>VYXB01007922.1:121819-465441 GCA_013397135.1 Pachyramphus minor
CCTTTCTGCCTGGCTGCTCTCCAGCCTCTCTGTGCCCAGCCTGTAGCGCTGCAGGAGGTTGTTGTGGCCAAAGTGCAGGACCTGGTACTTGACCTTGTTGAACCTCATCCCACTGGAATCAGCCCAACTACCCAGTCTGTCTGGGTGGCTCTGTAGAGCCCTCCAGCCTTCCAGTTGATTGACAGTCCCCCCGAGCTTGGTGTCATCTGCAAAGTCTCTTTGCTCTAAGACAGATTTGTTTTTGTAATTTTTAAGCAAAACCAGGTGAACTAAAATACTAACCAAATACAAATTCCACAGAAGCTTGAGATGATCTGTTTCCCTGTCTGTCTGAAAACTGCTCTATCACCTAAGAACTCCCAAAGCAGGCCGAGACAAAGCTTATTAATCCAAGTACAGCCAGGACCTCTGTCATAACATCTGTTTGGTCCACAGCAAATTTGTTTACCTAAAAGCAGCTCTTACAGTTATCATTCACCTCTCAGAGACCCCCCCCATACCCCTACATACTTTTGTCTTCACCACAGTTAACACCTTTGCTTCATAGCAGACCTGAGAATCAGCATTATCAACTCCTGGTATTTTGAATGCATGTTGCATTGAGAAGTTTGTGGCATATTTGCTTTCTATCAGGGGACATTCCTGTAAAATGTGTATGTCATCTCTATATTTTCTGAGTATTTGTCTAGGATGTGAAATACTAGCCCAAAACACTTTAAGAGAATAATAGTATTTAATTTTACTTGATCACAACTGAGCAAAAAGATAAGCAACAGGTTTAGAGGTGTCAGATTCTATTTTGTATGTGACACAAGATTTAGTTTATTATGAGGGAGTTAGGCTTTCATATTTTCTCTATGTATTCAAGACGCTATTATTATTAACAATAAACTCCATATTCTGTGAGCATCATCTTTTGAAGAACACTCAGAAGAATGTGTACTCCAAACCACATGTTAAATGAGGATAAAGGAAGCTGTTTTGTGTAGTTTCCACCTGAGGAAAAAAAACCTACTGCCTTGTTTTTAAGGAGTAACCTACCTAAGTTTTTGGTGATGTCAGATGTAGGGAACCTTTTGGGTAAAAAATATCTGTGAACTAGCTGCTGACAGTTTAGGGAAAGTTTTGGAATTGAAGTTCACATAACAAGAGGCAGCTGCAACATGGTTTTGAGAAAGTTTTGTAGCTGAAGGTCAATAACATAACAAGAATTAGATAAACAAGATGTTGTAGTTAGGTGTAAAGGAAGAGAATTTTAAAATAAAGATATACTATCTATCCAATAAGAATATAGTGTTAGGCGTGTGAACAGTTTTGTAACCAATCAAGTATTAAATAATTGTGTGCATAACTGCATAAAAGACACTGGGCTAATAATAATGTTGGAGCTTCCTTATCATCGTACTGGTGTGTGCAGGAAGTCAGAAAATCAAGAATTATAGCGTTTTCTCATTGTTTGCAAGATCCTGTTCCCTTCTTCCTAGAAAGAGAAAACCTGAAAAACCCTTCAGAGATTTCATCAATGACATGCTTCATTATTATGAAGGTTGATAACATTTTGAAGGTGTTATCAAAGTGTTATAATCTTCAATGACATACTGGAGGCTCTGTTCTAAAATATGAATTTTCCATGTGTACCTCCTTTCAGTGACAGAGATCAGGTTTGGGACAAAAAAGACCAAACACCAGAAAACCCAGCCCCCAAGACTTTAGTTGGGTAATAACATCATTCCATCATATCCTTCTTTCTTTGATCCATAACATCAAAACTATTGTCCTGAAAACTCTACCAACATTCAGAAATGCCCAAGTTGGTAATCTAAAGCACTAAATTTTTCATCAGTAACCTAATCAAATCTCTGTTAATCCTGTAGATGGTTAAACCTGAGATCAGTGTATGTGTATGCCTACTCAGCTTGATTCAGTGCTGCTTACCAAAGAAGAAAAAAATCACATGCTGTTGCCATGGTCTTAAGTATCTGAGGAGCACAGGTGAAAATCATGTCTTCAAACACTAGACATTCTCTAGAGAATACAGTTGGATGAACTGATGCAATGAACTGGGAGCAACATTTTGCTGCTGAATTACTGCTTGACACCACATTGAAGGATTTCTTACAGAAATCCTTGGAAAGCACAGGTGAAAAGCAGTCATAAGCTACTGTGCTCTTAGTAATCACTGTGTCTTCTCAGGCAAAAGCAAAGATGAAGGATAAAGCTGTATGCTGTGTTGTTTTATTAATCACAAGGATTATGTACTCACAAATGGCAATGGTGCTTAAATGAAACTCTTTTGTAGTCAGTTAATAAAATGGAGCATAGATCTATCTATAAAATTGGCTGGGCAACCAAACTGAACTCATACTATTTTGTCTAAAGTTCATGTTTAAAATATTATATGTAAAAAATGATTAATCCATTTCTTTTCATGGATCTATTTCCCCTTTTATATAGTCTACTGCTGAATGGCTTTTTGTCCCTCCAGTGAAAAGATAGCACAGGCTCAGTATAGAACTAATGCATTACCAAGACTTTAGATGATCTAAAGTATTTCATAATTGCAGAGTTTTTTTAATGGTCTCCAAAATATATGGTGCAGTTGAGAGCATCAGAACCTCTAAGACTGACTTTTTTTTATGATTTCTGAACAATAGATTCTAAGAAAAGTAGGTCTGAATAACAGGAAGCCTCCAGCCAGTCTTCCAGCAAGAGATCAGGGTTTGTTTCTGCTGCTTTCATGGCACTCGAAACGTTTGCAAGATGCATCTAGAAAGGAATTGTTAGCCTCTGGTTCCCCTGCCAACTGTGTGCCCTTCCGAATTATTTTGCAGTTCCAGTAAGGATAACCATATTTGAATAGTTGGCTATACCCATTTACAAAATGCCAAGAAATACTAGGAAGTTGTAGCGATGAATAAAATTTGGTTCCTGGGATTGTTTTGTTTCTTTTTTTTTTTGATAATACTATTGTAAATGGTATCACTATACAAGAAAGGGTTTCACCCTGAGGAGGAATACAACATATTTCTGAAACCGGAACAACTTTTTTAAAAAGACAGCTGTTCATGAGAACTGGAACAGCACACTATAACTCTAGGGTTTTGCCTCCAACAGTGTGCAAGATTAGGTGGCTTGAAGGAAGCCACCAGAAGAAGCAGTTTGATAATGATATGACAGTGGCAAATGTTTTTTCATAACATGGGATATATGGTGAATAACCTTATGAAAATGCTCAAATAGTAATTGGATTTCAGTTTTCTGTAAAACTATAATTAATGTAAAAAGAGAGATCTCACCAGAATTTAATAAATATCTTATTTTCAGGGTCCTCTGCTTCCACCACTAGATCCAAAAGTATTAAGAGAAATAACTTCTTTTTACCATGTGCTATCTGTTATTTGTGGTTGCAGAAAAGCCAGTGAACCCCAGAGTTGAATGCCTTCCCACAGAGATTCACATAAAGGAGCTGCTGATAAGAACATAGTGTGGTCCTGATGCTTGTAGGCCAATGGAGAAAAACTCTCTGAAAAATAAATCTAACCGCATAGGGAATTATGATATGAAAATGAAGACCTTTTACAACCTGGCTACAGCCGGAACTTAATGTAGACTGTAAATAACTATCAAAGTAATTATGAAAAAACACCCCATGTCTCATGTATTTCTGGAAACAAAGTGATAAAAAGATGGAGATCAAGAACAACCTGGTTAGACTGCAGGTAAAACTCAACTCATAAGGCTAAAACCTTTCTATCAACTATGTATAAACTGATCAAGCACCCGTTTCTCACTGATTTTTTAGAGGTATTAACCTTACCTCTCATCTGAAATTATTTCATCCTGTTTATTTATTGCCTTTTTCAATGGAGCATTGGCAAATAGTGAAAGGTAAATAAGATCAGCCAGATAAACACCTTTCTGTGGAGGAAGAGTAATTGTAATGGCCCAGAAAAAGTCCTATTTGTGAAGTTATTTAAAAAAAGGCAAAGATACAATTTAGGGAATTGTGAAATAACTGGAAATTAAGGTGGAGTTTAGTTGGAACTGAACCACACACAAATTTTTTTTTTAATCCTTTATCAATTTTATTAATCCTAATTGGTAAAAACCAGAATTTTCAGTGTTATTGAATATTTAGTACCGTATCATGATCAGAGCAAGTTGTGTATATCTAATACTGCTTCTACAGAAACAGTGGAGCTGAAAAAAATACAAAGAAGGGTGAAAAGAAAGATCAGAACTAAGGTTAAATAGATTAGGGGGTTTTTTTGGGTTGAAGAAAGGAAAACCAAGAGGAGTATAAAATAGTGATATCTATAAGTCTTGAATAAAACAGAAATTATAGAAGATACTGCTATGGGCCTAAATATCCTTTCTAGAATGGATTAGGCAAATAACCCAGCAGAGGCGCTAGACCTTTAGTAAATGCACAATGTCTCAGATATGCATAATGTCCAATATGTAAGTATTTAATTCATTGATTTTTGGAAACTCCCTGTCTATGAGGAGAGCACTCAACCTTTTCACAGTCTACTCTTGTCTTTCCTGGCTGTTGATGGAGGTAAGGGAGAAGATGAACCAGTGGTATGGGTGTTTCTGAGTTCATATGTTTTTGACGTCTCATGTGATGGACAGAAGAGAGTAATCACACAAAACACATGTGAAAAGACAGTCCTGTCTCATTTGGTGCCAGACTAACATACTCAGAACGCTGTCACTGTTGGACTAATAAGAATAGCCACTCCCTTAATATGAGATCTAGGTGCCTGACTATAGTCAAAGTAGTCTTTGACATTCATTTTCTTATAGAGTTGGTGTCTGAATGCACAAATAGGAAAAGGGGGTGTTTAGTTTGGGTTGTCATCAGCAGATACCTCCTACTATCTATCCTTAGGAAAACATGCTGCTAGGGGCATCAAGTTATGGCCTATGGTGACAGACAAATACAAATATGCCAATATATCACACCTCATCCAAAATAAAGTAGTTTGGATAGTGCCCATGGACCATTGGTTCAAAGTTGCGGGCAATAAAAAATCACTTTATCAAATACGATCTTCTTTGCCTCACTCTACCCCTCTCTCTTGGATGATGTCTTTCTATTGATGGCAAAAGCTTGGTGTAAATACATGAGAAATAGGTTGAACAGGAAAAGAATGTATTTTTGGTAAAATATTGTACCACAAATATAACTGAATATCAACCTGCAATAATTGAATGGATAATAAAGACGACTTATTTATCAAATAATTCCTCTGATAACTCTGCTGGAGTTAAAATTATTTTAAGGTACAAAGAAGGGTGGAAAGAAAGATTAGAAAGAAACATTAAGTTTTCAATTAGAATTTGAAGCAAATTCTAGCATGAATTTAGTTCAGAAAATTAATATTTAAACACAGGATATCCACCAAAGTCAGGATATAGAGATAGAACCAGAAAAATGAGTGATTCTCCAAAACCAAGTTGCTGTTCTCCATTTTGATAACCTCACAATCCACTACATATGTGCAAGTCCTGCCTTGGAGTTCACTGTGTTAAAAGAGAGATTGCTGGCTTTGAGATTAGTTTCCATGTTATTTTTCCAGGGAAAAGAAACAGCATTGCAGAGCCACAGTAATCTGTAGATCTACGTCCAGCTCCTCATGTGCAGCAGACCAATGCCAGGTACATCAAAGACAAAGAATGGCATAATTAGTTGTCTGCCATTTTGAACCTTTTGGCTCTAGAGGCTTCCAGCCTTTTAGAGTAAAATATTTCATCTTTAATGCTTGAGCAAACTATCTGTTTGGGGAACTATTTTACTGATGAAGGTTGCCAAAGCTTAACACCTCTTTCCTTGTCTTTTACCTCTATTCTCCTGCCTAGCACACTCCCTTCATTACACTCTCTGCAATGCAAAAATATTTAATTTATCTATGTGTGACATAGAGTTAATTTTGTTCTGAGTTCATTATTGCTCTGAATATTGACTTCAGGACTAAGACAATTGTTATATCTGCTTCAGTTTGCCTAAAAGTATAAAATACTTGTCTTATTTGCATTGCTGATATCCATGCAGAAACGGCTGTGTAAGTGCTTTGTTGTTTCTCATCACAGCTCACTAAATTAATTTGGAAGATTTTAAGGTGTATTTCAGAGAGGAAGACCAGACTAAAATATAAGGAACCTATCCTGCTGGTGCCAAACACCAACTGAAAACTTTTGTTTGTAAAGTATGAGTTCAGCTATACCTAAAGAGAATGGGATACACAGTTTTAATGTAACTGTGGAACTGAGTGGCCAAAAAAAGAAGTGGGCTGCAGAAAAGAGCTGGAAATTAGAGTATGCCAAAAACTTTCCTTCTCCTTGTGCCCCTGCCAACAAACAGACTGCACAGAACCGGTTCTGAGGCAGCAGCACTATTCTTCTCAAAGGCTGCAAGAAAAAAGTCTGTTAGTGTGATCTCATCTGGACCAGCCAACCTGCCTAGCAGGAGTACAGTGAGAAACCTACGCCTTATTTGTGGCAAGAGCACTGAAGTGACTGATGCAGCCTATAAACCTTTGCTCCAGAGGAAATGTGAAGGTATTAGCAAGTAGTGAGTTAGAAAGACAGAATCTCATCCTAAGTGAATATTGTTGCCTTACCTATTTGTTTTCCAACCCAATGGGACACAGCTTTCAAAACTGTGTTATTAGGACGCGATCTGTAATTCAGTGCCTCTGAGGCACTTTCTGTACCAGCTGCTATTCTCTCTGTTCCAAACAACAGATATTACAAATAAAAAATATTTATTTTGTTTGGGGCTTTCCCACAGACTATTTTTAAATAATGATTTTGAAGAACTGTGCTGGCCATGTTTCAACTGTTCACAAACTAAAGCCATGAGGATTCTTATTTTAAGCTCTTTACTTCTCAGTGAGGCATCAAGAATGTCTGGGCAAGTTTTGTGCTTAGCTCCCCAAGAGAAGAGAGTGTGAATCCCACTGTCACTTCTTTACAGCTCTTTGCAGCATCTAATAGTCCACGGATCATGCAAGAACAGTCATTACAATATTGTACTCTTAGTTCATGTCTAGTTACAGGGCAAAATGGAGACTATCTGCATATGTGTTTCTAGCTATTGAAGACAAGCAGAAGGCAAATTGGTTATTTTTACTAGTTTCACAGTCAGTGGAGACCATCCCTTATCACAGAAGAAGCAGCTGGCAGACATGGTGGTAAAGCATTTGGCACTGAAATGATTCATGTTTCTCCACTAGTCCTTCCCACCATTATGGAAGGAGGGAGCTGCAGCTCTAGTGTTTGTTGCAGACTCACAGTCCTTTCCCAGATCTGTTTGGGAACATAGTATTGGCTGGACAATGAGCCTCGAGTAAGGCAATGTGTCACATAGGATGTCTTAACCCTTGTCAGACTGCAGAATTATTTCTGAATTGAAACTTTAAAATGGTTATAAGTGACACTACATCTCAAAAGTGTGAGAACATGGGTTTTGTAGCAGCCAGGACTTTAAAGGTGTACAAGATGCTATGTCCCACATAGAGATGTCAGATACTGTTTCATCAAAGACAACTCATCCCAGAGCTCATCTCACATTGTTGGAGGGACAACTCACAACATTTTTTTCATATGGGTCAGTTCTGCAGAGCCTTTGTACATGTGAGATCTAGTATTTAAAAGGCTTCTGATTCCAGACTCTGCAGTATGTGACAGCTGGGGTAAGGATTCTTTTGTCTCAAGTGTTAATAAATTCTTGGGTGCTGTTAGTATATTTTTGATGACAAAAAATTTGAACACAAATTTGGAAGGAGATAGAGGTAATAAGAACATAATCAGTGATTGATGGCATGTAATGTCAGACCATGTAATAGAAAACATTTCTATCCCACGGGATAGAAAATATAATGATTAGGATAGCAGTCCAAAATTTTTATAGGGTTTTTTTTGTTTTTACTTATGGAGCTGGAGGTGGAAACACAGTCACATTCTGTACAACTTCGAGAATTTTGGAGAAGAGTAATTGCTAGATTTAATATTGAAGTTGGCTTTTCCACTGGCCTCTGCATTTTTTACACTGGAGATAACACAAGTCTGTCAAAACCTACAGGGCACAAGAAAATATTTTGTTAAGAGCAATTTAATGTCCACAAGATTAATACTTCAGAAATAAAAAGCATCTGCATCTCTGAGTATTGATTTGACAGACCTGGACAATCTGCTTGTGATGTATCTTCAACTTTTAAATCTGAAAGTTATATCTACATTTTCAGAGTTGCGATTGCATGTTAGTGATTTATGTGTTTTATTTTATATTTACTTAAGGTAAAGGTATGTTCATTTTCAGCAGTATAGTACCCCTAAAAAGCACTGTATCATGCTGCCTCTGATATGTTGGAATGAAGGGTTTGGGTTTCTTTCTGTAAGTGTAGCAATTGTTTTATTTTTGGTTATGAATGATATCTCCGTGGCATCACATTTGATAGCAATACTCTCACTGTTTTAAAACAATCTTTGATTCCAATCCAACTCTTTAATGAGTCATCAATTTCAGGTATCACTTACCCATGTGGTATTGCTATTTTTTCATTTCTTTTTAACTATATTAGCTCCTAGTAGCACAGAAACTGATTGAAACTCATTTTATTAGAGGCTGTGTAAATCAAGAGCAAAACCCTGAGGTCTACTCAAAACATCTTAAATAACTTAGACAGTAATCTTAGAATTTGGTCTTGGTTTGGAAATGCTGCAATATCCCACCATGTTTCAGACGAAGACAGAAAACCAAGGGGGAAAATCCCATGTAGGTCAAACTTCAATCTTCTGGCCAAGAACCTTACTCTTAGTTTTTCCTGTTGGACTAGAAAAATAATTTGTTGGACATGGGTATTGTCTGGGTTCTGTCATTGCCATGTTTTCTGCTGCTTGAAATTTTTCTGGTCTGGAACCCAGTTTCTGTTGTCTTGTACAGTGGAAAAACAGAGGAAAAGGGCCTCAGACTCTGGATTTCAAATAAACTGAAGTGGAGAAGCTTGTTTTGGAAAGCTAAAAATATGCTGGTACACATTGCTTCTGATCCTTATTTGCATACTATATACACAAGAGAAGGTAAGTTTGAGTAACGCGTAAATTCACATATTACCTTGATATTTGCAAACCATTAACAAGCACAGTTGTCTAGCTGTGTAGTATATTTTGGGGTATTTGAATTATCTCATGTTTTTATTAGTTTCTTCACTTTTGGAAGAAATAGGCTTTTGGTTTGCTTAAATGCCAAGGTTTAGCTGAACATTACATCAGATGCTTTCCAAACCCTTGGGAAATGGCCAGTGCATATGGACATATTAAACAGCACAGCCAAAGGATGTTACATATAATGTCTATGGAGAAAGTCAGTTCAAATGTTAGTAATTTCATTTCAGATTTTATTTTTCTCATTGTTATACATGCTTCATGTTTGAAGAGCAGGGCTTTGAGGTACGTCTGTGTAGATCTGATACTTCCTTCTGATACATGTAGTTGGTTTGCAATATTCTCTCTCATCTTTACATCTGCCATGATCATAAAATCATAGAATCATAAAATGGTGTGGGTCGGAAGGGAACTTAAAAATCATCTAGTTCCAATCTCCGTACTGTGCGCAGGGACACCTAGACCAGGTTGCTCCAAGCCCCATCCAACCTGGCCTTGAACACTTCCAGGGACAGGGTATCCACAATTCTCTGGACAACCTGTTCCAGTGCCTCATCGTCCTTGCAATAATGAATGTCTCTCTAATCTAAACATCTCAGTTTGAAGCCATTCCTCGATTGTCCTATCACTATATGCCCTTGCAAAAAGTCTCTCCCTATCTTTCTTGTAGGCTTTCTTCAGGAGCTGATAATTGATGTAGGTATACAGTCATCTTAATATCTGCTCTGTGATCCAGAGAGATGTTGGTATCTCCCTTTTACAGCTGGGACATTAAGATGCAGAACTGAATTGATCAAGGACGATTTTTTAAAGCCATAATATTAAACAGAAACCAATTCTGGAGTTCTGTTTGGTGGGAAAGATGGGTTTAATCTGAAGTGGGAGGAAAGGGAAGAAATTAATGGGAGATCTCCTGGGCCATGTTTGTGGTTGTGTTGTCTTGATTTTAGGGTGTGGTACAGTATCTTTGGCTCCTTCTCTGACTTTTAACAATCAGGCAGACTGCCCATAGCATACAGCAAGATCAAAATGTGCATCATGCTTCAAGGATGTGCATCATGATAGTTCCTTGGCAGGCCTATTTCCATACTGTGAAGACAATGAACATGATTTATTTTCACAACAGAATTCAGAAGCTCAAATGATACCCAGCTGTGGTAATTCCTTTCCCAATGCTAACATCTGTAATATACTACAACTCTGATGTTGCCTCTAGTCCATAAAATAGGTGGAATAATATTTTCTAGCATCTATTCACTGTAGAACAGAGTAAGTATTGATCCATACCATGATGAAGTTTAGCCAGAGGACATAGTGGAACTATAAACTAATTGAATAAATGTTGTCATTCCAGTGGATCACACACTTGTTTGTGCTTCAAATTGCAATCTTGTCTTTCCAGCCACTCTAAGAGTGGATGAAAAATGCAATAATAAATCAAAAATTCAGAACTTTTCTTAAGCAACACTTGTCCAGGCAGCTAATGTAAGAATTAGATTATAATACAGACCTCTTTTCATGTCCTTTCCCCTGTCCTTTACTGCTATTTGGTATGCATTTATGGGGGCTACATTGTAATGAGAAGGAAATAGAGATGATGTAGATAGATAACACTTGAACAATGAAGAGGATGACCAAGAGTAGGCCACTTTGGGAGGCATTTTCTTGTTTAGTCACAAAAATACCAACTGAAGCTAAGGGATAGCTTGTTTAGTTTAAAGAGCCATAACTGTCTGTGGAAATACCTCTAACTGATGTATGTTCCTGCTCATCCTGAATTTGGCTGTCAAGAACCAGTCAAAGATTTAAGAGTTTGCTGTAATCAAAAACACTCTGATGATATTTTTGCTGGTTTATTTATTAATATTTCTGTACTCCTTAGACGTTTCAGTAAAAACCAAGACAGGGAAGGAGCCACTGGGGCAGACACTCTACCCAAGAATCCAGACATACTCTGCTTAAAGGGTACTCCATTATAAGGATACTCAGCTCAGGGTATTAACAGAAATTACCACAAATGGATTTCAGGGTTATATAGAAATAGAGACATAGCATAAAGGATGAGAGTAAAGATAAGGTTTTTAGTGTAAAGTAGCAGTCTTGAAAGGTATTCCTAAAGGTTTACTTCTGTTAAGTAACACTTTTTACCTGTTCTCTGTAGCTTGTGAGAAAAATGGAGCTATGTTAGTCTCACTCTAAGGCAACTTTTACAGGAATGTTCTTCTTTTTATTAGCTACAGAGGGAACTTACTTGGACTTGGATCCCACCAATACTGGATGTTAATTTACTACAGTGTGCTATGCATCCCTTTTTATGTATAATGAATGCTATCTCATTTCCCCCCCTTATTTTTCAAAATTCCAGATGACCATAAAGAGTTGAAAAGCCAGTTTTCAGTCCCTAAAGACATGAACATTTCATTCAGAATCAGTTGTCATTGCTGATTTCCCATAGCAATTTGTTACTAAGTTTTGTTGCTAGACTAAAGAATTTTTTATTCCCTTTCTCTCTTCATGAAATGACTTCTATTTGGCTGTAGATACCCCTGAAGTTTCAACTGTCTCCATTACTGCCTGAAAGAGTAATAATATAAACTCAATATACTATGAATAGCTCAACTTTTTGGACTAAGATTTATGCAGAGGAATTGATATATATGATTGTATTACCATGTTTGTGGTTTACATAAATCTTTAACATGCAAAACTTTTCCTGATCTATTTATATAAACATGTTTCTTATTAGTTACTCTTAAAATATTTTGTTGAATCAATGCAAAGGAAAAGGTAATCCTCAGCAGAAGGAAAGAATAGCATGATTCAGGCACAAACAACTGAGCCCATTTCAAGTTCCCTTTCATTACTGAACAGAGAATTGTATTACAGAACTCATCAGGATACATGTAGAGGTCATGAAAAGATTTCACTTTTTGTTATTCTTGGGATCTACTGTCCATTCAACCTTTCAGCTATGAAGAACCATATATATCAATATGGATATCAAATAAGTCTCTGCCATAAAGGATGGAGTTTATGCACACCTGATACTTTCCAGAAGACATTTTATTACACTGAACTAACAGAGCTGAAATACATTAACAACATCCAATCCGTCAAAAATTAGGCAACTGTCAACTTATGTGAAAAAATAACCAAGATTTTTCTCTATGAAAGACTACTGCTGGTTCTTGCTGTTCTTATTTTAGGTTACTATGGCTTCTATAAAGATGCATCTCAATTTAGTGTTTGCCAAGAAAAGTATGAATGTTATATATTGCCTTATTCTTACTGTGTGAACTTCTGCATTTTCACAAGGTTTCCTCTTGGAAGATCCCCAAGCAAGTTAAAGTATGAGTCTTCTATTATCAAAATTAAGCAGATGGAATGAAACAAATCTGTTTGAAAATAAGAAAACTGAGCTGCATAGATTAAATAAGTTGCACAGAGTGTCTTTTTGGCAAGGCTAAAATCTTGTGCTTTTGGCTCATTTTTGAATGACCCTATACAAATGAGTCAGAAATGACAGAAAATTTTATTTGGGGAGCTACAGCTGCAAAGTGATAGTAGGAACTACACAATGATGAGACTAGCACCATATTATCTGAGTAGGGGCACTCATGCACCTCTCTGTCCTACAAAGAGGGAAGAGGTGGCTGCAGCTCTGGTTAATGTAAAGATTGTAACCCAAGTACTAGCAAGTACACAAAACTTGTGGATACAGATTTTGAAACCAGTTGAGAGACAACATTACAAAATTTTTCAGGTACCAGGGTCAGACAACTTTTAGGACTGACTGATGTGCCATGATGTCACCATAACCTATTATATATTTTGGGAACAGACCTGAAATCGTACCAAAGCCAAGATATATCAGACAATGTTGGGAGGGTGGATTTGAGGTGTACCAGTGGAAATTGTCAAATTTGCAAACCATTAATTTCATGTTATTCTTTCACCTCATTTGTTACCCTCCTCCATTGACACACATCTCCACTATGCTTGATGTATAAGTCTGCACTTCTGGAACATCTCAAGTTGCCGAAGAGATGCAGGAAACACTCATAGCTGCATTAATGGCAACAACTATAGTAGCAGTACTTATGCCAGGAACAGCAGCCCCAGCAGACATGTGCCAAAGATACACAGCTGCAGATGAGCCACTGCTGATCCATGCAGTATGTTGGTTCATTTACTTAGTATGTGCTGGGAAGCTGTTCAAAAGATGCAAAAAAATCGCAGCTTAGTTACGTATTCTCCTCTTCTCGTTTTCAGACTTTTCCTGTCTTATGCAGGATATGTTTCAATAAGCCTATGTCCGTGTGTAGATATTATGCTGCTGAGCTTCCACTAAATCACAGTCCATCCATTTGGGGTGGATTTGATCTGGCTAGTAAAAGTTTAGAAAAGTTTGTGCAAAGTGTTTAAAACATGCAAAGAAAAGATGCTAAGAGAATACTACAGTTGCAAAAACCAGGAGAAATAACAGCTAGAATATAAAAGAAATAGTGATCTGCCTATTCAACTAAAATGTATAGGAGAAAGGGGCTGAACCATTAAGTTATATATTCTTTTTTTCCTCATATCTGCACTACTTCTACGCCTTCTAGGCAACCACCTTCTCTCAACTCCGGTATGATGGTCAGCATGACTCCTCCTCTTGTGTTGACTGCCTGGCCATAGGGAGAACATTAAAAGTCACGAACAAATCTCAATATTTTTAGTTCCTCTTTCTATTGCCAGAGGGTTGGCCTTTCCAAGAAAAGGAAAGATCAGGAGAGTTAATTTGCCCAAAATTAACATTTTGTCTGATGTTCAGTGCTGTGTGTTTCCACATCTTTATGTAAGTCATATATATATGTTTTTAGTAGCACCAGTGATATATTTTTTATATACATAATACAAATTCATTGCTGTCTCAGGACATTATTTTTAGTTGTTTAGTTGTTCTCCTGTTAAAATAAGATCTCTTTTTTGGCCCAGGCTCTGTTCAGGCCATCTTTTGAAAGTGCCTCCATCCAAACTGTGAAATCAGTTACAAACTACCCTTTTTTAAACTTTTTGTGAGCGAGTCTTTTAAACTCTGGATGCACTCTGTTCACTACTTCCGAACTTTGGTAGCTGCCCTACCTTGTATTTGCACTTTGGAACTCATATTAGGTTACAGTGTTAAATTTTCTTTGGAGCTAATGTAGCTGGAGTGTTTTTGTAGACACTAAAGATTTATGAATTCCCCATGCAAACTTTCACAGAAAATAAAAATTTTAGGGATTGAATACTAAAAAAAACCACCAAAAAACCAAACCAAACAAAACTGCAAACAGTAAGGAACATAAAGGCAAGAAATTAAGAGTAGTACTTGGAGATAGTTCATTGTGGTCTAATAAAAACAAGCTTGAAATGGATATCCCTCAGAAAGCTTTGCCCAATATGTTTTCTGCTTGGATAATGAGTTAACTATATATATAGGTGTTATCAGTGAGAAAGATGAAAAAAAAATCTATGGTCTTTGACTAGAAAGAATTTAACTCTCCTAAGACTTCACAGTTTCTGTAAATTAGTGTCCAAATAATGCCCATAACTATTTTTAATTTAGATTTTATGAACTGAAACCCATCCACAAACTGTAAGAGATTCAAAGAAGGAAAAAGGCTGCCTTAGAGCTTAATTTAAATAACTGATATTATCATCTCAGATTTCACTAATGGTCATTTGATGTTCGCCCACTTAGAGTCTAACTCTACTGAAATAAATAATGTTACAGTAGTGGTGAATGTGGGTTTATATCTTCTTATATTTAATTGCATATGAAATGTATGTACCATAAGGTCTGAGATCCACATCATCAGCTGGTATCATTAAGTGTTGTGTGTTTCGATTTCAAAAATGACAAAAGTACTGTAAGTGTGAAGTGTGTGTGCACGAACACGTGTGTGTGTGTCTGTCTGTCTGTCTGTCCTAGCTTTTAAGTGAAAGTGGCAGAGGGTCAGAGATTCCTGTAAGAAAGGGAGAAGGGAAAGGTAGTTGAGCTTAAAGTTTTATCTGCACTGCTTATTCAGGAACATCATGGGCTGGCAGTTTCACTGCTTTTAAACTTGCCTTGCCTTTCCATCTGTTCCAATGTGTTCCAACTTACTCCCTTTGTTGATTATATGCATCACCTTTCACTGAGGAGGTGACCAGTTATGAAAACTTATTTCTCATAAAGTTTTAGAAAATACAAGGATAGTTTAATGTTTACCTTATTAAATTTACATTTCAGATGACTGTTAATTAAATTAAAATTCTTGAAGGTTGTAAGGAAACTGAGAATAAAAGGCACATTATGTGACTGTCAGATATGCTGGTAACACTTAGGGTTGGCAATGGTTCTGTGAATTTCCCCGAGGCTTTTGGAACTCCAGATAGAACGTGATGTTTGTGAGCACTTTTGGCTGGCTGTTCTCTTTCATAATCAGACCTTCCTTTAGAGATTTATACCTGCTTCACATCAGACTGGATGTTGCAATGCATGTGATGATACATTTACGTTATACTATCTGAAAATAAAAAAGTAGAATGACCAATTTAGGAAGGATATCCTCTTTACATGTCTGTTGCTGTCTCTAGCTTCTGTCAGAATCAAACTGATATGTTGACCTTAACCCAAGAACAGTTTTTGTAATAGACTTCCTGAATCATATACGTACACATGATCTGAAGCATAACATGAAAATATTTAGGAAGTGGAGAATGAATGAAATGATGAAGGAAAACAATATCAACACAGAACTAGGACAAAGAGAGGGAGTGCTATATTCCAAGAGATATTCAGAGGAATGATAAGTTGAGATATGTTCAGTGAAAGAAATTTAAACACATTCAGAGACATTGAAAGACATTCAGAGAACAAGAAGGATGCTTGAGCACGTCCTACTTAATAGGTATTCTTCATATTCTGTCTTGAACACCGAATATGTAAGTCAGCATAGCCTGCATGGTAATTATTTAAATGGTAGACATACTTTTATTTTCAAACTGCTTCCCTATTGACATAAAACATCTTTAGTATAATAATAATGAGTCGTTTTTGCAAATGCCTTGCATTCTCTCTGATAATTTTATAATTAGGTTGACTTTAATTCGTATTTTGGCTCATATTGTCAGTATGTGTGATTTCTAATATAGTTATAACCCACTGTGTGTGTGACTAAAGCCCTGTTTGAACTTGTATGAATAGATGTTCAATAATAAACTTTTAGTTTTATAACTAAAAGTGATAAATCCAAAATATTCTACCTAGTTGCATTCTATATACATCATTAGTGGGTACCTTGGAAAAGCAGACAGTGAAATTCTGATATTTTTTTAAATTTCAAATTTCTGTTTCAGAATTTCTACTGATATTATTATATATTTGCCATGTAAAGATGTGATACAGTATTAACAACATAATTTCAGTAAATATTTTGTGTACAGACTACAAAGATTGAAGAATAAGCAAATCAAATAAGCCAAAGCTATTCCAAAACTATCACTACATAAAAAATAAGAGCAAGGTATAAGTAGCTCAGGATTTTTTTTGGTTCAAATGGTCAAATCTATTTTCAAACCACGCTCACCATAATATGCTTCAGTTATTTTGGCTCTGTGTCATATGAAACAATAAAAGTGGTGATGTGTTGAAGCAGAAACCATAAGGTGAGAAAGTAAAATCTGTTTCTTAAATTTATGTGGCCTTTTGGACTTGAATTTATGTTATAATTGGCTATCCAAATACTCTAATAAAAACCTTATTTCTGATTTCAAAGAAAGCCAATAGGTTGGGTTGGAAATAATTAAAGTAGACTTCCAGAAGTTACAGGAGATCAAATGTTAAATGAGGAGTTTAAATGTGAATAAGTTTTTTGTTTAAGTTCTTATTAAAGACATAAATATTTTTACCCAAATTTAAGATCTCTTATACCAAAGGACCCTTTTTTATAAAGGATTTTAAAAAGGAACATCAAAACAATAGAAAGTGGTGTATTATTATTGTAAGCACTTCACACTAGCGGAAGCATGAGATGAAAGACAAAGAACCGTTTCAGAGATTGCCACTGGTTTACTGGACCTCTCCCTTTGACAGAATTATCCAATCAATATTGTCACTGTTAAGGTCTGATTCTCACAGTAAGTCTCTACTACTGTTTCTAACTGCATTTGAAAACTAATTGGATGATGATAACTTCAGTACCATCAAACATCTGAAATGCAGGTATTGAAGACACACACACCAGTGTAGGAAACATCTGCTTTCTTTTCAGGATGATTCAGTTTTGGCTGTGGGCCTTTAGCGCAGACAGCAACTCTCTGCAGATAGTGGACATTACCTAGAAGAGTTATGGCACCTAGAGCCTCAAAATTAACACCATCACTGTGACAGAGAAAAGTGCAAACTAAGGCACACCTCCACATTTTTATACAGCACTAGATCTGTGTATTCTAAGACTTCCCAGAAACTATAAATTTACAGAATGTAAATTTACCATTTACTGCTTTCCTCTATGTTAAAAGCCTCTTCGCTTGTAAAACCTTTAAAAATGGTTACTTAAATGCCTTGAAGTACAAAGGAAAGTTTTTGTCTTTTTTATGTATGTATATATATGCAGAATCATGGAATGACTGAGGTTAGAAGGGACCACTGGTGGGATCATAATACAAACAAAATGCATGTATGTACATACGTACATAAAATCTTGGAACCATTCTTTCAATTTGTGTAAGCGTAACATCACCCCTGTACAACGTGTTTAGGCAGAGATCTTTTGATCCTTATACTTCATTTATTCATGACCTGTAAAACCAATTCCCTGGGCAAGTACATAAAAGGAGCCACCTTAAAAAGAGAGACAGTACCTCAAAATAACTTCACCTTCCCCTAGATTCCCTATTTAGGTCTTCCATTGTGATTATAGATCAAACAAGATAGCAATGAAAAAGACTGTCTTAGCTGGTCAGCAGATAATGTTACTAATGTCACTGCTGCCTCATAGGTAAAGAAAAATACAAGTTACAAGGCTGAAGTTCATGTTGAAACCTAGCAACTGATTGAAAGTCAAATGACATAAAACACCTAGTCTCATCCTTTTGTAAGTTTATAGGTTTTGATTACATTGGAGATTTCTCAAGATCTATTGTATTACATACATTTTTGATTTTCAAAATGCATAATAGTTTACACACAACATGCCTACTTGTAAAGCACAAGTAAAGAGAATATATGGCATGGTGTTGCTGGGTTCCACTATCTCTTTCTTAGTGGCAGAGAACATATCTTAGAACTTGAATAACTCACTGGCAGTTGCTTCTCTTTGCATCTTCCCTTCTTTCCTGAAGCCCTGCAGGAACTACTGATGTAGCTGGTTTCAGATATGAATTGGGACTTTCTCAAAAACCAAACTGGACTATGAGCCAGCTACATATTTCGAGCCTTTTTCTTTCAAAAAGACAAATATTGTATATATGACTTTGAAGTAACTGAACTACTTTCATACTTGTCCATGTTGCAAAGGTTAACTACTTTAGATCTATTTGATTTTACACATTCCGCATCTCAATAACCGTTCCTATAGCTTCTGATGATAAGGATCTGTTAAATCATCTACACCTCAAGAAAGGTGTAAATCACCCCAATTTGACAACATTTTCTACTCACTTTGCCTCACCATAAAATATGTCAACAGTTTGAAGCAATGGAGAACTTGTGAGCAGCACGGCTTACATCAATACACCCATTGTTCAAAGTCTTGGCATCACTAAATGAAAAAGTAGTGTCAGCACAAGGCTAATCTAAAAAAAACCTCAACTCTCTCTAACTTTTCGAGGACAGTTTCCATGAAGGGCATATTTTGGGAGAACAATTATTTTTTTTTAATTTCAGAAACATTTGTAAGGAACTAGAAGAATTTTGTGTCACATTAACATGAAAACCAAAATCATTTAAACGGAGAATGCAAAAGCAATCACTCTTTAACCTTAGCATGCCAGCTCTTCCTCCAAAGACTTGCTCACTGCAATAGCTTTCTGAATCTTTTTGGCACTCTTTGCAAGAAAGGGTTTTTTTTAGAAAGTCACTTCTCTGAGTTTTCAAATACTTTTTACTGAATAACCAACACACAATGAATATAAAATTTTATATGGTGGTCATGCAGCTGTTTTTTTTATTATAGAGGTTGGATTTTAAACAAGAAATTTGAAGCATAAATATTCTTTGGATGAAATTCATTGCAAACCTCTATACACACAAGCTTTTCAGTGAACAGAAAATTTGAGACTGATTTAATCAAGAATATGCACCGTATCCTGATGGTATCTGTTCTACGATGTTCTGCAGCAACACCAACACTCAAGCCAGTTCTACACCATATAGAAGGCATACAGGACTTTCTCAAGAGGCAAGAAGCTGCTTGACATCCTGAAGATCCCTTTGCCAAGCTTAGTTATACAGCATAATTTTACCCTTTCCTCGGGGCTAACTTTAACAGTAAAGAAATTTTTGCTGGCTTAGCTGCACTATCTGTGTGTAAATGGAGTGGAACCAGAAATCTGGTATTTCTGGGCCAATGGTCAATGAAATATTCTGGTGAGGTAAAAAGGAAGAGGAAGTTTATTGCTATGTTCCAAACTTTGGGAAATACTGTTAATATCAACAGCCAAACAATGGTAAGCACTAATGAAAATCCAAACTAGATTTTAAGAAGTTCATACATAAGAAAATAAATTTAACAACTTCTGTTAATGACAGGCTGTTTACTAAGAAGCAACATATACTAATCTTTTCAGAAGTCACACATGTTTAAATATAAATTTGAAATGCTGTTTTGTTCAGTGTCTCTGTAAAATCTGAAAACAGATTGACAAATATTTGAAACCAACTTGAAAGCAATGATGACATTGCTCAAATCAGACTGTTGCCATTTCCCTAAAGCAGCAGAATAAACAAATGCTAACTTGTACCCTGTGTGAAACATGAGAGTCTATGTTTTAATAGAGTTTTGGCAGAAGTCAGTATTATGTAAGTTTTAAAGCAAGGATAGCTTGCCTTACAAAACTGAGGTTCACAAATTTAATTGTTCAAATTTTAGCTGAGAAAATGAAGCTGGCTTAAAATACAGGACTAGTGCACTGTAATATATTTTTTAATAGTTGACATGTACCATATTTTATATGCTTCTCATCCACAAGATAGGATGAAAAATGTCCAAAAAACCCTAAATTTTTGCTTTGCCCCTATGTAACTATTGGCTGAAAACAGAGAGGTAAACCATCTTCCTATTTTGTGCAAAGTCCCTTGTCAGCTGCTGATTGACTAGCATAAATCATTATTAACTTTTGAAGCTCATAATATCTTATTTAGTTACATAAAGTCAAGAGGCTTACAAATTGTTTTGATTTTAATTTACAATATATCTTGTCAAGATTCCAGGGTCTACAGTTGTTTAATCAAGAGACAATCTATTATGCTTTCACTAAAACTCCAAGCAAGCATAAAGCATATGGAAAATCTTGTCAGATTCCTTCCTTCTTTCCTTGCTTCCTTCCTTCCCTCCATCCTTCCCTCCCTCCTTCCTTCCCTCCCTCCTTCCCTTTCCCTCCATGTTTTTTCTTCCCTGTCTCCACCCTTCTCTCATTCCCACTTCACTTTCTTGTCCCCTTCCCGTTTCCTTCTCTTTCCCTCTGCTTTCTTCCCTCTCTCCCTCCCTCTTTTTCTTTTTTTGAGAGGAGCATCCCTACAATAAAACTGATATCCTCTAAAACATTAACAATCTTCATGGTATTTAGAGAACCATAAATGACTTACCTCACTGAGAAAAAACAACAAGCACTTTTTGTCCTTGTAGTAACTTTTACAAGACTTCTGTTGCCCCTGATCTGGAGAATTGGAGTGGTCTACAATGGCACAGGGTACCCTAAGGTTGATAGTGATCCTGATTGCAATGGCTTTTGTGTTTCTGGCTGAACAAGGTCTTGCTGGAACACATGATGTTGGCTTGCTGTCTTGCTCTCAGCTGCTAATGTTCTCAAAGGCACAGCTGTGATATATGCATTATTTCAGTCATGTTCACTTTCTTTAGATTTCATCCAAATAAAAAAGTAAGATTACAAAAGCTGAAAAGAAAGATTAACATTAAGAATCATTTAAGGGATCAAAAGAATGTGAAATAATACAAAATGTAAAAATACATTCTGTTGTAGGAAATACATTTTGAATGTTTTGATTTTAGGATTACCATTGGTGTAATGTGAGTTACTAGCTGCTGCAGTTTGTAGAGGTGATTAAAAAAACGGTCTTTATACTTTCCATTCTTGAGCTCAAACACAGAGCACACAATGTTCTGAGTTTTACTAAGAGATTAAAGACAAAAATCTATAGATAGACTGTTTGGAATGTGAAGAAATTAAAAAAGAACCCCAATACAAAACCCTCTCTCAGACTACCCCATTCCTGTCAGGCATTCACCTTGACCAGGGTCTTTACAAAGAAGTACCTGTATGTCTTTCATCAGGCATGCCCTCAAGTAATCTAATAGTCCATTAAAATCCCAAATTTATTTCCACTAAAACAGCATACTCCAAATTCATTGCAAACCAGACCTACTGTAAAATATGGACTCATTTTTTCTCTATGCTTTAGCTATTAATTATTTTCAAAGATCAAGCTGTACTGTCAGAAAACACGTTATCTTTTCTCTATAGCTGTTTGGATGCACCATAACAGTCCAATGGAATTATCTTCATTCTAGTACTTCAGTCCTTTTATTTTTTTAGTACTTTAGAAAAAATGCTTTTCTGATTTTATTGCCATTTTTAGGTTGTACATTTTCAACTCTAAGAATTTTCCTACAGGGTGAATTACGTTCATGTCTTTCATGGACACATTTGTTATGTATCTTGTGCACTGTGATTCACTGCAACCAAGCTATGTACCCTTTCATATTTCTTCTTCCAAACTTTTGATTTCCTGATAAAATTGAATTCTTGTGCCTAAACTGCTCAGTTACACCAAATTTTGTTACTTTTAAGAATTTTTGTCATGTCCAGCTGGCAACTAAGCACCACCAATCCACTAGCTCCTTATTCCCATGTCAGGATGGGTAAGGGAATGGGAAGAGTAAAAGTTAGGGAACATGTGGGTTGAGATAAATACAGTTTAATAGGTAAAGCAAAAGCTATGCATGCAAGCTGAGCATGATGCCATATGGATAGACTATCCCTTTGGTCAGTTAGGGTCATCCTTCCTGGCTATGTCCCCTCCCAACCTCCCATGCCCTTCCCATCATGTTGGTGGGCTACGGTGAGGATGAGAGAAAGACTTGATGTTGTGTAAGTACTCTTCAGCAGTATGGAAAACATCCCTTTATTATCAACATTTTTTCCAGCACAAATCCAAAACATAGCCCACTATTATTTACCAGCTACTATGAAGAAAATTAATGCTACCCCAACTTAAACCAGTACATTCTTCCCCCCCTTATTCCACACTGTTTACATTGTGCTCAAGTCCTATAGTATCTGATACAACCTCATTAACTACCACCTCCCTTCCCATCCTTTGATATAATACAGAAATTTTAGCCTACGGACCCTTAGTCTATGGACCCCCTGCAAAATGTCCATAAAACGTCCACCAATGTCCAAAAAATGTCTACTGAGTTAATTCAGTCCATGACTTTGGTTCCATCCGTTATAGTGGTCACTCAGGACAGGAGAGGTGGTGTGTTGCATGGAGTTACTAGGCACCAAAGTCAGCTCAGGTCGAGTCATTGCTGCTCCTGCACTGCTTCTTGTAAGAACTCCATTGGTTTGGGTAGTTCCTGCCATAGTGATTTCTGTAACAGGCAACTCAAATCCTGGGTTACAAAAATTTAAAGGTATTTCCATTAGAATCTCCATCCCTGTTCCCTTTGGACCAGATCATAGGGTTTAACATTGTAATGAACACTGTCCCTTGACCTTCTGCAGCCTAGACTTATCTGCCGACTGCAGTCCACTAGAATCATAGAATCAACCAGGTTGGAAAAGGCCTTTGAGATCATCAAGTCCAACCCTTGATCCAACAACACCGTGATTACTAGACCACAGCACTGAGGTCCATATCCAGTCTCATCTTAAAAACCTCCAGCGACAGGAGAATCCACCACCTCCCTGGGCAGCCCACCTCCCTGGGCAGCCCATTCCAATGGCTGATTACCCTCTTTCTAAAAAATTTTTTCCTAATATCCAGCCTAAACCTCTCCTGCCAGAGCTTAAGACTGTGCCTTCTTGTCCTACTGCTGGTTGCTTAGGAGAAGAGACCGTCACCCACCTGGCTACAATCTCCTTTCAGGTAGTTGTAGAGAGTGAGCCTCCTCTTCTCCAGGCTAAACAACCCCAGCTCCCTCAGCCTCTCCTCACAGGACTTGTGCTCCAGTCCCTTCACCAGCCTGGTTGCTCTTTTCTGGACCTGCTCCAGCACCTCAATATCCTTCCTGAACTGAGGGGCCCAGAACTGGACACAGTACTCCAGGTGTGGCCTCACCAGCACTGAGTACAGGGGAGGAATCACTTCCCTGCTCCTGCTGGCCACACTGTTCCTGATCCAGGCCAGGATGCCATTGGCCTTCTTGGCCACCTGGGCACACTGCTGGCTCATNAGCTGTACTGTCAGAAAACACGTTATCTTTTCTCTATAGCTGTTTGGATGCACCATAACAGTCCAATGGAATTATCTTCATTCTAGTACTTCAGTCCTTTTATTTTTTTAGTACTTTAGAAAAAATGCTTTTCTGATTTTATTGCCATTTTTAGGTTGTACATTTTCAACTCTAAGAATTTTCCTACAGGGTGAATTACGTTCATGTCTTTCATGGACACATTTGTTATGTATCTTGTGCACTGTGATTCACTGCAACCAAGCTATGTACCCTTTCATATTTCTTCTTCCAAACTTTTGATTTCCTGATAAAATTGAATTCTTGTGCCTAAACTGCTCAGTTACACCAAATTTTGTTACTTTTAAGAATTTTTGTCATGTCCAGCTGGCAACTAAGCACCACCAATCCACTAGCTCCTTATTCCCATGTCAGGATGGGTAAGGGAATGGGAAGAGTAAAAGTTAGGGAACATGTGGGTTGAGATAAATACAGTTTAATAGGTAAAGCAAAAGCTATGCATGCAAGCTGAGCATGATGCCATATGGATAGACTATCCCTTTGGTCAGTTAGGGTCATCCTTCCTGGCTATGTCCCCTCCCAACCTCCCATGCCCTTCCCATCATGTTGGTGGGCTACGGTGAGGATGAGAGAAAGACTTGATGTTGTGTAAGTACTCTTCAGCAGTATGGAAAACATCCCTTTATTATCAACATTTTTTCCAGCACAAATCCAAAACATAGCCCACTATTATTTACCAGCTACTATGAAGAAAATTAATGCTACCTCAACTTAAACCAGTACATTCTTCCCCCCTTATTCCACACTGTTTACATTGTGCTCAGGTCCTACAGTATCTGATACAACCTCATTAACTACCACCTCCCTTCCCATCCTTTGATATAATACAGAAATTTTAGCCTACGGACCCTTAGTCTATGGACCCCCTGCAAAATGTCCATAAAACGTCCACCAATGTCCAAAAAATGTCTACTGAGTTAATTCAGTCCATGACTTTGGTTCCATCCGTTATAGTGGTCACTCAGGACAGGAGAGGTGGTGTGTTGCATGGAGTTACTAGGCACCAAAGTCAGCTCAGGTCGAGTCATTGCTGCTCCTGCACTGCTTCTTGTAAGAACTCCATTGGTTTGGGTAGTTCCTGCCATAGTGATTTCTGTAACAGGCAACTCAAATCCTGGGTTACAAAAATTTAAAGGTATTTCCATTAGAATCTCCATCCCTGTTCCCTTTGGACCAGATCATAGGGTTTAACATTGTAATGAACACTGTCCCTTGACCTTCTGCAGCCTAGACTTATCTGCCGACTGCAGTCCACTAGAATCATAGAATCAACCAGGTTGGAAAAGGCCTTTGAGATCATCAAGTCCAACCCTTGATCCAACAACACCGTGATTACTAGACCACAGCACTGAGGTCCATATCCAGTCTCATCTTAAAAACCTCCAGCGACAGGAGAATCCACCACCTCCCTGGGCAGCCCACCTCCCTGGGCAGCCCATTCCAATGGCTGATTACCCTCTTTCTAAAAAATTTTTTCCTAATATCCAGCCTAAACCTCTCCTGCCAGAGCTTAAGACTGTGCCTTCTTGTCCTACTGCTGGTTGCTTAGGAGAAGAGACCGTCACCCACCTGGCTACAATCTCCTTTCAGGTAGTTGTAGAGAGTGAGCCTCCTCTTCTCCAGGCTAAACAACCCCAGCTCCCTCAGCCTCTCCTCACAGGACTTGTGCTCCAGTCCCTTCACCAGCCTGGTTGCTCTTTTCTGGACCTGCTCCAGCACCTCAATATCCTTCCTGAACTGAGGGGCCCAGAACTGGACACAGTACTCCAGGTGTGGCCTCACCAGCACTGAGTACAGGGGAGGAATCACTTCCCTGCTCCTGCTGGCCACACTGTTCCTGATCCAGGCCAGGATGCCATTGGCCTTCTTGGCCACCTGGGCACACTGCTGGCTCATTTTCAGTTTCCCGTCAATCCAAACTCCCAGGTTCCTTTCTGCCTGGCTGCTCTCCAGCCTCTCTGTGCCCAGCCTGTAGCGCTGCAGGAGGTTGTTGTGGCCAAAGTGCAGGACCCAGCACTTGGACTTGTTGAACCTCATCCCATTGGAATCAGCCCATCTCTCCAGTTTGTCCAGGTCCCTCTGAATAGCCCTCCTGCCTTCCAGCAGGTCGACACTCCCCTGCAACTTGGTGTCATCTGCAAATTTGCTAATGGTACACTCACTCCCTTCATCCAGAAAACCAGTACAGATATTAAACAGAACTTGGTCCAACACTGATCCCTGGGGGACACCACTAGTGACGGGCCTCCTCTGGGCCCGGCCCTCCAGCCAGTTCCTAACCCAGCACAGAGTGTCCCTGTGCAAGACGTGGGCTGCCACCTTTTCCAGGAGAATGTTATGGGAGACAGTGTCAAAGGCTTTGCTGAAGTTCAGATAGACCACATCCACAGCCCTCCCCTTATCCACCAGGCGGGTCTCTTAGTCATAAAAAGAGATCAGGTTGATCAGACAGGACCTGCCCTTCCTAAACCTGTACTGACTAGGTCTGATCCTTTGTCCATCCTGCAGGTGTTGTGTGACTGCATTTAGGACAACCTTCTCCTTAACCTTGCCAGGCACTGAGGTCAGGCTGACAGGCCTGTAGTTTCCTGGATACTCCTTAGGGAGTATCTGCTCCATGTGGAGTTTTATCTAGGAGCCACAGTCTCTTCAGAGGTATACCTGCTGCAGCATGGACTTATCTGCAGTCACAGTTGCTTTGAGGTCCACCTGTTCCAGCATGACCTTCTCCATGGGCCACAGTACCTTCAGAGACGCCTGCTGCATCATGACCTTACCCACAGCCACAGTCACAGTCCCTTTGGAATTAAACATGATCCAATATGGCTTTACCCATGGTTGCTGCCCCTATGTACCTGTTCTGCCATGAGTTTATCCATGGACACTTTCAGGTGCTCCAGCATGACCTCATGCACAGCCACTGATGTTTCAAACTGTGCCTGCTGCAGCACAGATTTATCCACAGCCACAGATACTTGGAGATGTTTCTTCTCCAGTGCGGACCCATCCTTGGGCCACAATCCCTTCAGAGGAACACCTGCTGAGTCACAGACATATCCACGGCCACAGATGCTTTGGAGTGTCCTGTTCACAGGTTACAGTTCTTTCAACTTGAGTTCACACTAGATTTCCAGACCGCAGTACAGCAACTCAGAGAAAGCAATGATGTCCTGGCCATCTGCCAGTCCAGGCATGTTGCCATCGTTGTTATCAAAATGTTCCCAGGCACAGCAGAGTAAGACGATAAACAGTGCAGCAGCACAGCAATACAGACAGCAGTGAAAGCAAAAAAAGCAGTGACTGATGAGCACTAGACTCTAATACACAGGCAAGCAAGCCCCATGTTACCAGGCACAGGAGCCTGACAATTAATAGCTGAACAGCAACAATGGCTGTAAATTCCGTCTGGCACATTCCAATCAAATCTCTCATTACCTGTCATTACCTCAAACCCTTCCACTCTGGATGACTCATTACTTTTTTCTGTGTCACTTAGTAGGTAAAAGAAAAAAACCTGAACAATACTCAAAGTCCCATTGAGTCAATATAGTTACAAGATCTATGCTGAGTAGGTTGACATACCCTGCCCTAAGCTTCAGGAACATGATCACACAATAAAACCCTTGTTTCACCCAAGACCCAATTCTATTCAACTTCATTATTTTTTGTTTTGTAGCAGTTCCAGTCACATGGAACCATATTAGTAATTTTCATGGAAGACTGTTAAGGAGAAGGACAACATCCTACAGACCAGGGGAATAGCTTTGAGACAGAGGTTCAGGCATGGCTGGAGAACAGGGACAGCTTTGTCATCAACTACAGCGTGTGCTTGGCAGGGCTGCCAGAAGCAGGAAAGTAGTGAGACCAAAGTCTCACTCAGAGAAATTAACTGTGGGAACTTCTGCTATATTCTTGGTTGTTGTAAGATGCATGCTGCTAGGGATAGAAGGTTGCCTCCCAGAGTAGCTCCGTGAGCAACATGAACACAACTTCACTCAGTCAGATTCTGTTCAGAGGTATTCAGGTTTCCCAGAGAATTGTGGGTGTCCCACCCCTGGAAGAGTTAAAGGTCAGGTTGGATGGTGCTTTGAGCAACCTGGTCTAGTGGAAGGCATCCCTGGCCATGGCAGAGGGGTTGCAAGTAGATGATCTTTCAGGTTCCTTCCAACCCAAAACATTCCATGATTCTATGATTTCATATGTCTTCACAGTCATAAACTTATTCCCTCGAAGATGTTTTCTATCATCTTCCATTACCTTTAACATATCTGCCCTTCAAGAAAACCCCACAACAATTCTAGATTATTGTGTAAATATTTATTTTACTTGAACAGGAATTGGTATTTCCCAGCATATAATATTAGGGTTAATTTTAAACTTTTCATAAGTTTTGCCACAGGGATTCTCTAAATGAATGAAACAGACTTAAATGGATTAATGATAAATTGAGGGAGGTGATGTGGTGTTGCTGTCACTGCATACACAATGTAGTAGTGGCTGTATGATTTTTCTGCGGACCACAAAGCTATAAACAGTCTTAATTTTTGCACCACTTTTTGTGTCTTCCCCATGTATGCTTAAGAAAAGTTGCACAACATGATTTTTTGTAGAATCAGAGTTTGTAGTAAAAATTAATTCTTAAACAAAAGTGAGGGTTGCACCTGAGTTATTTTCTGCTTTAGGAGCTGGTAAACACTAGATCATCCACACAGACAACAGTCTCTGCCTGAACAGACACAGAACGCACGAAACTTGGTAGTAAATACTAGTTACTCAAAAAAACAGTTGCAGTGAGCAGAATTTGAGTGATACTTGGGCTGCAATGTCTCCTTACAAACTAGTTCTTGGACAAATCCCAAGAGTGAACTAATTTGTCAACGTTACAAATGAGTAACATTTGCCCAGCAAATGGGTCCCCCTGAGCTTGCTTGTTAGCTAGATGAATTTCTTGCTTGTTCATGGAGCAGGCAAACATGCCACCGGTCTGAGTTCTCTGAGTTTTTTGTGGATACTTTCCAGTTCCAGGGGGTTTACTGTGGCAGAGGAGGATTTGGCCCAAAATATAGGTAATTTTTTATGTGTTACATAAAAGTGTAGGAAGATAGCGCTGCCAAAGGGCACAAGTAATTTTTTGGGGGTTTTAACAGCCCACAGTTTTGTTGATCATTTTTCCCAAACAGGATGTCCATAGAGGGGAAACATTCTTCCATTTAGTTTGTTTCTGCTATGATTTTTAACAATTTCATCAGTTTTCTTTTTTTTCAGTACCATAGTCTAAGGATAAAAATATTCTCTGACTCCATACCTTATAATATTGTCATGAATTAGTCTATCAAAAATTGCTTTGCCTGTTGATAATGTTGGTAATGAGAGGCATTTTATCTGAATGAGACATTATGATAAGATACAACATTAGCTCTCAAGGGGCAAAAACTTCACCCTTCAGAAGAAACAGCACTTTTCTTTCTATGCTCAGCCTAGCACAGTTCTAGTCCATGCAATGGTATTGTTACCATAGCATGAATATTTTTTGCTTCAATAAGGAACAATGCTTTAGCAGGAACGAAGACAAGGTTCTAAAAGCCAAAATTTAATAGCAGATGTAAATATTACACTCCTTTTGAAGAGAATTGCCAGGTGAAACCCCAAATCCCACACCCAACTCCAACAACCCTCCACTTCTTTCCTTCAATTATTCCAGAAAATGAAGTTCTCCTGTTTCATAGTCCAGCCATTATAACTCAAGAAAACTGCATAGGTTCAAAAGGAGAAAGGACTCATGACCACCCATGATCTCATGATTCAGCCACATTTTGTCTCCAACCTTCTGAAACTACACAAGGATTCTCAGATTTCTTAAAAGTCTGCATTCACAATTTCTCAAAGAATATATATGCATATAGAAAATTTCAGTTATTATTGCCGTTGTACAACTATTTGTAACTTTTTCATTTAAACCTTCAGGCTTATCTGTATTTCAAAACTTTTCGTATAGACCTATTCTCATATATTCCATTTCAGATTTAGTGTCAGCTGAAAATGCACAACTGTTATATTGTCAGTTCTGAAAAAAGGCTTCCTTGTTTTTTTTTAAAGTAAGATAAACTTCTTTCATGAATAGAGAACGGCAATGTTTCAAGATAATTTGGTTAGCTTCCAAATGTTGTCATTTAAAGTTTACCTCTGAATCATTTTTTGGTTTTAGAACTGGCCTTTATAAAGTACCCTGTCTGCCTGCATAAGTATATATTTGTGTGCTAAAGGAAACATGCAGTGGTAAAAAGGTGGAAAAGCCCAACTGCAGGGAATATATTTTAATAATTCATATTCATTGCTCTTAGACAATGCTAAACACTGAGTTCAATAATCAATTTGTCCTTTTTATTTTTGGCTTTTTGATGATTCATGGGGTGTTCCTGATGATTTTCATGTAGGGTTATTTTGGTGGGTGTTTTTTATATTATTTTTTAAATTACATATCATGAACATTACAAATTAAACTGGATATCACTTATATTGACCTGAGCAAGGCTTTCAACACGGAATGAGTACCCATGAAGCAAACTGAAGAGATATGAGCCAGGTGGGCCAGTGTTAAAGTTTTGCTATGATAAAAAATATGTGAAGTCCATTACTAGTGTCATTCCCTAGGTGTTAATGCAGAGCCTCATACTAGTTAAAGTCCTTATTAATTATCTGGACAGTGCAAAGGAGTGCACCTTCAACAATTTCATGGATGACACCAAATTCGGAGTGTGGTCAGCATGCTGGAACATGTGGCTGCCATTCAGAAGGGAACATGCGGCGGCCATTCAGCCGGAGAAACAAGCTGGCAGAAATCTCATTAAGTTCACAAAAGGATATAGAGTGTCCTGCACCTGATATGTTATGACATTATAACCTCATGCAGAAACACGTACAGGGCACTGACTTGTAAAGAGCAGTTCTGCAGAAAAGGATTTGGGTGTTTTGTTGTACAAGTTGAGTATGAGAGAATTATTTAAGAATCATTTAAGTTGGAAAAGACCTCTAAGTTCATAGAGTCCAACCATTAACTTTATTGCCAAGTCTAAGAGTCAAACGTGTCTCTAAGTGCCACATACACACATATTTTAAATACCCCCAGGGATGGTAAGATGTAGCAATGTAGCCTTATGCTGACTCGCTCAGTTCTCTTGGTCAAGGATACATACAGCAGGTTGATTATCTTCAGCTGGTTGATTATTTTCCTCATTTGAGAGACTGTATATAAAACACAGCCTCAGTTTTGGTTCCTAATACAAAGAAGACATCGTCGTGCTATCAGAGGGGTGCAAGCAGGAGAAAGAGACTGCCTTTTCAGTTTTTGCTTGAAAAGATACAGATAATGTCAACAGAGGTCAAAGTGCCTCATCTGTACTTTTCTGGAGCCTCCAACAGTCTTTAATCTAAAGAGTTCTCAACATACCTGAACCTAAAGCTGGGCTTCTGTTAGCACCAGTGTGGAAGAAGGACTCAGAAGATACTTGGCCTTTCAGAAACTTGGTCAAAGCTACTGTAAGAGTTAACCTTTTGCACTGGGACAGTGGCATGGCAAGACTGGATGAATAATGACTAGATGAGAGTGATGAATGAGAACAGTATAGGTGATGTTTAGTGTTTGCTTATCAAATGGAAAGAAAAAATAAAGCAAATAATAAAAATCAAGATAATTCAATGATTATTCTATGTAATGTTTACTCACTTCTCACATAGCCCTAGCAAGTGAGCTGGACCAGTTTTACTTATCACTTTACGCTGAGGCAGGTAGAAAAACCTCCAGGTCTAATTTCATAATAATCTCAAAAAGGACATTAAGAACAAGCAGAAACTCAAAAAAAAAAAAAAAAAAGAGAGGGGGAATAATATAAGACTATAAGACTACTCAGTCAAGAAACTTTGTCTTAAAGGTCAGGAAGGATAAAATATGATTGCCAAAAGTCAAGCTGTGTTAACTTGTAAGAGATATTCACTTAAGTAGAAAAGACTTCTTCCAATGTAGAAATAAAGAAAGAAATTGATGCTTGTACTCTGTGGTAAGAACTGAGATTGGAAGTAAATGAAACAGAAAACTAATTCAATTACTTGCTTCAGCTGAGATAGAAAGAAAATGAAATGCTTAAAATCCAATTTTTGAGGCCTGGAGAATATCTGTTTCCAGAATTCTCAAAACAGGCATATGAAACCAAAGATCAAATAACTAAAAGGGGTAATAAATATATCGTCAAGGGATTAGCACAATGTAACTAGAAAATAACAAGGGAGGTTCTGAAACTATAAAGAAAGAACATAATCAGATAATTTCAATTCAATTATTATGTCTTCAATAGTATTCAATGCTATTTTAAAGATATGAGTAATTAAGATGATTCAAGTAAAAAGGAATTGGGGCAATATACAACATATACTTGCCCTATTTAGATTATGCCATACTAAACAAATGAGTGAGAACACAGAAATTCTAGACAGAGGAAAAGATGCAGTAATAACATACCTGAATTTCAGTGAAAAATTTAATATGTTATTACAGAAGAAATTATTGACAAAACTGGAGAATATGAAGAATAGAAGTGGAGTCACCAATGAGAAGCGGACTTTGATAATTTATATTCTTTATAAACATATATTATATGACGTAAAGAACCCTTAAGAGTTCTTTGAAAATTTGCAATGTTGTTGGCATAGTGTGTGCTGAAGAAATGGTTAATCAGGCAAAGCTAGGAAGCACTGACTCTGTGAACAAACTCTGAATTTCTGAGACTGCCATATGTCCTTGAAGACTTGAGCAATGTGAGTGATCTGATATCCTGCAGTATGCAATGCATGATTCTATGCTTAGGAGTTACTGAGGAACTCATGCTTTAAACTCACTTGTAGGAAAAAAAAATTGAAAACCAAGGTAGCGTTTGACATCACTGGACAACTAAAAGCTAGGTGTGTGGTGCAAACTGTGAAAATAGGCTAACATGATTTGAGAATTTGCTAACTAAAGTATTTTAAATGAAGTTTGCAAAATATTTCATTTGCATGGCTTTTATTATAATAAATGTCATTTGGAATTTAAAATGCAATATAAATAAAGAACAACTATTTGTATGATCAAGGGAATGGATAATTTTTTATATGAACAGGCCTTATTTTCCTGTGCATTGAAGCAAACATGAAACTATCATTGTAAAGGAGTAACGTTGTGCTGTCCTTTGTGCATTATCTTACTTCTCAGCCTCTTCTCCTAGCAACTGTAATGGTTGTTTAAAAACTTTTCAAAGAGGCTATATAACATGGTTCCTGAACATGTCACTGATGGGTAGTCATTTAACTAGACAGCTTCATTTTACTAGGTTCTATTTACTGAATTTATTCCTGTGACTTCAATGACTTTCTGTTATATAATTTGCCGCGTACTCTGTCCTTCTTTATGCTCTTTACTTAAATAACTTTCTCACCATTTCTTATATTTAAAATTAATTTCACAGTGTCCATTTTTCTACTATTCGTTTTGAGATATTTCAATTCCTTGCCCACATACATACATGATATGTGTAGCACAGATCTTGGTGTACTGAGTAGTATTGATATACAGGTTTCTTATGCATAATATTTGTAAATTGATGACTTCTGGATAGGTATTCCTATCCACAATTATATTCCTATCCTAGATATTCACATATGGTTTTACCATCTTCTATTAATGCTTATAAAATACTTATATATCTTATGTTATATATTTGTATGGTGAAGGGTGTAGGAGCTTTTATAACTTTAATTTCTTGATACACACACAAACTATGGGGGCCAAAATCATGTGCGTTTAACTAATGGCATCAAACAAAGCAGATCCTTTTAACTTGGTGATTTAATGTCAGAGAGCTTGGCTAAATGAGGCATTTAGACTCCCAGCTCACCCAAACCATACCTTCACCTGGAGGTAAAGTCACTGGTCTGATGTTCTGGATCAGTATATCTCCATTGAGTTTAATAGAATTACACCAGATTACAGTGGTTAAGAGTGAAGCCAGCAAAACTTAGCACTCTGAAGTGCTTTGGTTTGTACATTAGTAACCAGCATCCTGTCAGTTCTGCAAAAGGTTCAAAGCTGCTTTCAGGGAAATAATGGACTGCCTTTTTGCCCCTGCCCAGATATGCACTTTGGATCTCTTTGCTGTGTATAGTGTGGATGGTTAACTCTACTGTTCCCAAGGTCTTTTTTGTGGATATGTTATCAACAGAAGTCGGGAAATAAACTTCAGAAGCTCAAGTTGTGTGCTTCTCTCATAAACAGTTTGCTTCTTCCTGCCTAAGTTTGATTCCCCCACCATTCCGAAATAGCAAAATCTGACATTTTATTTCAGTTCTTCAGCCCAAACATTATGGAAAGGATAAGGAAATTTGTAAAATAATTATTCTCTTACAAATATTACTGCAGTCAAATATAAAAATTTCACCATCCACTTTCTTTTCACATCTTTAGTCTTCAAGCCTGAACATATTTTGTAGCATCATATCCAAATGCATTACAAAGAATTAGTTCTATTACTAGTGATTCATTTTTATCCTGATTTTTAGAGGGAAAAGGCTTTTTTTATTTGTATTTATATTTGTCCTACTCTGCTTCTCAGTAAGGTCTGAACTCACTGGGTAATTTCAACCAACTTAAACACAGAAAAAAAATGTACAAAGTTTTCTTTTTCTTTCTTTCTTTCTTTCTTTCTTTCTTTCTTTCTTTCTTTCTTTCTTTCTTTCTTTCTTTCTTTCTTTCTTTCTTTCTTTCTTTCTTTCTTTCTTTCTTTCTTTCTTTCTTTCTTTCTTTCTTTCTTTCTTTCTTTCAATAGATATTAGATAAAGAAGATATACCGCTAATAATTACAATGAGTTAATGATAAAAGTTTTTCTCTTTGGTCTTTGGAGGAATCCACAAGGCTCCTTATTACATCTCAGGAAAACAGTTGCTGATACTTCAATTGATATTTAAAGAGAATGACCTTATGAAAATAAAAAAAAATTGTTTTGGTGGGGTTGATTGTGTTCTGTTATTATTGTCTGGAATGAAAGACTGAAAACCCTAAACATAATTACTGTGAAGTGGAAAGAACCAACATTTCTTCCTTGCCTTCAGAATCAGATATTCCTTCTCTAGCTTCATAATCCTGAAGTGTCTAATTGGAAAGCCAACATGACATTTTGTTGAGCACAGGTGTCATCCAAAGAACTAAGAGATGGAGGTTGGAACATCCCATAATTGTGGAACAGAACAACATGTTCCTGCTGATAAACTGGGCATTCATCCAAACAAAATTTGAAGAAATTTTATCTTAAAGTATGATCTTCCAGTAAGAGAAAGTGCTGTGTAGTCACTCCTGTTGTAGCATATGGCATTGCCTTTACACAGGGACCATGACCAAAATAAGATAGACAGAAGCCAGGAGAAATCAGAGGTACTTCTTAACAACATGAATCTTCATTTGCTATAAACATCTGTACTCTCTAACAATTTGATATTTATATAAAGCAGAACAGTAAGAACAACAGTGTTTTACTTGTGCTTCAAGCTAAAATCGAGATCTGGCCTTGCCATGCGGGTTACCAAAGAACGGTCTATCTTTTCCGTAACCTTTGGATTATGAAGGATGGAATAAATAAGGTGTTAGTTCTCTTTTGCAGATGAAGACTTTCAAGATGGAAAGATCAGGACTCCTGTAAAAGGTCAACGGATATTTTGAAATATTACTAAAGATATATTGGTATCCAGGCCAACAACTTAATCATGTTAACAGTCCTCATCTTTAAATCTTTTCTAGACTTCTAGATAATCTCTGAAATTAAATTTATGGGATCTCAGTTTGTGCTGAGACAAAGTGGATTAAATCTTAACATTTTCCTTACCAAAATTACTGTTCTTTCTCTCAAAAAAAAAAATCCTTAGCTTAAGAAAAATACATGGTTGCTATTCTGAAGTGTATGAAAACTTGCAGGAATAAGAGAACTAATCCTCTGCCAAATAGTTACAGAGATGATAAGAAATGTGTACTTTACATCAACCAGAAAGTTAGTACAGAAAATCAGCCCTTCTTTGTTCATCTAACCATTCTTTGATTGTTTGTTTGCTTTTGACTGAAGCCTAAATTACTTTTTAACATATGAATTAGTCACCTTTTGAATGAAATTCTATTGTTCTATGTTCTTATAAGGAGTTTTTTTACAGTTCAGGATGGCAGCAAGACACACACCTCCAGCTAAAGAAGAAATTGTCACCTTGCAAACTTTTTAAACAAGTTTCTTGGTGCTTCAGGGGCCTTTTCCAGTGAAGTCTCAGAGAGGGTGTGGAATCTTCCTTCCTAGAGACATTCAAAAGCCAACGGACATGGTTCTGGACATCTGGCTCTAGGTGGCCCCGCTTGAACAAGGAGTTGGACAAGATGCCCTCCAGCAGTCCCTTTCAGCCTCAACTGTTCTGCGATTCTGTGAAGATATTTTGGTTCCCACTATTCCTGATACATAAATCTCTTGAGAGCTAAAGTGCTTTAGTCTAATCCAGCACACTGGGCTCACTAGGATAGTAACAGAGTGATATTAAATGTGCTCTCATATACAAGTTGTCAGACTATGTAATTTAGTGATTATTTGCCTCAAACTCCATGAAAAAAAATTAAACCTCACATCTTCCCCCAGTCCCTCAGAAGAATTGATAAGCTGTAAAGACAAGCAAAAGGAGGGTCACTTGTAATGTGTAATCTGCCTCTTGTACTGTGATCAGAATTATTAACAAATGAGCCTTTACTACTGTTGAAAGGTGGAAACACCACAGAAGATTTTCAGGTATAAGCTTAGGCTGTTTTTCCTGGAAACAATACAAAATACAGAAGCATGATCCACTTCTAAATCTTGCAAATCTGATATGGGGTCCCATGGGAGACAATAATCATGCATTTCAATCTTTTTATGCATCTGATTTTAGGTTTTTAAGAATAAATGAAATATGAAATCTGTTGGATGAGTTCTCCCTTCCATCCCAGTCAGGCTGTCAGCCTTTCAGCCAAAATTCTATCAGGAAGTGTCAGGTGTCACAGGAAAGACATGTTCAGGAAGAGAGGTAGATCTTGTTTCTTGGTGTCTGAGACCATCTTCCTGATGGGCAGCACAGATTTTATGAATCCATAGGTCATAACAAAACTGAAAACTGGTTATCTGACCATCCAATTTCTACACTACCTCTTGTGAGCCACAAGTGTAGCTGACTCAATTTTAAGAATTTGGTGACTGGTGGGCTTTTGTTCCAGTTTAGGAATAAAGGTTAAAAAAAATGAGAAACAGAAAAATATCTGTATTATAAATGATGGTGAATAAGAAGCAGTCAGCAGCTCATGCTGTTAAATTAGAGGAAAGTCATTGTGAGAAAATGTGTGTTATGTGCTCTGACACATGAAAAACTGGGCTATTGTTCTTTTCTTGGCAAACCAAGTCAATCCAGGAAAAATTCAGTAGAACTTCACCAGGAGCTCAGCAGAGAAAACCTTTGTTCCCATCTGGAGTTTGCCTTTCAAGAACTAGTCTGATAGAATGACTGTCTTTACAAACATGGATTTTGTATGTATTGGCTGATTTTATTAAGAGAGGGAAAAAAAAAGGTGATAGACTCCTCCAAAGATGAAAGTGTTACTGCAACTATAGAGATTCAGTTGAATTTTTTGTCACTGATTTTAACAGCAGTTACTGTTAACATTGGCTTTGTAAAAGTGAAAATATGAACTCATTCCTGACTAGACTGAGACGCAATGGGGGTTGCTTATCTTATTTACAAAAAAAATATTAACATTTCAAAGGCTTTGATCTAGCTTGTTCTATGCATCATTATTGCACAAGTTTCTGTGATATTGCTGTCAGTCTCCATTTTCTCTTGAATCATTATCTCTTTTCTGGGTTTTTAGGAAGGACTTCTGTTTTAAAGCTGTGAGTGGAAACTGGCAGAATAGAAATTGTTTCAGAAGATCACAGGTTTCCTCAAAGAGAAAGCAATGGGAAAATGCTGTGATTCCCATATGAGGGAAAAACCTTGGCAGGGGTTTCTGGGTCTCATTGTGGGAAGGGAAGGGTTCCAGTCTTTTCACTAAGAAAGGAGAAGATTTTTAATCTCTCTGTGAGATATACACTTTAAATTACAAATTATATTTCTACTGTAGATATGTTCTTTTGAAAAATTAAAAGCTTTACAGTTTTGTGCAAGTAATATTTTTTTCAGTCATGGTTGGTGTTGTAAGGACTTCTGTTTAGTTTCAGTGGTGATGGGGTTTTGCAATCAGTCATCAGACAAACACAGACAGCGCAACTATACTGTGTTCATTAACCAAGGGGTAAAATTGTACACATAATCAAGAAAGTTTCCAAAGAACCACAAGGAAGCCCAGGTTTGTTTTACACACTGGCAGTAACCTTTATAAGCTGATCTTAGATGGTTTCAACATTCAGAATAGCCAAACTCTCTGTAAACTAGGGTAATGTACTCCCTTAAATGTTTAAAGCATTTCTAGTATTCAACACCTCTTTTGATGCTCTTAATTTGCTTAGAGAGGGATCGTTTTTCGATGAGATTCTGTGCAGAGCTCACTTTCAAGGGGTGTTAAGAAGAGGAGTGTGAGCCGGGACTAATTAGAAATCTAAGAACTATTCTATGCTGTAATGATCCTGTATTCCTTATATTCTACCTTACTTTCTTAGCATTTCTCATGAGTTTCCTTCTGCATCTACAGTATCTGGCATTTACCCCATGTTATGGGTAAATCTTGCCTTCTTTCTCAGAACTGAAGATTTGGCTTCAGAAAAACATATGTGCTATAGCTAGCCTCTGATAAAAGATGTTTTCGAACTTTTTCTTCTACTGTTGACTTGGGAAAGTGGTAACCTACTGGTAATGTCAGCTCATGACGTCACTTGTGCCACTAGCTAAATACATGAGTAACCACTATTTGATAGTCATTTAGCGGGGGTCAGTTGTTTCTTTGACTTTTGTTGCTTTGTCCCTTCCTTTTGGGTACAGTTCCTGCTTTGCTATTCCAGGTTTCCTGGCACCTCTTTTGAAACACTCCTTTGACAGTTGCTTACTCACTGCTATACAAAGTTGTTCTGGTTCTTAAATCTGTACTTCAAGTTGAAACTTTTACTTTAGGTCCAGTAAAAACTTCTGGGCATCTTGCTGATTTGTATTGTTTCACCAACCTTTCTTTTGGAGGTAAAGACAAATTATGGCTCTGACATAGTTAAGCTAGATCTATCTTTACTAAAGGGTTTTTTACCTTCTGCTTAGTAATAATTTAAAATAATGTTCCAATATCAAAACATTTCCTGTATGCTCTTGTGTTTTCTATTCCACCTTGTCAGCATTTTTGTTAGCCTTGTAAACCCAAGCCCCAAACAGTAATGGAGTTTAATTTTGCTATAAACCATACAAATGCATTCAGTGGGTTTACAAATTGTCCCTTCTGCTTCTTTACAACAAGATCATTTTTTTAAATGGATGTATAAAGCTCTCCCCTGCTTTTTTTTTTGGAAAGAACATCTGGGCTTTTGTACAACTTTTAAGAGCTAAGTTAAACAAAAACTGGGCCCAATGCCCAGAGAAACCAACTCAAATAAAACTTGGGCAAAATAAACTATCCCAAAAAGGAAGAACTAGATAGAAGCACAAATAATGTATGTGGAACTGCTCAATGATACAGAAAATGGAGTAGAGTGATTTTGCACAGTTGCCATACATCAGACACCTTCAGAGTGAGAATGAAAAGACTGTAGAAAGGGATGCTAGTGGATTGGGTCCCAATACTTCAAGGCCTGCCTTGAATCAGATTCAACTGCTACAAGAATATTCTCATAGAAACACTTGATGAAGACCCTGAAAGCATATTGCTTCAATCCCCAGAGCTCTGGACAGTCTTTCAGTTCACCAGCAAGAGCAGCTTAGGTGAAATGTAGGCTGTTTCTTGGAGGTGAAAGCTGTGGGACTATATTTTTCTTTCTTGTTTTTTACCAACTAAGCAACTGGAAATTGCTTACACAAGGAACTGACACATCAGGCATGACAGCTTTAACCTTTGGAATATACTATGATCCAGATATCATGAAAATGACTTAGAAAAATGAGATTATAATAGCAATGTTTTTTAGTTCTTTTCACTAGCAACCTGAACTTTTAAGTTGTCATAGCCTGTTTTATAATATGTCCTACATCCTTGGGGTGGCTAAGCTACATTTAAAAGAAATTGAAACACCAAATTCTCATGGACTAATATGTATATAAATGCAGTGTTTTGCAAAAATTCAGTTGCAAATTCTGGAATCAGTCTTGCTTGAGGCTTGATGTGCATGAATAGTGTCCATTTTCTGAAGTTTGTAGATGATTTATGGCTTAATTTACTTGAAAACCTTTGAATACTATCAAAGACATTAAATTGGTGGGATTTTTGTAAAAGTGGTGATGTATTGTCTGAACCTGTAGAATTGTTGTGTCTTTACTGTTGGGTTAAAGAAAAACTTTGTGATCAACTGCCATTTTATCATTTTATAGTTTTTCATAGGATTGTGCATGAACACAATAGCAAGTAAAAGCAGAAGGCACCTCCCCAGTCTCCCTGAGACAAGAAAAAGGTTGGGCCCTTCTTCCTGTAGGTTTTGACAATAATTTTTTTGTTTTGCCACAAGTACAACTGGTACACCTTCAGCACACAGTTGTTCTACATCTGAGACAGCTTCCCCTTCCTGCTTTCAGTTGCACCCCTGCATCTCCCTTTCACAATCTCCTTTACATCCTCACTCCCTTTGCTTCCAATAATTCCCCCTCTCCATCACTTTCCTCTAAGTTATATAAATTTGTACTTGGAAGAGGACAGATTATCTGAGTTCCAGTAACTAAAATGACCACTTGATCATATATTACCAAATTTTCTCTCAGTCTTAATTTTCATTTCGTCATCTTTCATGAAGTCTTATCTAAATATGGACAACATTTATTTGCCCTGTGCTAAGTTTTATCTATGTTTATAGGACACAATGTGTACTTTTCAGAAGTAACCTCAATTTTCTTAACAGATTGTACTTGTTCTTTGTCTGTATGTCTATTTGTTACACAATGCTTTTCTGTTATACCTTGTTTGTGCTAGTAGTATTCTTTGGTTTTCAAACTGAAATAAGTGAGAATATATAGTAATTTGTATTACTAATCCACTAACTCAACAGAACTCCATATATTTGTGATAGATTCCTTTTTAGTAAAATTTTATTAAGTAGCTCAAAAATTAATCATAAAACCCCAAACCCTCTATTTCTTATTACATTTCTTTTATCCAGCAGGCAAACCAAACCATTAATCATTTGGATTTGTATGTGTTGCAAGATCAGGTCCTGGCAACCATGACCTTAGTCCTGGACACTGTTTAAGCGTGTGATTAACTTTGAGCAGATGCTTAGCTCTTATTTTTGACAGTGGAATGTAAGCACATCTGCTTCTTAAGGAGTCTAATTTCTACAGAAGTTAATGCAAGGTTTTCTTTGACTCCAAAATGAACTGGATCAGACTTTAGTTTCCTAAAGATACTAAAGAGTCCTGGAACCCTGTAAAAAATGCTTTTAAAAGAGTTTAATTAGGATGAAAAGGACTGATCTTCTCAAAATGGTTATCTCGTTATTTAGGTCTCACTTACATCGTAGGGCCTTAGCATGTATTTGGTTAAGCTCCACAGCTTCAGGGACATTCCATGCTGTGATTTAAGTAGCCATTCAAGAGGGTCTTTAAACTGATGTTTAGTTTCCCCTTACTTCATGTGTTTAATTCAAACATGATCAAAATGCTTCTGGAGGATTTTGCTCAATGCCTACATGTCCTCTTAGAAGTGTTGTGCACATAGGATTCACTTACTTGGGAGAATTTCTAGACCATGACAAAAGAAAATGGTTTCTTCTGAAGAGAACACCTCCTCAGAAGTGTAGCATATTTTATCTGTAAACACAGTGTTTTCAGTAAAGTATATTTTAAAGCAGGTATCTAATAAACCTTCATTTACTGAACCAACACCAACAAATTTTACTTTTAAAAATAAGGCAGATATACCTGGGATAATATTTTAAAAATCTATAGGTTCAAGGAAAGATGAATTTTTTCAGCTAAAGGGAAATGTATTATAGTGTTGCCTTCATTTATCTCCTGATAAGTAACTAATAGCAGAGCAAATAGAAGTACATTAATCTTTCATATTTTCAGTTTAGATTCAGCAGAAAAAGAAGGCCAAATTACTTTTAAATGTTGTTGAGTTGCTTTTTTCCCTGGGAGATGTTATACAATGCAATCATATGCACTTACCTTGAGGTTCTTATAGAATACTTATACACTTTTTTGTATATGCTATCATCTGGAACATTGACTTGTGTACGCTGACTTACCAGTGGTTATTGCCAGTGAGTACCATAATTCTTGGAGTCTTCTTTTTAACTTATGAGCATGCTGGTCTTAAGTCTGACCCTGTTCTCACTAATCCAGGAGTGCAATAAGAGAAAGTAATAAAAATTCCAATTTCAAATATGATTTGGTAAGCCGTTCTTGTTTTAAATAGAATATATTCATCCATTTCAAATTTCTGCTGTTTCTAACAGCATTTTAAAATGCAATATCCATAATGATTTATCAATCCTAGGAAGCACTTGTTGTCTATATTATGTGGGCAATATTATTTGGATGTGTGTTCTGATATTTGACTTCATACTATGTAGTGAAATGTATTTCATATTGTGTAGTGGAATATATATTCCAGCACTAAAGGTGGTAAAACTCCTACACTAATAGATTTTTTAAAAGCTCAGAGTCACAGAATCGTAAGAATATCCTGAGGGAGTCACAAGGATCGAGTCCAACTTCTGGTCCCACACAGTACAACTCTAAGAATCACACCATGTACCTGAGAGTATCGTCCAAATAATTCTTGAACTGTATCAGGATTGGTGCTTGTGACCACTTCAGGGTGGAGCCTGTTCCAGTGCCCAACCACCCTCTGGATGAAGAATCTTTTCCTAATATCCGCCCTAAACCTCTTCTGGCACAGGATCATCCTTCTTGTACATCTTGTAAATTGGGGCCATGTTCTCTGTCTTCCCTCTGACTGGGACCTCTCCATGACATTCAAAAATCTTTGAGAACCCTCAAGATGACATTTAGGTATCAACATCAATCAGCTCTTTAAGTATTCTTGGATGAATACCATCAGACCCCATAAATCTGTAGGAATCCAGCTGGAGCAGCTGATCATCCAAAAGTTGAGGGTTGACTTGGATTTTGTCATTCTCATGGTCATAGTCCTCCAGCTTAGAGCTCTGGGATCCCAGAGACTATCACCAGTTTTGAAGACTGAAGTGAAAAAAGTATTAGACATCTCTGATTCGTCTATGGACCTTTTGGGAAGCAACTGTTTTAATCACGTGATGAGCCAATATTATTACTGGACTGCCTTTTGCTATTGACATATTTAAATAGCTCTTTTTATTGCCTCTCAGAGTACTGGCCAGCCTCAAGTCCAGTTGAGCTTTGGCCACACAAATTTTCTCCCTACAATGGTGAGTAGCATCTCTGCATTCCTCCCATTTCCCCCACCCTTGCTTTTACCCTGACCTTGAACCCACTGGGCATACACCTTTTTTTTNTTCATTTACTCTTTTTTTTTTTTTTTTTTTTTTTTTTTTTTTTTTTTTGCCTTAGTTCCAGAAGATTCCTGATCAGCCAAGTTGTTCTTCTGCCTCATCTGCTTGACTTCTGACATTTAGGAATTGCCTGTTCCTGTGCTCTTAGAAGGTGGTGCTTAAAAAGTGACTAGCGTGATGGACCCCAGCACCTTCAAAAGCTTTTTCCCAGAGGACCTTACTCACTAGTTCCCTGAGCATTCTGAAGTCTGGTCTCCTCATATTCAGAGTTGAAGCTTTGCTAGCACTTTATCTGCTGACGCTAAAGATTTTAAACTCAACTGCATGGTTGCACTGGCCAAGACAGCCACAAATCTTCACTTCACTCACAAGGAGAGTTAACAACAAACAACAAATCAAGGAGAATGTCTTTCCTAGTTATCTCCCTTAGTACTTGTACCATGAAGTTACCATCCAGGTGTTTCAGGAATCATTTGGACCTTTTCGTGCCAGCTGTATTGTACAAACAGGCTTCCTGTATAACCTTACCATACAACATCCTTTTCCAGAAGTTTACTTCCCCCCCCCATATTATTATTTTTCTTCTCAGTATGATTTGACTGTAATTTGATGCTGCAACTAAACAGGTTTATGGCTCTAAAGATTCACAGAAGGAAAATACATCACAGTCAGCCATTCTAGATTGCAGCACTGGAGTCACACAACGAGTGGAGTAGCCAGAACCACTAGAGAGAGCTCTCGTAACAAAACACTGCTCCCCCATGAAGATCACTGCAATCAGCCCAGGCATTCCATTGAGTTCCAGCAAGATCTTGCCACTTACCTGTAGCTAGATCCCAAGTTATATATAGTTTTATACAAGGCTTAATCCTGAACTGGCATAAAGCAGACAAAAAGATTATAGACCCATGACCTATTAGCAGTCTGGATTTATGAAGTGAAAACCGTGCAGTACAAATGTTGATTATTTTTTATGGAATAGTTACAAAAGCAATTGAGAAAGGAAAGAGGATATCATCTGGGGTTTGGTATAGCATTCAATACAATGTCTGACGAAATCTTACTTTTCAAATGAATTCCAATAGGCTTGGATATGAGCTCCATCACATGGTCTGAAAACTGGCACATAGAACACAAAAAATATTATAATAAAAAGCAACATATTGAGCTGTATAAGCTGACTATAAGGATGTCACACGGCTCTGTTTAAGGTGCTGTCTTCTTTAAAATTCATATAAATGATCTGGAATTGAAACACAACCGTAACAATGAAATTCAGAGATGATGGTAGATTATTGGTTGTGCCAGCAGGAGTCAAGCCAGGAAAACAACAGAGGGTCCTAGAAAAAAATAGAAACATGGGCCGAGAAAAACAGAATGAGAGTCAACTTGGAAAACTCAAAATACAACTGCAGAAAATTAATTCAAAACAGCCACTCCACAAAAAGGCTACAACTGAAAAGCAATGATGCTGAAGTATATTCCTGAGGTGACAGAGAATCATCAGTACACAGAGTTGAAATATTAGATATTCTGGTTACTACTAGGCATTTTACAATCACAATATGCAAAGTAGAACCTGTATGGGGTTGTCAACCTGTAAAGGGGATGTCAACTTAGAAGTTGTGTCCAGTCTAGTAAAATTTTCTCATTTTCTTTTATATTCCAGGATGAGGAAAAAAAAAGAGAAAGGAGACAGAAAGCAAGTGACTTACAGAATAGTTCATTCAACTTATCATAAAAACTTACCTGCTATGGGATAAACATGCATCTTTCTATGATTGCAGAACTTGAACTCTGAGACAATGAACTGCCTGACCTTGAGTAAGTATAATTATATTGATATTTACTTTATTGTACTGACTCCAGACCCTTATGTTAGGATTATTCATGCATTTACGCCACTGGATAAAATTGTAGAACTAATTCAAGTGGAAACAGCAACATACCAGTTCTTGCTTCTGAAGTATCTTTCCATGGTTCCAGTTCTCTGGCTCATCAGATTAAAGCATTGAGTTTAATGTCACTCTAAGAACTCCTATTTAATGAAAGAATAAGATCAAAGTCTTCCTTTTGATCAATGCAAACTTGACATATGTATGAACTCTGGATACACAACACTAAGCCTGGAAGACAGACTGAGATCACCATAGTTCTGGTAATCTGGCTGGCATAAAACACCTTCCTTGAGGAACAGTCAAATTACAGACTCATAGAATGGCAAAGATATTGGTTTAAACTGTTCTAGTCCAACTGCCTGCTTGAAACAGGGCTACTACCAACATCAGACCAAACATTCTTGTTTTGAAAATCAAGGCCAGAGTCCATGGCCTTCCTGGTCAACCTTTTCCAATGCTGAACTGGCCCCAGTGAATGTTTTTGACTTGATGTCTAATCACCTCAAGTCATAGTTAGAGGAAAGTTTGGTTTCTTCATCTCTGTCACTCCACTTCAAGCACTTGTATTATCAGATCACCTTGTAACCTCTTTTTGACTAGGCTAAGCCAGGGCAGCTCTGAGTCTTTCCTCTTATGTCCTGTGCTCCACGTTGCCAATGATTGTGTTGAATGATATTGGTCCATGTATCCACTGTTGGGGTATTGTGTCTGCTGACCAGAGGCACCATCCATCCAGTGAATTTTCAGTCAATGTAAAAAGGTTCTCTTTCAAGCCACATATCCTTAGCTTCTAGACATAATGAAAGATAATGTCAAAAGCATTCCTAAAGGTAAATTTGTTATTACCCTACCTTTTCAGTGGATTAATAATTTATTCTTTTTCTTATTAGAAGGAAAATTCAAAGTGAGGAACCTAAAAAAATTGCCTTTTTTTTCCCTAACTGGTGTTGAAAATGAGTATCTTGAAAATGTTTATATTATCTGCTTTCACTTTTTCAGTCCATTCCTTTTTTTTTACACTGACACTTCCTTCAAATTTATGTATGTTGTGTCAGAGAAAACCATATGCAAATATCTGATAACAATTATGAAATAACCTCAGATTTTCAGTGTTGAATAGAAGCTTTCACATTAATTACAGTTAAAATGACAAACAATCACGTAGCAACTTCACCACTGTGAAAACTGGAAAATAATAAACTCCCCAGCTTAATGTAGAGCTATATTGGCAGATAGCCATTTTATTTCCCATAATTTTTGGGGCTGGAAAAAATGGGTATCTGTTCCACTCCTTTATCTCATTCACGTGTCACAACAGTCAATTCCTTTTATCTAGACACATCTGGGGTTTTTTTGATCACTAATAACTCCACCATTCAGATCCAGTAAAACATCTTGACAATTTTTATAACTCCCTTGTTGTTTCTTAGTTCCTATAATAAATTATTAATCTTATAATTTCTCTTCTAGCCTGTGAAAACCAGAATTTTTAATATCACAGGATGAATTAGAGAATAAAGCCTTGCATTCTGAGTTACTCTGAATCCTTTTATTTTGCCTTCTGACAACTGCTTTTGTAACATTAAGTCATATTTCTGTAATCTTCTTGAGTTAGCAAAAGGATCTCAGAAAATAGTATTTTAGGTTTTTCATATGCACTTTTAAAAGCAATTCTTTATGTGTTGTGTAGTCCAGGTGGAGTAGGTGCTCAAAAGGCTACTCTATAGGTGACAATAGAATGAACTAAGCTTCTTTCTGTGACTCAAAGGACATGTGGTATGGCATAGCTTCTATCCTTGTGGTCAGCCTCTCTTCCCCCAAAACAGGATGGTCCTATCCACACTGCCTGTTGGTACAGCTGAAGGTTTGTGCTGCCCTGCAAATCATGTCCATGCTTTGTCTGTATAAGATGTACTTGCCATAAATCAAACTAAGTGTGAGTGTCTGAAAAACTGAACAGTGTGGAAGAGTTTTGGTCAGAGCTCAAGCCTATGCTTGGGTCATCTTTACACAGTCATGTAGATGTGAGCAGGTGCAGGATACTAACAATTAGCCAGAATTGTTACTAAGACAGGTCAGTGCATTCATGTAATCTAGAAAGGAGGGACCAAGTACCCATGTAATAAAAAGCCCTTCTGCCTAAATTACAAGTATAGGAATGCCTAAAATATATCTTGAAGTCAGGCATGGGAAGCTAAATTAGTCAGAGAGAAGCATTGATACGTAATGAAAAAGATGAAAGGGTTCAGGACTTTGTAGGGCTCAGTGCTACAAAGTGCAAACCTTTCTAGAAAATAAAAGCACCTTCCAGAATCTGTCATTATGTTGCAGTCTATCCACAGGGGGCAGCTCAGCCCCACGCAGCAACTCACTCTCCCACAGTGAATGGAGAAGAGAAACAGAGGGCCAAAGTGAGAAAAATTGTGGGTTTAGATAAAGAGAGTTTAATAGGTAAAGCAAAAGCTGCATGTGCAAGCAAAGCAAAATGATCCTGGGTAGACTGGAAGGGTATTATCCCAAGTGTGCATTTGGTAAGAAGGAAAAAGAAGATGGAAGAGAAACATGCTGATGAGTACCATGCATTTTAACTTGCCTCTCTTTCTTGAAATCATACACTGTAACTCCAAAATGGACCCTTTGGTTATATAATGTCACCTTCTGTACATTTGAAAACAGTTATCAATAGTTATCCTGTGTTCTCCTGTAATCTGCACTTCTTCAAAATAGATCTTTTAAACCAGTACTTGAATACATCAAAGCATGCACAATTCTCCATTCTTTGCTTGTTTACTGTAATTTTTTTAAAAAAGAGCTTAATTGTCAATTAAATATCTCTTACAAAATTACTTTAATTACCTTATGCTGATAGAGCTATCCTGTCAGATTATCAGATAATAGGTGGCTAAGAACTATTACAACATTACAACTCATTTTACTTTTTCTGACAATCTCAGTATAAGACATATAAAAATAAAACAGAAACCTTTGTTCTGTCTCCTTCTACCCTAGAAAAGATCCAGCTCCAGATTCCCTCTACTACAGCCTTGGGGGTAAAAGTCCAAGTCATTTTTTATTTTGCCTGAATATGACTGACTATCTCTAGTTAGCTACCACAGAAGCTGCCAGCAAATTCTGCATAGGGTAGGAAGGAAGTAGGGGGGGAAAAAAAATCTGTAAAACAAGTATGGAAGAATTTGAGAAGAACACATTGCATATAGGGTATAAAGTAGATCTTAAGAAAACCAACCAGCTGAACTGTAACAGGAATCTTCTAATTTGAGGTCAGACAGAAATGTTGGGGGAAATGGAAAAAAACTGAACTCAAATTAAGATCCATAACTTGGTACTGCTGCTCTTAATGCAGAGGATAGTGACAGAAAACCTTGTGCAATAGTGGGCAGCATTTTGATTGTAAACTGCGCCATTACTACCATTCTGGTCACAAGTAATTTGAGTAATGTAGCACTTATAAATAATAGTTCTTTGTGGTAATTACTGGTAACATCCTTACACAAATGCATTTATCCTTATTGTTTACAAAATATTTAAACAGTCATGCTCTTACACAGGAATGGGGGTTTAAAGACAGTGCAGATGAAGCTTTGCAGGGTTCATTTCTATTGCAGTTCCATTGACCTTTTCTCAGCAACACCCATTTAGCTATGAAACACTCTTAGTTTTACTGGTTATTAGCATGAATTTAAGGCATGATAATGTAAGAGAAATCGCACCTTGCACCACTGCACTTTTTGAGAACTTTGTAGAAACTAGTCATTAAGAAGTAGCAGAACTTGGATCTTAGGTTTAAGACCCACTGAAATATAGACTTATAGTTTGATCCTTTGAGAGCTGACTAGAAGTATTATAGGAATAATTAGATCTGGCCTGATGGTTTTATATATTATTTCTGCTTTCTCACTGGAATAATTATCAGAAAAAACAATGGAAGTCTGGATATCTTGTGTCAAGAAAGACAAATTGGAAGGGAGAATTATCATCCCCTCATCTGCACTTTCTCCATTATTTCTGGCTTACAATTATATGGTTTGTTTAATTCTTGCTACTCAAAGGACAGGTTGTAGACTTCTTTAACACCATGCTTATTTATACAAAGCTTCTTTTGCTACCAGATGATTATTGGTCATTTTCAGAGACTATTGCTTTATTTTAACTTTTTTTAAACTTTTTTCCACACATGCGATCAAAATTATGAAGACATGGGTGAAAATTGGTATAAAATTCTTTCTAGAAATCTTCAGAAAAGCTACAGACTCTACTGAAAAGCTTTTTCTCTCTGCTTTGTTTGGCTAGAAAGAGAGCTATGTGTAGTTTAGTGTAAGTCATTCTCACTCAACAGCTCAACACTTTAGGGTCAAAAGTTTGCAGATTTTGTGTATGATGCCTTGAAAATAGTTTTTAATACTTTTTTTTTTTAAAATAAGAAAAACAAAACCCAAAGCAAAACAGAAAGGGCTATGGAAATTTGGAGCCTGTAAATTGTGTTTGCAGCAAATGGGTTATCCAGAAACTTCTGAGTAAATAGGGAGAGTAATAAAAGTATTCTGCATGTTGAATGGATGTAGTAGGGATGCTGCAAGTAGCTAGAATGTGTATTACTATGAACAAAAAAAAGATCAATAGAAGCCTTAAAGTAAAACTAATGTAAATGTAATGATTAAGAAAATCTTTTATAAAATCAATAAGTATGCTTCATAATTATTTCCCCTCTGTGATATGATTTACAATTAGTCCATATTAATCATACTTAGTTTCAGAAACAGTTCGTCTTCTCTGCACATTGCTAATAAATACACCAATTGGTTCAAAGTTTGATGCTGAAAATTAATAGTAAGAGCACTCCTCAGCCAATGCAAGGAATTTCATTCCTGCCAAAGATTTTGACTTTCCATGGCAACAGCCACCCTCAAAACCAGGGGTGAACTGTGAACGACAATAGTGAAATTAGACATTATAATAGCAATGACCAGATTTTCACAAGCATCATTTAAGAACAAAGTCTGATGGATCAGTTACTTGCTCATTTAGAAAATCTCTAAATACTCTAAAGCAAAACAGTGATGATGCTTCAGGAAAAAAAATCTTTCTTCAGTGTGTTCAAACATAAAAGTGGGAGATATGAAAGAAAAAAATCAGGCATTTTGACCAACAAATATGCATGAGAACCAGATGAAGCCTGGAATACACTTCAAGTTATTGCATGCTGCCATAACTCTGATCTTTTCTACATGAAGTTTCTGTAACTGATTTTGCTAAGGTAACAGGTCAAATTATTTGCTTATCCTTGCTCAGTATAGGTTACTGGATCCATCAGCTTTTGCATCCCTTCTGATTTTAATTTTTGTAGATGCAGACAACTAGATTTTTTTTTTTTAGCACTCCATAAAAGAGGAATGTACATTATAAATGTAAATATGTAACATTATTTACCTATATGAGAAATAGTCTCATTATTTCTCTCATTATTCTCTTAAATATGTAACATTATTTCTCTGCTGTCTGATGACTACTTTACTTCCCACATTTTTTTTCACAGCCATGTCTGAAAGCAGTTTCTCCTTGGCATTGTTTTCAGTAACTTGTTGCTGGATATTCTGCAATTTTTTTTGGCTTATTGATTTTCTTTTTTCTTTTCTCCAGTTCTCAAAGTCATCCAATTTTTCATCAGCAACAACATGGCATTACCACACATTTCTTTTTTTCTGTGAAGAGCATAAATAAATCAGTCTTGTCCCAACAGAAATCTTTGGGAAAGTCTATAATAATTCCAAATTGTCTATTATAGATATTTTCAGTAATTTTAGATATTTTCACTATTTATTTTCTATACTTGATCTTCCTTTTAGTCAAAATTCTCGCCTTCTCTACTTGTTCAGCAACTTCATTTCAGCTCATAATTTCCTATAAGACATTATATCATATAATTTATGCAAGCATAGTTATTTTTGAGCTACAGTGTGTATTTCATTAAGAATACAACTTACACCAGAAGAAAGATAACAGGAGAGTTTATCAAAACATAACTTTCTTAAGCTCAATTTACTTTTCAACTGAACATATTATTCTGTTGCACTTCTGCTATCCTCTAAACAAATTGATTAATTCTTTACAAAATATAAAGTTTGACTTACTTGTGGTTTCCTGGATAACACCCTTTTCCCTACTATTCATACAGGTGTGACATTTTCTCTTCTCCATTCTTATGCTTTCATTTACAATCTCATTCTTTTGAAATTTCTACACGCCCTAAAAATTTTGAAATGGATGATTAACCAATTATCTTATCTTGACTATATTAAGATGTCTAATGTCTAAATCAAGTTCTATTTGGATAATTTTTTTATCTTGATTTCTGTTATTCAGTTTGCCTCTTCCATTTTATACTGAAATAATTACTCTCACAGAAAGCTGAGGCAAACCATTCATTTGGTATGGGGGTCATATTTAGATTATCTTTAATCTCAACTCCAGTCTTCTTCTTTCTTTTTTATTTATTCTGTTTTTATTTATATTCACAGAGTGCCTTTCTCTCCTATTTATTTTAATATCCTTTAAAGGTCTAACTCAGCTTGAATTTCACTATTCTCATTTCATCCCAAACCTTCTTGACCTCTAAGAGATGATTTCTTGGCTGTTCAGTCCTTTTTTCCATTCCTTACAGCTCTCTGCTTAGTTCTAATATCATTTCTGTTTATTCATTCAGCTTGGTCTGATGCTCTTTCTAGCACATTTTTCTTTTCAAATGGAAGAATGTTCTAGATAGTTTATGAAACTTTACCTAAAGCCTTCCTCCATATAAAAGTCTTGAGTTCAGGCCAGATGACTTAATTAACTAGAATTTCCCTTTCAGTAACAGAGGAATAGAGGTAGTAGGTTTGGGGTTTTTTTTCCATATATTTTAAACTGAATCTGTTCAATGAACACACCTTGGTAAGGTTATTTTCTTATTCCACTGTATCTAAATGTCTTCAGACTGGGAAGCACGATTTTTAGTTGTCTCAGTAATTACGTGCAAAATACCACATTTTTAATGTCTCATGACCTGTATCTGTGAAAGCAAAGTCTCTCGCACTAGTAGAGCTTATAGAGCCATTGTTCTGTAATAATACTCTAATGATTCCTCTCGATAGCCTCCTTCCCTGTTGGCTTCTAAATTTCTATGAGCTTAAAACCAGCAAGACTCCTTTTTCTTCCTCTCGTTTTTTCTTTTTTTTTTTTTTCCTTGGCATTTCTGTTAGTCCCTTTTCAATCCCATTCCAGAACTCTGCTCCCTTCATTTTGTTTCCCAAATTGCTCGAACCTGTATATAAAATGTTTCTTTTTGTTCTTCCATGCCACCAATCAAATCAAGTTTCCTACACAGACAATACACAGTCACTGTTTCATAAGTGAGACAATTTCAATTACTGCTAGTGTTAGTATTTTCTTTCTTAGGTTTATCTAACCTAGAACCAGTGAAATTCCTTTCACCTTTGATGTATCTTTAAAAAAAAGATATTATTTCCTCTCTCTAATAAAACCTAATATATGGGTTTCATAAATTTCTCAATACCTCTCTTTTCATCATAAAGACCTTTCAATTTCACCACTTTCAATTCAAAAAAGGCTCTATCCATATAGCCTCAGAAGTGTCCTTTTCCTTTCTCCAGCTTTTATTTCTCTTTTCTGTGGTCCCTTCAGCAAATCATTTTTCCTGTCTACTGTATCCTTAGTTATTGGTTTTCTCACCCATATTTCTTACCCTGCAAATCCTTCACTCCTTTTCTCAGACAGGTGGGAATGATTATGTTTTGCTGTAGATTTGTTCCAAGTTCACCCACCTAAAACTCCCAAATTTTCTTAACCGTCTCTCTGAATAGAATTCTGGTTCTTTGGCCTAAGTGTGGTAGCTTATGTCTTTTGGCAGTATTTCTGAATTTTCTCATGATAATATCCTTATTGTAGACCCTGGCATGAGTAACACAGATCTGGGCTTCAGACATCCTCCAAGGTGTTCAAGCAGGAAGATGTAATATAAAATTTATAGGCCAAATATAGTACACTCAGCTACTCATCTAGCTTCCCAGGGCTAAAAGGTAGGATGAGCAGCTTTTTCTGAATTACTTTTCTCTTCCAAGGTAATGACTGAATAATCATAGAATCATAGAGGAGAGGTAGGAGAGGTGTTCCAGCCCTCTGATAATCGTTGTGGCCTCTTCTGAACTTGCTGCAATAGCTCCATGTCTTTCTTGTGCTGAGGATCCCAGAGCTGGATGCAGTACTTCAGGTGAGGTGTCGTGAGACACTTCTTTTCATGCAGTCAAAATGTTCAAACCTCTTGAGTCATCATGATCTATCAGAAGACATACACTGATGGGTCAGAAAGTACTGGGTCTCTACGGTACCTCACTGCAATGTTTTACCAAAAAATCAAAGGGAAAACAATGACGAAGGTAAAGTGTGCATACATGGCATTTGTAGACACTATCCAGCTTTAACTAAACAAGGATTAAAACTGCAGCACCTAGTGGCCTCACCAGCAGTCTGTGCACTACCAGTAAAAAAACTCAAGTCATGTTTTGTGCCTTTGGGCTGACTTTGCAGGCGATTTTCTAAAGAATCCATTTAACTCCCCTCACCAAAAACTGGCATGTAAAATGTGCCCTGTGTTGCAGGAACTGTCTCTAACAATCCTTGTTTGTTTAGGGAGAATTCCTTCTCAAAAAATATTTCTTCCACAAAGGGGGGTGATGTGTATTTTTATAAACTTTAAACAAAAGATATGTTCTGAAAACACATTTTCAGTAAAAATAGTTTATTTCAGACTGATACAGCAATAATGTTTTTTAACATATTAACAAAATGATCTAGTATTTCTGAGTCCTTGAGCATCCATCTGGTTTGTTATATTTTTTCTATTGAAGAGCACATATTAAGTCAAGACCACTAAAAATACATTTAAGTGACCTGATTGTGAGAAGAATTCATCTCCATGCCCTTATTCCCACTCACAACTCCTTTTTCATTCTCCTCTCCAAACCAGGAGACACTGGGTCTGTGTGATGATCAATCCACCAGCCCTCTGCATCTTGTTCCCTTGCTTACACAAGGTGGTCCTCTTCACTGGTCCTATACCAAAAGTCTATGTCCAGCAATGGCCATCTTCCTGTAGGACCTGGAGAAAAGGAAGAGTCACTTGCATAGTCACTGCAGCAAGTATGGAATCATAGAGTGCTTTGGGGTTGGAAGGCACTTCAAAGATCATTTAGTGCGACCTTGTTACAGTGATCAGGGACATCTTCAATTAGAAGCTGCTCAGAACTCTGATACTCAGAACCTGACCTTAAAAATTTCTAGGGAAGGGGCAAGCATCATCTAAAAAATTTCTTTCTTCTGTCTAATCTAAAGTGATTCTTGTTCTGTTGCTACAGGCTCTGCTAAAAAGTTTGTCCCCATTTTTCTTATAGATCCCTTCAAGTACCTGAAAGGCTTCTATAAGGTCTCCCCAGAGCCTTCTCCAGGCCAAATATCTCCAGCTCTCAAAGCATTTCCTCATAGAAGAGGTGTTCCATTCCTCTAATAATCTTCCTGGCCCTCCTCTGGACCAGTTTCAACAAGTCTATGTTCTTCCTGTGCTGTATCAGCAACGTAGCACATTTGAGACCTTACACAGAGGCAGAAGCTGCCACTGCAGCACATGCTTAGGGCTTGGAAAGGCGTGGTTCCTTTGTGGCAAGTGTAACAAAGCTCGAGAAAGAAAGCATAAAGGTCTGGTCTGAAAGCTCAGCTACACTAACTGCTCTGGACACAGTAATATCAATTGTACTGTGAGGAAGTAAGAATGTGATTGGAATAGCAAAAAAATATATACAGAAAACAAGATATTTAGTGTTATATTTTAAGGGAATTTATTTTCTTCCAAAGCATTTCCTGAAAACAAAATTAGGCTCTGTTGCAGCCGGCATATTTCTATAATCTATTTTTATCACTGTAGACACTGGGGAAACAGTAAAGCTGTCTAACATTCCCTGCTCTATTGACTCAGCCTGAGCCTTTTGGAACCACTTTATAGACTCATGCAGTGGGTGATACTTGATTTGATGCAATGTTTCTTTTGACCAAGAAATCAGAGATCTAAATCTTGGCTACAGAAAGCAACACGAGCTGTTACTGTTAAGGGCTTAGTTGGTGAACAACAGACCAGGTTCTTTTCTGTGTAACTGAGACATAAACAGTTTTTTGTGTAACTGAGACATAAACAGTTTCTCATGTGGAGGGCATTACATGACTGGCATGTAGGCACTAACTTACCTTCCTGCAAGGCAAGATTTGCTTGATTAATTCTCAGGACTTACTGTATGCCTTAATAAAGAAAGCATTTTGAAGATAAGATTCACGCATATGTTTTTTTTGTTGTTGTGGTTTTTTTGTGTATGTCCTATGGTTTGGTTTTATTTTGGTTGGGTTTTGGTTTTGTTTTTTTTTTTGTTTGGTTGGTTGGGTGCTTAGTTCAGTTTGGTTTCGTGGGGATTTTTTTGTGCTTTTCTTTTTACAGAACAGCAATAATTAGTTACAGAACTGTAGCACCAACACTTATGCACTGATTACTCCCACAATTTATCATTTTTTAACTGATAAATTGTGACTGTATCAGCAATAAATAAAACACTGAAGCCAGTATCTTTTAACATACATCCTGTGTAATATTTTGGCAAATACAACCAACCTAGATCATCATATAAAATTAAGTGCAAAGTATAAAAAGTATAAAAGTAGTTCATTAGAGTTTATTTAGCTGTGCATTTTTCCTGGGTCTGGTAGTTTTGACAAATGGCATGTTTTCATCCTTAGATTCTCTTTCATTTGCTTTGGTTTGAAACAGCACATGAACAAAATAGCAGTGTGAGCTAATTAGGCAGGCTTTGTTTCATCAAACTAAGCCATACATGTGAACTCAAAGAAAGAAAGAAGGCAGGTTCTCCCATTCCCAGTATTGTATGCTTTCACAAGCAAAACTTTGGGAGATGTAATAAAATAAACAGATTGTTTTTAAACAGATGTTCTTGTGCTGGTCTGCATGGGAACAGCTGATATATGAGGAAATAGTCTAAGACACATTACAAAAATAATATTTAAATTGGAACAAGTGTTCTTGTGATTTACACCTAATGTTGCTCTCAGTCTTACAGACAGCCAAATGTTACAGAGAAAATATCCAATGTATGTTCTCATTTTGAAGCAGCACAGAAGATTTTAGAGAGCAATGCATGAAGGCTGCATGAAACCTTCTAGAGTTAGCTTTAAGATTCAATTTAATGAGTTGGATGTAATAGGCTTGTTGATTACAGCTTGTAAAAACAGCTACTCTCAAACTTTTTAAAAATTGTATATATTTTTAGTAACTAGTCTGGCTTTAAGACTAGGTATTTCAAAGGTGTCTAGGAGAGATAAATATTAAATTCCTTTTTAGTTTGACTCCTGAGCTACCATTCAAAAGAACCTTATCCAGCTGGGTTCCTGGGAGCTCAGAGCACGTTGCTGTATCAAATTTTATGTCAGCTTCTAAAAGTCTCACATGCTATGCTATCTGCTAAAGCTACACTCCAATGAGAGATCACTTTATCTGCTAGAAGCACTCTTTGAGCCCTCAAAGAGAAAAATGACAGTCTACCAGATGGGGAGTCAGTCTGTGGGATGTTCCATGGAGTGGTGATAGGGAACACCATGAACATGAGAAAAGCTTGTCTCACAGAGGACAGAAGTGCAGGTGAGCACAGGTCGGGTATGGAATTTCAGAGTGAAAAGTAAGATAGCTGTTCCTGTGGGTCTTCTGTTAAACTGGAGGAAGAAAATATGTCCCAGAAAGGGCCATGCTAAATGGAAGGACACACCAATTCCCCACTGGCTTCAGCCTGTAATGCTGTGGGGCTGACAGTCAGCATGCAGAAAACCTTATTCCAGGTAGAAAGTGTGATGCTTAGATTTGGGATAGGCTATGGACTAAATGTAATACATGATTTGGCAGAATTATTCAGTCTGGTACAAAGTGCAGAGGAGTAGTAGCGAGGAGCTAAATTTCCCTAAAGAGAGTTTTAGTAAGGTGTGATCTATAAAATCCCGCCCTACAGTTTGTCATTAGCGTACTAATACATAAATTAAGATGTAGTCTATAAGTATTTATAGATTTTATTTAATTTCAGAAGACCATTTCATATGCCATGTGGCATATGAAATGTTCTGTTCATATGTGAGCTCAAGTTTGATGTGAACGGTGGTAGTATGAAGGCCTAGAATGAAAAAAGGTAAGAAAAAGTTAAAAATGGCCTACATTGAAGCAAAGGAGAAGACATCTCTGTTATAGTTTATAAACTCATACATTTCTTAGAGTTCTTCAAGGAGCTTTTGTAGAGGTTGACTTAGAGATCAGGTCTGCTGGCAGGTTCTAGCTGCTGTCAGATCTCTCAGTGGGTCACACAGTACCGTGATGGCTACCCTGGACTCTAAGGAAAATTTTTAATAATACCTCTGGAGTGGCTAGTGCAGTGCATGACAAAAATGCCTGTTCCCCTGGCAGTATGGAGCCAAAACAAACGTGCACAAACCTGGGATACCCTAGAGTTGATTTTATGACCAAACTTCCAAATTAAACTCAAAATATAATAGCTTCCTTTTGCCTTACTTTTTAAAAAACTTCAATGAACTTTGTAGAAGAGAGAGGGGAAAATTATAAGTGGAGAAAAAATGTTGTATGATCCCTTAGCTAGAGGTCTGGAAATCAGTCAGCCCTTGAGACAATCTTGGACTAAAGATCTGATCCCTTTATCTTCTTTATCCACAAGCCTAGTTCATATAAATACAAATCAAAACTCAAGCTCTACCTTTGAAGACACAGAAATATATTCCAAATATTTTGTGTTGCCTTTGTTGTTTGGCAGGAGATGAGGGCCTTGGATGAATTTATCTTTCCAGCCTGTACTAGTCTGCAGTTCACAACAAAACTGATTTTTTGTTTGTTTTGTTTTTCTTTTTAAAGGAGGGATTTCTCTGGAACGTTGGTGATTTAAATGGCAAAACATTTGGGCCCATTTTGCTTCCTACTTTTTCCTCCTTAGCCTATAATTCCATAAGATTGCCACCAGATGACCAAAACATCCAAACGCTCTCTGGACACAGTTCTCCAAAGCCCACTCAAGAATGAGAGAAGATATAGAATTTGTCATTTGATCTCTGTGTCATAGGCTTTCTTACAATCTAGGGTAAGATATGGGAAGTTTGTCATACTTCCAGCACTCTGGATTTATATGAATTTATATAATTATTTCATCTCTGAACAGTCAGGGCAAAAATGTTGGTAAAGAACTGTATGTCTTCCATATAGACGTAATTTTTCCACAACATCCAGAGGACAAAAATATGCTACCGAATTCTTATATTTGTTCCCAGTTCTTTCTTTGGCCTAACTTTGTGATCCAAGTGTTGATTGTCATCTCAGGTCAATTAATTTTACATTATTTAACATATTAGGTGCCAAAGAGGTATTAAATAACATCAATATTTTAATGTAAAAACACTTATGCCTACATTCTCATACAAAAGTGAAAGGTCCTTTAGGTACACTTATGAAATACAGGAAAAAAAAGTGTTTGAAGCTAAATTTCATTTGTATATGCAAATACCTCATCTTTTAGTGCTGGCTAAAATAAACCCTCCAGTGAGAGTACAGTAAGAACTGTTCTTGGAAAAGGCTCTTTTGGATTAATAAAAAACCAAAAAACACAGAAGAACAAAATAACATGCAAGATAGAAATGTGCCAGTGAAAGGGTTCTTGGCACAATTCAGCTCTACTAATATTCTTAGATTGTCTTCATTTGGTGTTATGACCAGACAGAGTGTGAGTATATGCCACTGTTCACCCTGGAGTCCAACCTCCTGAATCACCCCCACCAGGGACTAGGGCACAATGTGTTGCAAGTTGCCTCCAAGTCACTTGCCCAGTGGTCTTGCTGAAACAGAAAAGCAAAGGATAGGGCCAGGGAGGGCTGGTGGGCTTCTGAGTCTCACCCTCAACTGGGATCAGCAGAAGAACAGAATATGAGTGCTGGGTCACCCATATTATCAGTGGGTGAAAGGTTCATCAAGTGAAGCTTGAAAAATCTGTGTTTCCCTACTGAATATCCTAGGAGACTCAGGAGACTGAGGAGAAGAGGAATTTTACATAGGTTCCCTCTCAAATCACTGGTGATAAACTAGGTTCCTCTTTCGAAAGGCTACTGTCTTTCCATTGACTAGCAATGGAAGACAAGGCAAAGAGCCTGATATCTTCTTCTACGCAAATGCTGAAATTGGGTCAAATAACCACCCCATGTGGATATTCTGGTCTGTTGATACATGATAGCCTTTCTCATTCTCATTCATCCTTCCCTCATAGTTAAATAATATTTAGAGCTCTGTGTTTTCAAGGGTAAAGAGATGTGTCTTGTTCTCCTGAAAGAATCTAGTAAGGTGAGTAGAAGACAGAGATGATAAGGTTAGTTCTCAGGGGGGTTTCACTCCCATGTTTTTCTATTCCCCAAGCAAAGCATTGCATCCGGTGCAGAGGAAAAATAGCAATGAAGTTTCAATTACAATAATATCTTTCTCTGACTTTAAAAATTGTGCCTTAGTCATAGGTCTGATTCCTGTGTTTGCATTTTGAATCATTTCTACTTGGTTTATTGACAACAATAACATTTTGATACATTTTATTTTCTCAGAAAAATATGAAAGATAGAACTGCGTATTCAGTTCTACCTTTTCCTTTCCAAATTTGAGATTCTGAGGAAACTATTTTGTGTCATTATAATAAGCAGCCGTTCTGGCAGTATTCAAAGATAATCTAAGGATTTTGACCCTTGTTTTTCTAAAAAAAAATTGAAGTGGAACAAAAATATCTCTGGTCACTTAATTTCACATAAGTTTAAATAACAGTGATGATGCTGGAAAAAACCCAGCATAAATTAAAGATACCAGAAGCTAGGGAGTACAAGAGTACCACAAATACTAGAAACAATATTTCTGCTTAGGAGAGTGGCATGCTTGCTTCAGAAGTAATTGATTTTTTATAAGCATGAAGACTCATACTGTTTTTGGTAACAAAGTTATACATTAAAAATTGGGGGTAGTATCATTTTTACTAGAGTATTTTCTGCTAGGTTGTATAAATGCAACATTTCTGCTCCATAGATGTAATTCATTACAAATATGATCCCTTTTCTGTTGCCGTATGCTTTTTTCTTTAGTTTAAAGAACTCAAATATTTAGGTCACAAGAAGAGAAAAATTAAGGAATTAATACCAGCAGTATAAATCCTAGGGATTTGTGAACCTCGTCTTTGTTGTTCTTCAAAAAGCTTCTCAAATCTGCATTTTCCTTACAATTTCAGAAAGCAATAATATCAGAACATCTCAAGTGAAATCATTGTAAAGAGCAAACCAGTGAGGAAAACGTTCTTGAAATGAAAACACAAAGTGCAGAAAGAGCCCTTATAAATAGCTCTTAGGTTGACTCAGAAGATTAACAAACTCTTTGGTAAATACAATCTCAGTCTGAGGATGCATTTCCCACAGGTTAAAGGTCATGCAATGGTGGTTTTTCATGGCTCTGGTTACCATGATCTGTTACATGTACAGTCTAAGATGTAGAATAGCAACAAAATTCACCTGAGCTGTAGGCTTTGACAGTGGCAGTAGTACCCAGTAATTTCCTCTGTATGAAGCTAACATTTCTTTATGTTAGGATGTGGAAATTTTGTGATGAATTTATGATACTAAGTGAAAAAACAAAAGATGGACCACTTAAATATACACAAATGTGGGTGAGATGTGGGTGAGAGATGTTTCTTCTTTCATAATTTCCTGAGGTTTAATAGGTAATTTTAAATAAGGAAATTCAGACTCCTTTTGCCACTCAGATTCTCCACGAGGATAGAGTTTGAACATATCAAATCTCCTTCCAGTTGTTACTTGGTAATGATAGTGTAATACCATAATTTTAAAATTATTTACTATACTTAAAATGTAGGTTTAGTTTACATCTGAATATGGCCCTGAGTATTGGTATTAGCTTGGGATAACTGGATGTTTCAGATTTTAACAAATACATATGCTAAGTTCATTGCAGAGTATATTTAAACTGTCTTGTCAAGTAATTTTCAGCTTTTGTAGTGGCAAAGTTGTAATTAAGTACCAAAATAAGAGCAAAACCACCTATTTCTTACTGGTGTTACCAGAGCTGTGAGAGCAACAGCACTAAACTTCAATAAGGTACACTGATGAGTGATGAAAGACTCAGGTTTCCTCTGGTTCAGAGAGATGAAAATGTGAAAGAACAGAGGAAATAATTTTTAGTGCAAAACTTGCTGTGACATAATTTATATTTATCTCTTTTTCCAGTTTGCTAATGCCCTTTTATTATTTTAAATGACCTCTTTAGAAACATTTTAGAATGAAATGACAAGGGGTATTTCCAGTTAATCTTAGTAAAAGGTTGGTGCTTCTTATTAAGCCAGTTCATGCGTCATACTGCTTTCATTTGCCCAACTGTTAATATAAATGATGATCTGTTGAAGGGCATCTCTCTTAACAAGATATAAAACTGGCAAGGATTTTTGGATAGTTGCACACATTGACTTTAGGAACAAGTACAACCTTCTGTGTACCAGTACTCTCTGCATTGCACTAAATGGTCTTGCGAATATAATATGACTTTCTGAGAGATTTAACTAACAAATCTTTTGTTGAGGGGATATAAGGTTTACAGTGATTGTGGCTTCTGTTTGTCAGGGTGTATAAGTGTCTTTAAAAATTTTGAGAGAGAGAAATCAAGCTAATTTGAGCACAAAGAAGGGAATGAATGGCCTCCACCTCCTTTGCCCTGTAACATATCTAAACTTAGTGTAAACATCTGGAGTGAAATTATGGTCACATTTAAGAATGGACATCTATTGACTTCAATGTATACCAGAAGGCATCATTAACATATGGTCACTTCTGTTCTTAGAGAAAAATTCTGCTAGCACTTGTTATGCTGAGTTAATAACTAATTTCAGGATAATTTCTTGTGAATATGGCTGGGGTTCAGCAATATATTTTTTTGGAAAATCTTTTGGCACTACTAATTTATTCTGGCTGATAATTTGCCCCATAGGATGGAGGTCGATGCAAGATCAGATCCTGACTGACAAAGATTGAGGACTATATCAGGAAGAGACTATTTCTATGTGGTTTGTTGTACCTTGCTTTTACTCTCTCTTTTTAATCTTTGTGTTGATTGAAGACTATTCTTAGAAAATTGGACCTTTTTCATGTCTTGGAAGATAAAATGTTACAGCATATATTGAATCAGTCTGTGTTTACTTTTACAGTTTATTTTGTTATGGAGAACACTAAGACTGCAAAGAAAGAATATGCAAAAGCTTACTTCTGCGTTCTTAGTGTGTAAGTGTCTGCATTGTTTTCAGCCTATCCTTTCCTGCACATAAGCTTCAGCATTTTTACTTTTATAGCTTTAAATAATCATGTTGTACATCTAGGAATTCTTTTTGGGTATGTAGATTATTTCAAATGATTCTTTGGAGTGGAAAATTTGTAAGAAAAATACTCATAAAATCTCATTTTGTGTGTCACTATATTTATGACACCACAATTCACTGATGGCAAAGTACAGTGATTATAAACACAGCAGTGAGAGCTTCATCATTCCCATCAGCAATGATTTCACTCATGCTCACATGTCCTTAAATGTACCATCCTTAAGCTGACACAGCACAATCTACCAGTGTTGTGCTCCTTTGTTGAGAAATGAGGCCCTTGACTCTAAAATGGGCTGCTTGGCAACTTGTAACCCTAGAATTTAAAATAACTAAAGGAACCTGTGTGGTCACCACATTCCTCCTGCTATAAGGCTTTTTCAGTGCTAGAGAAAGGGCACAGGCATGAATAAAGATTCAAAGTAAGATTAAGTAGAACACAAAATGGTGATTTAGCTAATTGCATTTGTTCTGGCAAGTCAGAATCACTGACTCAGCACCATTTTGGAGGATCAAATTTTCCTATAAAATTTGAAACTGAATACTTGGCTAACTATAGTCATTAAAGATCACAGTGAACTTGTCAGAAGAGTGGAGTTGTTTCTCTAGGTGTTTTATCTGTATTCTAATTTACATAGTTGTATTCAGCCTTCTTCCATTTCCCCTCAGTGATTGAGACGAAATGATTTAGTTTTTAATCTATTGATTTGGATTTTTTCTGTTTTGCTTTGGTTTTGGGTTTTTTGTTTGTTTGGTTGGTTGTTGTTGTTGTTTTGTTTTTTGTTGTTTTTGTTTTGTTTTAGTTTGGTTTTTTCCCTGCTGTGATCTGCTAGAAGTATTTTGTACTCACAAGGGCACAGCTGGATTTGGCACATATTGATTAAAAATCAGTTCGAGGTAATGGTAGTGGATTGAGTGGAGTAGGCTAATGAAAATAAGATACTTATCTTCCTGTTTGTATCTGGAGTTTGCACCTGCCAGTAACTGTTGGCCAATAGCTGACTTTCTGGCAGATCTGGTAGCTCTGATTTATGCTGGTATCAGACTTAGGAGTTTTAGTCTCACTAATTTGCAGTGTTACTCCGGTGTTGTGGACATCTTTGATGGTTAGTTAGCTGAAATTGCAAACAAAATTGAAGATGAAATAATTTGCCTGAAGGATTACAATATTTTGAACACATCCACTGAGATGACTCTTTCAGACTGAAAAAAATGCATTACCTTTGTTCCTCAAAAAACTTCCCTTCATCCCTGTTGGCCCTAACTGTTTTTTTCTAGTATGGTAAGGTGACATAGTTCCATTTGTGATTTGTCATGTATTATTGAAAGTCCCTCTCAGTTGAAGTAGCATGTGAAATTTGCTTAAATAAAGTCTCTGTTTCCTCTCTAGTGTATTGACACTGACTGAGATCCATCAATTTTGTACATTGTGAAGGTAAAGTCAAGTTGTAAAACATTTTAAGGTGATTTTTTTTGATCTAAGGCTCTCCTTTCCAAGGATTTCTGCTAAAATATACATCACAGTTCTTAATTTACACTGGGATAGACCATGTCCTAACTTCAGTGTTCCGTCTTTGTCTTAAGCAACTCTTGAGGGTGAAAGTAGATGAAAAGACAACATCTGTTTTATATAGGTACAAATTAAGTTACAATTTCAGCTGTCCTTGTAGCTGTGTTGGAACATTTTGAAGTTATGAATGGTGCCTATGGCTTTAGCTTGCTCCTTGTGTACAAGATGAGCAAGTCCTGTCTCTCAGCAGGAGACTCATCACTAATTCTTTAACTTCTGCCTCAGCCATTCTCATTTATTTTTTTCTAGAAAATGTTTGCTCTAATTTTCCTTTTAGAAGAAAAAATGTCCTCAAAGACATAACAAATATGTAATAGTATATCATGGAAGGGTTATAAATGTTGTAATCAAGGAAATTCAAGGAGTAGCCCCAGGTAGAAATGGAAGCTGTTGTTATATATGGATTATACTGCCTCAGTTATTTAATATGCCAACAGAACTTTCAGCCTTGCACAGACAGCCTAGGTCCACCCTTACAACTTTCTTTACAATACTATATTCTTAAAGATACCCAGTGCTGGCTATTAAAAACTTGAAGTCAGTGGAAATGCTTGACTTCAGGGACCAAAAATGTCAACAGGAGGAGGACTGAAATAAGAGTCGCAGCTTTTCAGTCCAGAGAGAAACTAGTCGTGTATGTGGCTCATAAAACACTTGATAATATTCCTAGTTTAGGGTCATTATGCAGTATAAAATAGTTATTAGTAAATTAATAAAAAGAACACACAGAGAAGCCATGAAAACACAGAGTCCAAATGAAACCCTAGTGTAATCAGTGGACCTTAATTGATTTCATATGAGCTATTTCTACCTCCACATTTGTTCAACTTAGTAATTTATGTGAGTGTTTCAAATAATTTTGTGAAATAACTCTAATTAGCACTATATCAAAACGTCTGATAAACAATGAATTCATTTTACTAAATTAAAAGGATTTTAACATCAGAATTTATTATATTTTATGAACTTGAACTTTGATGAAGAAAGGAATGTCATTTTCTTACCAAAAGATCAGCACTGCTGTATACAGCTGGAAAAAAACATTCAGAGGGGCATCAAAGAAAATATTGTGCTCTGTCTATTGTTAATACCAAATGTGGAATTCCAATTTGCATTTGCATCACTTGGCAAACCTGCTGTAAAAACAAACTCAACACCACCATTCCTCTTTTTTAAAATATTTTGTCTAGTTGTATTACCAGAGATCTTTGTCAGAGATTTTTGCTTGAGGTCAAAGAGGCCATTGTATTGCCTGTATTCATAAAAGTGTAAATAATCTAACAGGACATAGAAGATTGACATGAGTTGAAGATGTCTCCTTATCCTTTGCCAGTTCTTTACAAATTGAATGCACATGGATTTAGGGGAAAACTACTGATGAGAGGAATGATCTCAAAATGAAGCAGAGAAAGAGTTGCTCTTCCAGTGACAACATTTTTTAATCCAGGTGATATAAATAACTGAAACACATCTCTCTTCAAATCTTTTAGCCTCAAGGGGTAAGTGTCACAAAATTAGTTGAAACAAATTAACAATAAAAAATACACCTTTTCCCAAGTCCAAGATTTTAATTCAGGATCAAGATTGATAAAACTGCTGCCACCATTATGTTTAGAAGTAGGAAATTACTTTTACCCATCCTGTCTGCCTCATAAGGTATGGTTTCTCCAGAACCCTTTCAGTCAATGGTTCAGTGATAAATAAAAGTGCCATTTATCCTTCTTGCCTAGTGAATGTTCACATCAAGATGCTGCAAACTTTTTAAAAGCCAGTGAGTCCCACATGCTTTGCCTAAACTAGAAGTAGTTCATTACAGTTTTTTAAGTAGATCACAGGACTGAGATTTCTTTTATCAATTATAAAGAGAAACATAGAAAGAGACATGAAAGTTCTTTAATATGAAAGGACCCTTAGTTCAAATGCAACACTATGCATTGCTTGCTTTCTATATGGTGTACTTTCCACCTCTTTGTTGAAAGTAGAAAAGAAAATATTTTGTGAACCACATTTGGTCCAGGGACTGCATGTTTCAGTTTATATAAAAAATATAAAGCAAATGAAAAAAGTTGATATACCCAGGATTCAAAGTGAATGAGGTATCTGCACCAAAAATGTCAATGCTCAGGAACAAACTCCTGTAAGGCAAAGATTCCAGAAGTAACTGATATCAAAAATTTGCCTGATGCTAGTGGCTTTCTCTTTGTCCCCATGTCATTAGGGTTGGACTTGTTTCAAAGTCTTATAAGAGCACTTCTTAACAGAAGACAATATTTAACCATAAGCAGGAGAAGGAAAGTATGAGTTGTTCCTTGTCATGTAAATCTGACATTTTGCTGAACATTGTTACATTTTTCACATCACCGTGGCTGTTGAACCATAGGAAAGTGGTTGAAATGAAAGAGGAAAAGCAGATAGAGCACAAGCTGCAGACAGCTATCCTTCACACATCTACAAAGGGGAATTCCTCATCTGAAAGGCCTATGATTGCTTATCCTTATGCAAGAATGAAGGACGCAGGGACAATATCACCTTAGAACCAGACAGAAAATTGAAAACTTTTCTGTTACTAATCTTTCTTTGGAAAAAAAATTACCCAGTTTACATGAATCTGCTCTTTATCACAGGGCATAAAGTACTCTGTAGAAGGTAAGTGTTCACATTTTTCACCGCCACTGTTTTAAGCGTACCAGGCAAAACTAGAGTCACAGGAGTCAAACAGAACCTGTAGAGTTGCTTTTTCCTCTATAAAATAGTCCTTTAGATGGCAACTTCACAGAATATAATTGTACCTGGGTAAGTACTCTCAATTTTCTCACTGACATCTAGTAAATGGGAGCGGTGTTTTAAATTTAGAGTGTCATTTGACTATGCCTTTGGAAAAACAAAACTATAGCACATTGTGAGTGAATTATTTTACTCAGTCTAAAGCATAGCACTTGAAACATAGCATTGCAGGCTTTTCAAAGGTTTTGGGAACCAAAACAAGAAATCATGTCAGAAATCAGAGTAACTTGACCTAAGTACAAAGATAGTTAATGAGATCTTCCTAAAATGGAAAGAAGCCTTCTACAGATAGAGGGTTCTTTCCTCTGGGTTCTAGTGTCATAGGGTTGAGATGAAGTTCAAAGTCAGATAAAGTCAATATCTTTGACCTTCTCTCAGCAAAACAAACACTAGTGGTGAGCGTCAGTAACAGTTGAAGAGCAGTGAATGTTTTTCTTAAAGGACATGGTAGAGTCAGGGACTTTGCTCTCCCTTTCTGAGGGTAAGCTTGTTCCACTGCTGAAAGACTGAACTTTAAGTCATCTCAGAAACTGATGACAATGTATTAGAGTGGAAAGAGCAGCTGCATGGACATGGAAGATGAAGAAGGAAGGATTTGGATCTCATCAGTCTTGTAGTTACCGAATACAAAAACCAAGTTCTTTTCTTGTGACTGTACATCATGAAGGAGGAGAATCTTCTGAGAAGTTATCATTCCACACTGATTCCCCATCTACCTTTTCTTTATCATGTGCTTAAACAAATGTTTCTTCATGGTGACTTTTACTGAGTTTGTAAAAAGGTTTAACTGATATTTTTGTAGAATTTCTTCTATGCCATCTATCCTTTTTGCTTTTCACTTGCTGTCTTTAGTCAATTTTACTTGCCTTTAATCACACTTTTTGCTCCCTATTTCCTTGGTTTTTAATTATAAACCTTTCAGATAGATCTTCTGAAACAATTATAAGACTTACCTTTCTAAGATTTTGATTTACCTTTACATTTAGGAAGGACAAGTCACCTTTCACACAACTGACTAAATTTTAACTGTGTTCCAGGATTTTGGATTTTTTTAGCCTTTTTTTTCTGTATGTCATATATAGTGATGATCTGTGCCTGTGCATCTCACTTATAATGTATAAAAGCTTCACCAAACGGTTGTTCAATTTCCAGAGGCAACTATCTCTGCAGTAATTCTTGACAGTTGCCAAATTAACGACAGTGGTTGCTGCTGCACTCAGTTCTGTCCAGTACGGCAAATGATGTCTTCATGTTCAGAGTATTTCTAATTATTTCTTTACAGCTTCAGTCTAGACTTTTCTAAAATAAAACCCCTGTCCTAAAGCAGGACACAATTCAGGGTTATACTTGCTTTCATATTATATTGAGCCTTTGTTGTTTCTTGGAAACAAGACTTGTTTACTGCTTCACTTTTCTTTTTGAAAACTGTCTTTTTGAAACTGTCTCTTTTGACTTCATGTTGGATATTCTTGTGGGGTTATGCTTTACAAGTCCACTACTATAGTAGTATTGTCTTGCTTTTCCTCCAAGAAATTGATATGGCTTTTTTCTGCTTCATGGTGGAAGAAGTGTCAAAGCAGGGTCAGCTCTGAGCTCAGACCAGGTTGCTTGGGGATTTGGACACTTGAGTCTTGAAAGAACAGAGAGTGCCCACACTCCCTAAGCAATCTGATTGGTTGCTGTGATGTCCACATGAAGGAAAAGCTTCTTAATGTATTATGAACTTCTAGTTTGAATTTATATCCATTTTCTCTTCTCCTGAGCACCACTGAAGATACTGGCTCCGTCTGCTCAGTTACCTCCCTGTAGTTTCAGCTAGGGTGCTGGCAGGTCTTCCCCAAGGTCATCTCTCCTCCAGGCTAAATAAGGCCTATTCTCAGCCTCTTCTCAGGACAAATGTTCCAGCCCCTGATGACCTGATGGCCCTCTGCTGAAGTCACTCCATCTTACTCGTATCTTCCTTGTATTGAGTGGGGGGTGTCGTCTGAGGAAAATGGATGCACTACAATGTTCTAGATGTTGTCTAAAAACTGCCAATTAAAAGTGAATAATTGCTTCTGCTAATACATACCATGAAGTTGTCAGCGTTTGATGCAAGGACATGCTGTTGGCTTATATTCATTTTGTCTACCAAAGGCTCTGGTCCTTTTCCACAGAGCTGCTCCCTGCTAGTATCTTAGTAGGCCCAGCTTGCATCAGGGGCTTCTTCCCAGATAGAGGATTTGGCATCTGTCCTTGACAGAGATTCTGCTGGCTCATTCCTTCACCTATCACTTTTCTCACCATTTTCAGCTTCTATACTTCTGATCAGTCAAACAACATAGAGCTTCCCCACCTTATGTGCAGTTGGGGTTCAGCCTCTCTGGTGGTCTCTGTGCCCTTCCCAGGTGCCGTGTATTCTGATCACTGTTCTGCATCTCCTCAGCGTGGTGATCAGACTCTGCAATAGCACGTGGCTGCTGTGAGTGAGGACATGGTCTCCACCATGTCAGTCTGTAGGCTTCCTCCAGAGTCCTGCTTGGGTCAAAGCCTTCTCTATGCTAGAGACAGCTGCTCCAGACAGAGCTGGAGACAGTGCCCTATGTTTGACACTGCCACACTGTATTCAGTTACTAGCCTTCCTCCACTCCCAGAGCTGCACAAATTGCTTTCAGGGCCTGAAGTTCTACGTGTCTCTTTCTAGCACTAGTTGAATGGCTGCTTGACATTTCCAAATCAGAAAGCAGACAAGATAAAAGATGTATGCACCTTTTAGCATAAACATCTGACAAAAGTATTTAGCAGCTGCTAGATCTGGTAGAATAAAAATTGTAAAGTAGCAACCTCCCAGCAACAGTCATTCCAAAGTTCCTAGAAGGCTTGCTAGAAGTCCCCAAGGATGTTAGAAGAAGGTCTCAGAAGATATAGAAGAATCTGGAAACTACTATGTAAACTATTGTGTCTGTTAGCTTCAGTTTTACATATTTTAGCAGGGTTTTTTTATGTTTAAGTCACATTCTTCTAGCAATCTCATTCTCCATTTTGGGTCTCTGATTCTTTTTACAATTCAGTCTTGAATTAGGGATTCCATAAAACCTCAAAATTACATGTTTAACTCTACAGTCTCAAATCTGTTGTAAATGTTTGAAATGTTTCATCCTCTCTTTAAGTTTTCATAGGAAACCAATATCTTTCAAAAGGCTCTTTCTCTCTAGGAGTTTTGTTTTCCCAAAATATCTGTAGTACAGGCTGATAACTGCCTTATGACATTTCACTTTTCTGGAATAATAAATAGTTCTCATACTTCTGGCCCATGATTACATATATATAAAAAAAATACCTTCTGATTAGCTTTTTTTAAGTTAGTTTATTCATCTTTATGAAGAGATGAAATACATTCTCAACTTTTCTCCTGCATTTCTAAGTAACTTTTACTGCATTTAATTGTTTAGCTTATTAGCTACTAGGCATTTAATAACTCACCACTTCAACTTTCATGTTTTGAGAAACTATTTCTTCCTCCATTTCCTCAGAGGGGGTCTGTGGGAAACTTGTGTCAGATTATGTGACAATGTAATACTGAGCAAGTTAGGAACATAAAAACAAAAATGTTGTGAAAGCGAGAAATAGACATCTAAGCAGACCTCTATCATAAGAAAAAAAAAATAAATTCCAATACTCTCACAGTACTATATTCTACCCCAAGCCTCAAAAGGGTACCTGTTCAGTGCAAATATATGAGAAAGAAAAAAAACCCAGAAGGACATTTGGAGACATGGATTTAGACTCTTGCCTGAAGTTGTTAGCACTAAACTACATAGCCTGAAGGCACAACTAAGGCTAGCAACTGATCCAGAAACTGATGTGACATTTTCTGCTTTGAATACAGTGAACTGGTCACTAAACCCTATTCTCTTCAAAGTAATTATTTAGAAACTTTCTCAGTTTTAAGTTTGGTTTCCTTAAGCAAAGTTCATTTGGGCATATTCAGGTCAAACATAATTTACAAGGTCCTTTTGCTGGCAGAATTTGCATATGAAGGAAGAAGGAGAAGAGTTTTCCAGGTTCCTGAAGTGTGTGTGTAAGATAGGTTCCTGACACAGTTGGTGAGGGAGTCAATCAGGTAAAGTTCCCCACTGGACCACTTTTGAACAGAGCTGGTGGGTGATGTTATGATCAGAGACCATAAAATGTGTCTTGGGCACAGCAATCACAAAACGATAGTTTTGAGTTCTCAGGGAAGTAAGAAGGGGGATCAGAAGACTGCCACCCTGGACTTCCACAGGTCAGACTTCCACCTGTTCAGGAGACTTGGGAGGCAGTCCTGAAGGGATAAGGAGTCCAGGAAAACTGGATATTCTTCAAGAAGTACAGAAGCAGGCCATCCTCATGTGCTGAGTGACGAGATGGCGGGGAACATGACTGGCCTGACTGAACAAAGAATTTTGGCTGGAAATCAGGAAAATAAGGAGAGTTTATGACTTCTGAAAGAAGGAGTAGGTAACTCAGGAGGACTGGGCACTGGGAGGTCAAGCAGGCAGAAAATTAGAAGGGACAAAGCTGAACTAGAAGTTAATCTGGCTAGGGTCGTAAAAGAATAAAAAATGATTCTATAAATACGTAGCAACAAAATGAAGGCTAAGGGGAATCCTCTCTTAATGACTTCTTTGACTCAGTCTTTAACAACAAGACCAGTTGTTCTCTGGGAACCCAGAGAGCTGGAAGACAGAAATGAGGAGCAATATGAAGCCCCCATAATCCAAAGGGGAAATGGTCAGTGAACTTCTACACCACTTGGGCACACATAGTTCTATGGGGCCAGGTGGGTCCACCCAGATGTACTGAGGGAAGGGGTGGAAGTGTTCAGCAAACCAGTTTCAATCATTTACCAGCACTCCTGGCTGACTGGGGAGCTCCCAGCTAACTGGAAGTTGGAAAATATGACACCCATTTACAAGAAGGGCTGGTAGGAGGATCTGGCAACTACAGACCTGTCAGCCTGACCTCAGTGCCGGGAAAGGTCATGGAGCAGATCAGGTCATCTTGAGTGCCATCATGTGGCACATACAGGACAACAAGAGGATCAGGCCCCGTCAGCCTGAGTTTAGGAAAGGTAGGTCCTGCTTGACCAATATGATCTCCTATTATGAGATCCACTTAGTGGATGAGGGAATGGTTGTGGTTGTTGTCTATCCAGGCATCAGTAAAGCCTTTGACACCATTTCCCATGGCATTCTCCTGGAGAAACTGGCTGTCTGTGGCTTGGATGGGTACACCCTTTACTGGGTAAAAAAGCTATCTGGATGGCCAGGCCATGGTGGTGAATGGGATTGCATCCAGATGATGTCTGGTTATGAATGGTGTTCCCAAGACTCAGTGTTGGGGCCAGTTCTGTTTAATATCTTCATTGATGACCTGCATGAGGGAATTGAGAGTACCTTCAGTCAGTTTGCAGATGACACCAGGCTGGGCAAGAGTATTGATCTGCTGGAGGCTTCTTGCTGGTCTGCAAAGGCTCTGCAGAGGGATCTGGATGGGCTGGATTGATGGGCTGAACCTCTAATTTTATGGGGTTCAATAAGGCCAAGTGCTGAGTTCTGCCCTTGGGTTACAACAACCCCAGGCAGCACTACAGGCTTGAGCAGAGTGGCTGGAAAGATGCCTGGAGTAAGGGACCCAGGGGTGCTGGTCGATAGCCAGCTGAACACGAGTCAGCAGTGCGCCCAGGTGGCCAAGAATGCCAGTGGAATCCTGGCCTGGATCAGAAACAGTATGGCCAGTAGGACCAGGGAAGTGATTGTTCCCCTATACTCAGCACTGGTGAGGCCACATCTTGAATCCTGTTTTAAGTTCTGGGCTCCTCACTACAAGAAAGACACTGAGGTGCTGGATTGTGTCCGGAGAAGGGTAACGAAGCTGAGGAAGGGTCTAGAACACAAGTCTAATTGGGAGCAGCTGAGGGAGATGGGATTGTTTAGCCTGTAGAAAAGAAGCCTCAAGGGGGACCTTGTTGCTCTCTACAACTACCTGAAATAAGGTTGTAGTGAAGTGGGGATTGGTCTCTTCTCCAAAGTAACAAATGACAGGGCAAGAAAAAATGTCTTCAAATTGTGTTGAGGAGGTTTAGATTGGATATTAGGAAAAAATTTCTTCACCAAAAGGGTGGACAAGCACTGAAACAGGCTGTTTATGGATGTGGTTGAGTCACCATCCCTGAAGGTATTTAAATACCCTGCAGGTATTTAAAAGATGTCTTGATGTAGCACTTAGGGACATGCTTTAGTGGTGGACTTGGCCGTGCTGGGTTAATGGTTGGACTTGATGATATTAGAGGTCTTTTCTAACCTAAAGGATTCTATGATCCTGTGATTCTAAGATGAATCCTCTAAAGGTCAGGAGAAATACCGCAGAATATATGCACCCATTCTTCAAAACTGGTGCCAAGTTGACACGTACCTTTCCATTATTTAAAAAAAAAAAATTGAAATGTTGAAAGTGACACAAGGCTCAAATGAGTACTTGAGTGGCAGTTGACAAATGTTGAAGAGCCACCCAAATATTATTCTTTTTCAGTTCAGTACACTTTAAAGTTCTGAAAAGGGTGCTTCAGTCTCACAGAAATGAAACATGAACTTCGGTACTTTGAGTGAGAAATGTTGCCTTTTTTAGTATTGGTATAAACTGGATTTTTCAACACCATTTTCTGTTACAGAGATGTTGAAAATTCCACCTAAAGGAACTATGACATCATTGGCTCCAAAGTATATTAAGAACATTAATGCTTGTGGTTGATGGAAGTTATATTTTAAACTTGTTTCAAAAAATTTATAATGTTGAGAATATGATTGTCCATATTGTACTTGTTCTATCTTCTTCGTTTGAAGCTTTGATCTTTGGCAGAAATTTAATCTAGTACATTTTGATATACGGGAGAGGATTCAATTCAAGATGAAGACACCAAAAGTACTGTCTATAGATAAGCTTAAGCCCTCAGTATAATCAATAAAGATATGGTCAATACAATCAATAATGTTGAAAGAGTTATTCCAGCAATCTTCCAGGGTGGGTGTCTGGTCACCTGCTGTACTTCAAAAAGGCACAGTTATTCTTAATAACTCCCAAGGCTTCTTAAGCCCTTCATATCTGTGAAGCAAGCATCTCAAGTGTCTGGATATCTTAAATGAAGCTAGAAGTCTATGTCAAGGCAATGGAAAATCTACTTCAGTAAGCTGAAATTGTCTCTAGGCTACACTTTTCCACATCTGCCATTATTTTTTCAGGAATTTAGATAACTGTTTGACAATTACAGCTAGTTGTTATAATCTTAAACTTAAAACAACCACTATACGTCTGACTGGTCTGTGATTTCAAACTCCATCTATGAGACTGCTATAGTTGATGACCTTTCTGTCACCATAAGGGATGTAGATATTGCCAAAGCATTCTTGAATGAATAATTTGCTTCCTATTCTGATTTCTCTCTGTGCTACAACTGCCTTTTTTTTGTCCTTGAAACAAAAGATACAACAGGAAACTTGCCTTCTTTCCCAGGATGATTTAGAGGTAGGAGTAGATCTGGAGTCTAGGACCTGCTAGAGCTCAGGTTAAGGTACTGCTCTCTACATGATTTTTAACTTTTTTAAGCTAAGTTATGCTACTTGTCTCTGTATGATGGTTACCAGTATGATGCAATATCAAAAATAGGGAGAAATATGAATGTGTGAGGTTTTGAACTTTACTGTGCTGGGAGATACAGAACAGGAAAAAATGCATTTTAAATTTCAATTTTATTAATTAAATGTCTGCCACTGCAGTTAAAATATCAAAAGTATCTCGAATCCTAGACAGGTATTTTGAAGTTAGTCACAAGTAAAATAAATTATACTAAATATTTCAAGCTTAACTGTCTGATATTAGCAACCAGCATAATGTTATTTTGGTGTAAATACACTATTCTTACATTACAACTCAACTTTTATATATTCATAATTTATTTACTAAAATAAATGTCAGTCAACATAATAAAGTTCATCCTACTTTGTTGAGCGATGGGTAATCACCCATTACTCAGAAGTTCAGAATTTATAGTCTTAATGCAAGGAATACACTTCAGAAGAATCATGAGTACTGTGAGTCATAACTTTTATTCTACAGTGAAGGTAAAGATGGTGTATTTCACAGAATCATATGGGTTGGAAAGGACCTCTGAGATCATGAAGTCCAACCCTTACTAGACTATGGCACTAAGTGCCACATCCAATCTCTTCTTGAATACCTCCAGGGATGGAGAATCCATCACCTCCCCAGGCAGCAGTCATTCCAATGACTGACTACCCTCTATGTAATGAATTTTTTTCCTATATCTAACCTAAACCTCCCCTGCCAGAGCTTCAGACTATGCCCTCTTATCTTACGGTTGGTTGCCTGGGAGAAGAGACCAACTCCCACCTGGCTACAACCTCCTTCCAGGTAGTTGGTAGAAAGTGATGAGGTCTCCCCTGAGCCTTCTCTTCTCCAGGCTAAACAATCCCAACTCCCTCAGCCTCTCCTCACAGGGCTGGTGTTCAAGTCCCTTCACCAGCCTTTCATAAATTTAAAACCTGCCCTTTTTGACCCATGTCTCTGTAGAGTCTATCCCCCAGATAAAATCTAGATCTTATGATAATATGTTGCATTACCATTTCTGCTTTTTTCCTACGCGTGAACACTGTTTCTGTGAAAATGTTGATGTTGTCCAGTGAAACCTTGACATCTAATCCATATCCTAGATCTGAGTCTTTCAGAAGATAAACTGAGTTATTTTTCTTTTTCAGTTTCTTCAACATTCTTTCTCATTCTTGATCATATAATTTTTCTAATATCAGTAACAATTGCTGACATTAAGTACAAGAATTACCTTCTTTTTTATTTTTTTTTCCCCCAGGTTGCTCAGTAAATGTGTTGTGGCTGCCTAGAGGGCACATTCTGTTCTTAATTAGGTTTACAGATATTTTGACTCATTACATGGTCTCACTAATGCCTCAGTTTTTCCTGTAATGGTCTTTTGTCACTAGTCTGATTATTCCTTTTGTCTTTTCTGAGTGGGTTGAAGAGTTGGGAAACAGTTCTTTTTTGTGTATGTTGCAGATGGTTCCATCCATCTCTGATTTTGCTCCTTGCAAACATCTCTGATTTTTTTTTTCCTTTCATTCTTCTCCATTTTAGACATTCCTCTCCTGGCCACGGATCTTCATGAGGACTTTAGTGTCGCTTCATTTGTCTTGCTTGCTAAATTTCACTGCATGTCTGGTGATTGACTCTTTCAGAAGAAAACTGAATGCATACGGGTATTCATAGGCAATCATGTCTACGAATTGTCAATGCTCTTGTCAAGCTTGAGAGTTACTATTGCTCTTTCGCTATTTGCAATTGCTTCTTATTTGACAACTTACCAGTACAACAGGCTTGGGTTAAGACACTCTCATGCTCTAAAGGCCTTTCATGTTCACAACATACTTTTTGCGATAATGCTTGTTAATAATACCATTTCTTTCTACATTTAGATGAGTAGTTACACTGACTGTCTGTTGACATGGAAACAAATAATCTGGTGGTGAGGGAAATAAAGGAATCCTCTCAGAAGATGATCTCTTCATATGGAAGTATGGCTCAATCTTACAGCTGTGAATGCTACAGCCATTTTACATTTGCTTGTATATCCTATCTTTTCTGTACAGTGCCCTGTATCATAACAGCCTCCAGGTGTTGCCACAGTGTGAGTATGAGGAAATAATTACCGCAATCTAAAATGTGACTAACTAGTAAAATCTACCCTCTGAACTTCCTGACGTCTTAAGCTGGTGTCTTTCCTTTTATAACTTGTTGCAGCACAGATGAAATCAAAGGACCTGTGGCAATTCAAAGGAGCTGAGAATTCTTATTGTATTCAAACAATAGGAAGACAATTCTTGACATTAACATAAAAAAATAAGCACTTCATTTCAGAAGAAAGAAAACTGGATGAAATGAATCATCCAACATCTAGTCCTGTAAAGACAAACCATGTGTTCAAGTTTCTTGTATAATCATGTAAAGAAATACCTGCAGCTATAAGTAGCAGTTTTGGACAGGCTGGGTATACATAGTAATGTAACTAGTGATGATACTATATATTTAGCACCTTTCATCACAAAGTACATTATCAACTACTAGTTATTTGAGCCTTACAACATGTCTGTAGAAGACTATTAACAGTTGTAGAGATTGCACACAGAGATTAAATGGTTTGGGTTAGGCCACACAGCAAGTAAGTAGCAGAGCCAAAAGGAGAGCGTGAGTGTTGGCTACCAGCCCTGTGCTCCAAGTATTGGCCTGCACTTCCTTACTACTTAATTCCCATACTGCTTCTCTAATAGAGCTACTGAAATTTTTGAACACTCTCTAAGTTTTGGTGTAATATCAAACCTGTTGTGTTTCTCTCTCCTAGCTCCATTATGATGCCACAAAATATTGTAATTACTCTTTGAAGGGTCTCATTTTACGAGTTGCCCCAGGTCGCCCAGCCCTGGTGGGGGATCAGCCTGACATTGTATAGCTCCCATCCGCTGTCCCCAGTACACAATTGCTGGCTGCTGCTGCTTCTCTCTGCTCGCTTTCGTCATGGTCTCAGTGTTATGCCCTTAGCTCTGCTGTGTGAGTGGCTGGACCCTTCTGTGCTTAAATAATTCCAGCTATAGGCTAGTTAATGGGAAACATATGTCTCCCTGGCGTGAGCTTTCGCTCCTACTGCTCCCGTAGCTTCTCCCGAGCAGACGTTCAGGTAACTGCAATGGGACAGCCACGACCTGATCGGAGCTCTGCCCGTGCCTCGGAGGGTGAGCGGGCGAGGGAGGAGGAAAGGGGGGGAGCGGCGCGGGGGGAGCGGCGGCTCGGGGAGTTGCCGTGCCCGGCGATGAATGGAGCGGGGCCGCTCGCCCGCGCTGCCCCTCGCCCGCCCTCCGCTGCCCGGCGGGGTCCGGGGACATCCCCGCCGCGCTGTCCACGGGCCTGGACGGGTCGAGGGCGGGCAGGGGGACCGGCGTTGAACGGGTTCCGTTTCCTGTGGCTGGGACAACAAGCTCAGGTTTTCAAAATGCGCCGTGCGGGCTCGCGGAGCTGCGTTTAACGAGCCAGTACGATGCTCGGCAAATGAGGAAACTAACACTGGGGGGGGCGGGGAGGAAAAATAAAGGAAAAAAGGTAGGAAGTAACGAAAAAAGAGCCCTGCACGTTGCCTCTTTGTGCTCCAATAGCTGGGGGTGTGACTGAGTCCCCAAAGCACCCACCCTCCGGGGTGCCACCCAATGGCTGCCGTGTGCTCGCAGAGCCCCTACCGCCCGCCTTGGCTGAGAGGGACCCTCCGCGGGACGGCCCTTGCTGGCTCTCACAGGCTGTAACATATAAGAGCTGCTAGCAGCGCCCCTGGCCAGAAGCTTCACAACTAGCAGAGTTTAGTCCTTTGGGGCGTTGTAATAAGAGACACTCCTTCACAAAGGTTCATGTCATTACATAGGAGAGTGCTATATATACTGGGAGAACAATAGACTCAGTTCTTTTTTTTTTCTTGGTATTATCCAGAGGTAAGCCATTCAGCTCCACAAGTTTGCTTTGCATGCAGCTTTTTTAATGCTTATCACATTTTGCTGAACTTAAGATTTGAATGCTATTTCTAAGATGTCCTGCTTTCATACTTTATATGGTTTTTTTTTGCCTACGAGTTTATCTCTGCCACATTGTGTCAAAACAATCCATGCTTATGGGGTAGGCATAGGCTAGGATGTATTTTTTCACTTTCAGAGGAAAACATGATATGAGGTTTCTGGCAGTCTCCCCATTTAAGATTTATAGTGTGGTTTATGGACTGGTGTGATAGCACTGTTACTATTTCAGGAATACTACTAGCTATGATCATGTAATTAATGGTATAGTGATACTTCATTTGGTGTGTTTAGTAAGAATATTATTATCACTTAATACAGTTGTTGAAAATTGCTCAGCAACACGCGTTCTGACTGGATTGTTTTTTTGATTGAGTTGACAGACAGAATCATTTTTCTGATCACAGCCTGCCAGTTCTCTTTGTCTTGCTATCCAGATATACAGACTCACATCTTTGACCTCTTCTCTTCTACAGATCTGTTTTCTGCTGCCCTGACTTAAAACAGAGTACCTCTGTGACCTATCTCTCTCCTTTGGCCCCAAAATGACAGTAATTGCTGCAATCAGTTGTACTCTCTTATTTTCCGTTCTCTGTGAAACAAGTGCATTAGTATTGCCCAACTCCACTGACCTATTCCTGTCAGACAATAATTTCACTGACATTGAGACAGCTTTGGCAGCTCATCTGGACTCTGCAAAAGTTCCCAAAGCCAGGCGGAAGCGCTACATTTCACAGAATGACATGATTGCCATTCTTGATTATCATAATCAAGTCAGAGGCAAAGTCTTCCCACCTGCTTCCAACATGGAATATATGGTAAGTGAAATTTGTTTATTTCAGAGTAAAACAAACTGTAAGTCAGTGGTTTGATTTTTTTAAAACAAATTTCAAGGGTTCAGTTAAGTCGATAGATGGTTTTTTATCTATTAGTGCTTCCTAAAATGTCCTGTCCTTACATTTTTAAAGCTGCATTAACTTAAGAAAGCCAAAGCTAAAAACTGAACTCTGAACCTCTTTCTTGCCCTGTTCAATTTTAATTTCCATGTGTAGTCCCAGTGAAGGTTTTAAGACTCAAGTAAATGAAGTGGTGAGTTAACTGCCTGTTGGTTTGAGGAACAGTATGCAATTACAACATGTGATCACAAGTGTTCAAAGTTCTTATTAGTAGCCCTGTTGTTTTTGTGGACTACACTGAAAATCATTGCCCTGATGTGGGCAAAAAAGTAGCCAATGACCATTTCTAATTTCTTTCACACATAATACTTTTGGAAGGGATATGGTAAGACTGTATTTGCAGAGTAATTTATCTGATGCATTGTTTGTCTCCTGTTCATGTGTTTACTTACTGCATATTGTTTGTGAACACCTAATACCTTTATTTTTCCATCAAATACAGTGCTACTTTCAAATGTTTCTCTAATATGTAGGATTTCAGTGTGCTCATTTTCCCCTTATGGCCAAATACTTACTGTATGAATCATCTGTTCCTGCAGGTATGATAGAAGTTATTCATTCATTGTGATTTCATACTTAGCTCTAATAGCTGAAGCAGTGTGTTTGCTATTTTGTGTTCCAACTTTGAATGCATACATACTGGACCTCTAACGTAGGTTGGTCAACCAAAATTTTTTTGTCTTCTAAGTAAGGTATTCACATTGTTTTGAAAGCACAGACAGGTTGTGTCAGCACCGTAATAAATGCTTTAAGTCACAGAGTTTCTCACATGACAACAGATGGTTAACAGGTTTGAGAAACAGGACGCCATCAGCTTGACATAAAAAGGGGATAACAGTAATAGCAATTCCTCCATTTTAGCAGCTAACGAGTAACAATTTGGACATGGTTTCTATCACAGATATTACCTAAGTCTGGATTTGATCATATAATCTGTTCAACACATCCCAGCAGCACCTCAAAATGCTGAGCGCACTCAAAATACTGCAGAATGAAGACCATAGGCTGAGTTTGAAGTCTGGTTAAGTGGAAAGGTCAGAGACAGAACAAATAAAGAGGTCAGAAGTCAAGCTCAGTCATCATTTTCATCGCTGTGCTCTCCCCTGATGTTTCCTTTGATTCTGCATAAATAAACTTTGTTGTAATGTCTGAGGGAATAGCAGCCTACCATGCCCTTCCTTGGCTTGTGTGTTTTAGAAATGTGCTCCTGCAGTTTGCTTAAGTGAAGCCAACACCCTCTCATACCCCCAAGGGGTATGTAGAGCACAGTGTTCTTAGCCTGTTCAGTAAAAAACCCTTTAAAATAGAAATCAAGCTTCCTGGATTAAATCTATTTAATCATATACATAAACTACAAATATTTTATCTATATTGCTTGGGTATTCTGTTGCAGCTTTGCTGCAGCACTGATACAAAATCCAGATTAAAATTATGGTCTTTACGACTTCCATGCTATTCTTTTCCTTGCCTTTCTTACTATTGTTTTTACCAGTATCAGCCAGCCATAGGATGTACCTGTGTTCCTGTCAGCATCAGCACCATCAGCAGTCTCAAGAGCAAGGTCTAAGGCTTGCTTTCACATTTGGTTTTCCAGTCTGAAAATTCTTTGTGACTTCTTGCTGCAAAATCCAAAGCAGGACCTCAGGCTACATAGGTCATGATCCAGAGTGCAGCTTGAGCTTGGATCCCTAAATGACACACAACCCCTTTGCCACCAATTCTCCTTCAGAATTGAGTAAGTCTAGGTGTGTCCCATGTAGCTACAGAGCAAAAAAAGCCCAGTGAGCAACATCACACATGGTGTGCTCTGCCGTCTGTGTTGACGTCATGGCAGCATCTGTGTAACTTTTTACCTCTGTGGCTGCAGAAGGGTTTTGGTAGGAAGGCCTTGAAGATGACATGGTGCTGTAAGCCATACCGAGGCTGGAGACATCAGTATGACTATGCCCATTTGAGTTTGCTTCATCCATTCTTTGCTCTCTGAATAATTTCAGTATGGGACATGACACCTGTTGTATCTCACAGGGACACGAGGTTGCTGCTGCTATATATAAAAGATGTTGTGTCACTCAATACTCATTTTTATTAATAAGACAGTGAACACATTGTCATTATCAGCAGAGAACATTCACTGTATTTGAAAGAACCTTACAGAGTGTGTGCTCTTGTCCTGAATACTATGGAAAAGTGCAGGGTAGTGAAGAAAATGGCCTTTCCCATTTTCCCGAACATTGATTAAAACTCATGTCACATGTTAGAGAGCTGAAATTGCTTACAGATGCAGTAGATTGTGGAAATCTTTTGTAAGTGTGTTAAAACAGAGAAAAACTAAGAAGTTTAGAAGCACAAGAAAAAGACATTTCCTCATATTTTCTCTCTTCACAGTCATATTAAATCGTGTTTTGTTGTTTTTTCCTAATTCTGTTAGGAACTGTTCTCATGAATTACTGTGTCACATTCTCACTTCTGTACAGTTCCATTTGCTTTTTATTCCACCCTGGTAACAACTCAGGATTTAGTTGTATGGGTTGGTTCTTGTGATTCCAGTTCTCCACACCCAACATTTTTGGGTTCTTTTTTCTTTTATTGGCACATTCTGTTCTTTCATCTGATACAGTCTGCTTCTCACATGTTCAGTGCATTTATAGATATTCTGCACTCCCCGGGCATTATTCTCTCTGCCCTTACTGTCTAGAAAGTTTATGTGCTCTAGGGCTCTGGATGAGAGGTCCTGAAGAACAGCTTTGAATTCATACGCATTGGGTAGGAGAAGGTCAGATAAACACTGCAGTAACAGCTGGGGTAGTGTTTTAGTTCTCTTTGGGAGAGGTGCTGCTCCAGCTTGTTGCAGTCCCCAAGGAAAGCGAACAACTGAGGAGTCAAAACCTGTGGTGTGAGGCATTGTTTTATTATCAGTCCCAAGCAAAAGAAACTGGTGTGTCTTAATGCCAGTTATACTTTTGTAAATCTTTCTGTTGGAACATTGGCACCCTATGTGTTAGACTTCAAAGTAGTCCTCCCTTTGGTTCTGGTGTTACTGATGCCTTCAACTGGAAGTTTTTCTACGGGTACAAATCTAGTCATTGTATGTGTGAAGGAAAGTGAAAGAGAAAGAAAACAAGAACTTCTAGGCCTATAATATACAATTAATGAGTCCTTATTTTAATTTGGATCTTTCTTCATCATCCTAAGACTGTTTTTCTCCACTCTGCTTGTGCTCTAAAAGCTCTGGGTGTACCTGCTGAAAGAAAGATGACACCATACTTTTGACCTGGCAAAGGGTGAAAACCATCTACTTGACTTTGCATATTTTTTTCTGGAGAAAGCAGAATAATGCCACAAAGTTCATGATTCAGTAAAAGTGAGGTGTAGAATTGCCAGCATCTGTCTAGTGTGAAAAGTATGTAAATCTGTAGATGCAGTGGAAGCTTGTGAACAAACAAATCCCCTTCTCTGAATGCTAATTCTGTACTACAGAGGTCTGTTTTGCCTTTCTGGAACATCTCAGCTACTTTGTAGGCCAGTAAATATTTGCAATATACTGCCAGCTAAAATTTGTGTCATAAAACATGTCTTTTAGCATGCATTGATACTATCTTTAGGCTCCCAAAACATCCATTAATGAAATATCTGATTCCCATAGGAACAGATGTTATTTTTACCTTCCTTACAGTCATCCCCACTTGAGGTCACTTTTCTCATATTCCATATGGTCTTTGTTGTAACCCATGTCACTGAGTGCATGAAAAAGCCGGCTGAGGAGGTGCTTACACACAGGCATGCCCTTTTCAGTGTTGCATGCAGAAATAATCACTCTGGTAGAACGGGGCCTTAATGAGCATTGAACACTGTCCTCCATGGAATTCCTGCAGGTTTTACTTAAGAATACTCTAAGGTGATCTGACTAACTTGTTGAAGAGCATAGTGAAAGACAAGCTACTAATTCTACACGGATGAGTCCTGAGCCCGGTACGGATCAACATAGTCATTAGCAGACTGGGAGTATATCTGAAGTATAATAGAGGGGGCAGGATTGCATACTCAAAAGTGTGTTTGTGGAATTCCGTCTGAAGATTTTAGGAGCAAAAAGCGCTCTAGATAAACCCAAGCCCGCTAATGGACAGAAGATATTCAGATGTTCAGTTTTAATTCTTTTTTGTTCAATGATGTGTAACTGCACTTTTATATTTGGGAAAATCTGTCCCTTGTTGAACATGTCGCTTTGTAGGACTCAGTAAAAGATTTGCAGACTAACCAAAAATGAGTTTAGCTCAGTTGGTTAGAGAATGGTGCTAAGGTCTCAGGTTTGATCCCCATACAGGTCATTCACTTAAGAGTTGGACTGGATGATCCTTGTGGGCTCCTTCCAACTTAAAACACTCTGTGACTCTGTGATTTTGGTTACCCAGGAGATATTTTGTGTTCCTCATCAGCAGGTAGCAGAGGAACTGGAAGGGAATGGAGAATATGAGCCTGTCAATTTCTGGTAAATCCAAGTGAAAGACAGTAATAACATGGACAAATGAAATGACCTATTATTCTAAAAGAAAAGTAACTGTGTTCCAAAAGACGTTCCTGTAGTCCTGTGAAGGATTCCATGTGTGTCATGCTGGAAATCTGTGCACTCTCTGTGCTCCAGGAAAGACCCTCTTTGCTGAGGTGATGAATTTGGATACTTTGCTTCCTGTCCCAGAAAATTTGGAGATGAGACAAAGTCAGGTCAGAGAAGCAAGAAAATGACACCCTTAGTGGTCACAAATGTAAATAAGTGCATTATTATTTCACTTCTAAATTGGAAAGTCTTGATAAAAATCTCTTGCTGTCAAGGTGATCTTAAAGGTGTTCGGTGACTAAGCAGTAGGTGATGGGTAAGAACAAAACAAAACAAAAAAACCAAACCAACAAACCTACTTCAAGTTTTCCAAAGTCCTATTTAATACCTTTTATATAGACATGGAAAGACTGACTTAATTTGGCTTTCTCTCCAATTCAAAACCATTTCTGATAAATAAGCTTTTCAACTTGTTTACGCTTTTTTTTTGTTGTTTTTTTTTTTGCTGTTGTCAGTGTGGTTTCTTACAGACCATTCTAAACTTTAAAGGACATTTTGTTCTCCAGTCATTTGCCCTTGCTTATCTGTATGGTCCCACTGAAATCATACATGTTTGTGAGTAAGGGTTGCAGGGCTAGTTTCTTCAAGATTTATGTCTAATGATTTGGATAGGATCTCTTAATTCCTGTAGTTTATCCCTGGCCTGCTGCAGGACTTCCTTCTGCATTACATACATATGGTTTTCATCTTGTCTACTCCTGAACACATATAGTGATGCTGTCTCAGTCACATCTCTTGGCAAATATTTACCTTAGGAAGAGAAATGATTTCCAAATGTCTAACTTAAATATTTCCCTTTAAAACTCAGATAATTAATCTTTATATGCATTTTTAGTTGCCAATAGTATTGCTATATTTTTTCATTTCAATCATTACCCTTTATATATTTACTGACAGTTTTCTTGGCCTTAAGATATATGTATGCATATTATTATTCCTTAATTTCCATGTGTAAGTCGTTACAATACTTCTGCATATTGGGTCAAATGGCAGTTGCACTCCATTTATGGCTCCTTTGTTAAATTAGTGAACACACCCTTAAATGTCACAAAAGATTAGGCCCATCATTTTAGCTATGCATGTTCAAGGACGTAAGTGCCAGAATGCAATGGAGAATTTACTGTAGAAGTTACTGGCAGCCTACTTTTTCCATTGAGTAGCCCTGTTCCTTTAAATCCCATATACATGGCAAAAGTTGAAATAAAATAATCAGATGATGAGTCTGAAGATCATGGGCTAATGAATTCTGGAATATTAATCCTCTCAGAAAGTTAGAATAGTACAGAATGAACTGATGTGATTTACATGGTTACAGTTAAGGGTGTTTCTCTGCATCACAGCTTGGAAAGGAAGCAGTTATTTAACAGCATACTCAGCCTTTTTCTTCAATGGAGGCACAACGTGGCAACTGACAATGAGCTGAAAGAAATCAAGAGTAGATGGACCTTATTTTCTGCTAATTTTGGCATAATAGAGTTACCTACCTCTGTCTCACAGGTGAGTTTAGCCACTTATTGGTTTCCTAGTGCACCATTGTCAATAATGCAGCACTTGGCTGTCACTGAGATACAGGATGCTTCCTGTTTTTCTAGCAGTTTCATTTACAGAAAGCTAGGAAAGCCTGTTCAGTCTCAGTAACTGGTGTTCACCTGGAGTCAAATCCAAGTGGATGCTAGCTATATGAAGTACAAAAGCCACCGGTTATGTTCAGAGTGAATGATAGAAGACCTATTCAAGAGCTGGATGGAAAAGACTCTTCCTGGAAAGTGCTCCTTGAAAAATCTGAAAATATTCCTGAAAAAATGTTGTTGTTGATAAGTATTGTGAAAAAGAATGACTGTGCTAAACTTGCTTTGGTACTAGAGCTCCATTCCAATGTTTTATGTGTAACATCCATCTTGATGGTGTTTTAGAAGAGAGTATTTACATTATTTAAATTTAGTATTAGCACAAAGCCTTCTAGGAGTTTAAACAAACAAAAAACAACATAGTAGAGCCTCAGATAAAAAAGCAGCCTGCCCAGAGCCCTCAGATTTAGACATTCCTTTATTATTAAATGTGGCACCTCTTGAACTTTTTGGCTGAAAACAGAGACAGGGCATTTTTCACAAGAATCTTGATCCAAAGTACACAGTGCTTTGTTTCATACGTGAATGGAGATGATAGTAACCTTAAACCTCTCAACATTTTAATCCTCTTTCCATACCTGAAAAGAGAAGTAATCTATCCAGGTATGTGAAAATGAGTATCCTAAAGACAGCAAAAGGTGGAAACCCCAGGATAGCCCCTTGTTTGCTTTTTGTACACAGAACATTGTCTTCAGCTCAGGCAACTCCATGTACAAATGCATCTGCAGGTGCCCTTGGTTGGGGTTTGGGGTCTATTTTAACACAATTGAGAATGAACAGGTTTTGCACCTCTATTGATCTTTGTGATATCTGTTAATCTGTATCAAGAGAAAAAAATCTTAAATTGAACTTTCCTTTTCTGAGAATAAAGAGCTATTGTTCTTAATCTTTATTATGTAGAAAGAAGCTTCTATGTGTTTTCTTTTGTGTCATGCTGCCATGTCTTTCAGCTAGAGCTACTTAGAATATAGAAAGTATTTTCTTTGAAAACTTTTAAAGAAATTAGGGACATTTTTATCTTTTAATAAAAAACTTCAGTTTTTTATTAGTAACAGTGGTTAGTAACAAACAAAAAGTAGAGAAAATGTGGGGTTTTTTTCATGCATATGAGAAACAAAACAATACAAAATATATATTTTTCATTCACATTTTGTGTTTCTAAGAAAACAAAATTTACTCTAATCATAAATAAAATAATACAGGTCAGACACTCTCCTGTTCCGACTCATGACCAATTGTCAGGATGACATAGAGCTAGACAAAGTTTAGTCCTTTTTGTTACCACTTCTATGATAAGTTTTTGCCAACTAAAATATGTCTTGCAGTAGGTTAGAAAAGCACTGAATATTTTAAGATATGTAGCTCTGATATTTTACTTTTCCAAGAACTAAACAAATAATAACATTTCAAGGAAGCTTATTATTATTAAATCTGACAGCCTACCAAGTTTCTTTGTTTCTTGTTGTTTAACAGCCTGGTGCCAAACATGAAAAGAAATGCAAACAACATTTAGAGGAAACAAATTGACTCTTTGCAGTGGTCAAGATTAAATGATAGCCCTTTTTATTTGCACAAAATAAACACCCAGGAACATAAACTCCTGTGTAAAATACAGACTTGAATTCTCATAAGAGGAGTTTTTCTGGCAATGAGGTTTCTTGGACATCTGTCTGGTGATGCACTGATTAAGACAGACCTGCTAATACTGAGGCCTTCAGAAGTGTGAATCAGATGTTTGAAGGTTTGGTTATATGAGAGTAAATTTACCATAAAACATTGCACAGTTTTACTTTGAGTTGCAGTGGAGTATTGGACAAGCAGCTTGATGGATTAACCCTCTATTTATTTGCAAAAGAATGACATACAGAGCTGCAATTCCCATGAAGATGTTTTTCTCTAGAGGGTAGACTGGTAATCTTATGTGTAAACTTTCTAATTATTACGTAATGCATGTGAGAAAGGACCTACATGTGTGGTAGGCACCAATTACAATATGCACAGAAAAATTTCTAACAGGTGGAAGTTGAGATTAAAAAATATTCATATTCCTAGAGAGAGAACCTAGGAGTCCAAATGATCTCAAGGCCAAATAAATACATAAAGTTTGCCAAATCTGTCTATAAGTTCCAATGAGCTCATATGTTTTCATCTCACAGTATGTATTGAGAAAAAGTGAAGGCAAAGAGACAAGGCTCTTTCAGTTGCTCTCCTGAAAAAGCATGCAGGCAGAAGGGCTGCTGGATTGTTTTATTAAGCTTTGTGCCAGGTTTGTGGTAGTGAACGTGGAAGGGGGGTCCTACAGAAAGTTTCTAGACCTGAAAATGCTACATGTTTGACTGTATGAAAATGAAGGGGAGAAGTTTTGCGCTGCACCCCACTGTGGGATTTTGGAGAAACAGCCACTGCACGTGCAAATGGTGCAGCCGGTGCAAGGCTGAGTGACCCGTGAGGACAAGACCTGTATGTTGGAGGGTAGCAACCTACATGTGCTAATCCACTGTGGGACTTGCAGTAGCAGCTGTGGAATGCAGCTGCACAGATGGACTGGACATGTTGGATTTCATCCCTTGTCTTCACAGTATTTTTCTCAGAGGAAGAAATTGCTTGAGTCAAGGTCTCCTTCTTTCTCACTTGCTGCCATTCTGTAAGTAAGAACTTTTGATCTTCAACTGGGCAAACAGACATAAGCACAGAGCTGCTGGAGAGTAAAATAAAAGGTCTGAGGTGAAAAGGCTAATTTTTTGACTGATCACTGCTAAAAGGTCCTACTGGCTATCTTTCTGAGATGCCTAGGAACCACCATTAATTTGTTTGTGCAAAATAACAATCTGAATATCACTAATGTGAGTCCACAGTAAACATATATTAATGACAAGATGCCAAAACTGGGAAACAAATTACCACTTTTCATTACTTGAAGGTGTAGCAGTGTTGCCATGCAACTCTATTCAAATTGCATATCCCAGCATTTCATTTTCCATCTCATCACCTAAATGCAGTCGTGTAAAAAAAGCTGCTGTAGCGGGGATTGACTAAAACAGCATGCTTCATCTGTTCACTCTGGATTTGTACCTGGTCACTCCAGCTGTACAGCTGGAGGCAGCCAGCTGAGGGTCTAGTCATGCCACAGCTGTTCTGTCATTATGGTCAGCAGCCCTCAGAGGGCACTTGGGGAATTCCTAGGAAGTCAGTGGGTGACCATGTTTTGTTTAAGGTACTTGTTTTACCATTGAGAAATATGCATAATGTTGTCTTAGCTGATATGTCGTATTAAAAAACCTGAACAAACCAAACCCAACAGTGAAGTACTGCAGACTGCTGCTGGTATTTAATATTCAGAGCAGCATTCTGCTGAGGTTCCCTTGTACTCTTGTGAAAGTGAGGAGAGCTTCCTTGCTACTGGCAATAAAACTGAGCCAAGAAAGATCAATGATCATGATGGCAAAAGAAGAATAAAAGCACAGTTTTGGATTGCTTGAGTGCTTTAAAATGGTCATTAGCAGACCCCCTAGGCTGCCAGGGTGAAAACACATCTTTATGGATTCACCAGTTAGCCCATGTCTTCTATCTTGCAGTCTCAGGGAAGGAGTGCTACTACGTACCTCGTTTTTTTCATACTTAAATGCTACTAAAAGCTTCCAGTTTACACACAGATACCTACACAGAATGAGACAATCATTAATACAGTGTGTCACTGTGTATTTTGCTCCCCTTGTATTTAGAGCAAGAACAAATTCTTGCAACTTGTTGCCATTAATAACCATTTCAGAGTACTCCCAAAGAAGAGGAGAGTTGGTTGTAATTAGATTTGGTAGTTATGTCTCTCTCATACAACAAGGCCTGCACAGACATGCAACAATACCAGGTCAGGTTTGCTGAGAATATCTGAAAATGATGGCTATGTGAAGTCACAGTTCAATTACACTGACTAAAACAAAGCAGAGATTAAAAGCATCATTTTCAGGGTCTGAAGCCCATCACTGGTGCTACAGAAACACCGGGCCTTGGGATTTTATATCAAAGATATCAAGGAAACATGTCATCATGGATCTATACCTTTATTAAAGCAGGGGGCATATATTCATTATAGGCCTTCAGTATGACTAGGTCAGAGAGATTATGTCAGACCCTCCTTAGAGAATCTTCTATTTTCGTGGAACACTTCTCAGTTTTGCCATGCAAAAGGTTATAGTCTTCTTAATCTTCTCTTCAAGTACTCATTTAAATGGAATAGCTTTCACTTTCTCTTGCAGAAATAGGAGGTAGAGCTGAAAGCAACAAAGTGACCTCACTACTTTATCTGTAAGTAGAAAATGTTAAACAAGTCTACCAAAACAAATAGATGTTGCAGTAGTGCATTTAAAACTAGAAATTTTAAACTTTTGTCTTTATAAGTAAGATTACCACAGGGTAAACATATCCAGAGTAGCAGTATGTTTTCAGTAATACATCAGTCCTTTAGAAAGTTTACAGTAAGAACAAGTGATTAGGTTTGCCTCCTAAGATATGTGTCAAGCAGTGTCAAGAGAAAGCTATTCCATTTAAATGGTTTATATTTGGAGTACAATTCTGCCTGCAATGAAAATGAGCCGAACCATTCAGGTTATAGATAGAAATGGTTATGTATGTAATTCCTCAAATTAAAACATAGCTATCAGTGTAGGAAAGGAACAGCCAATTATTTTTCAACAAATGTTGTAGACACATCCTTGTAATATTGTAGTGATTTCTTTTTCATTATCAGATTGTTTATTCAGCTTCACAATTATTTTAATATCAAAGAGCATAGTTGCGACCAGCACCTCCTGTTCCAACAAAGAACAAAAAGGCAACTTCATCCCTTCTACATACAAATTATCTAAGAATAAGTGAGAGACAGCTATGAAAACAGCTATAAAAAGGGAGGGTACAAGGCAATTGTGACCCACAACATTAAAAGGCTTCTCTTTGGGAAGGAAGTTCACTTTTGGGGCTTCAAGGAATTTCACTCAACATGAGGGAGATTTTGTTGTACACTATTGCTTATTACACATTCTATGGATTAAATATTTTACTATTTGTTTACAGAGGAAAACAAAAACTTGAAATTCTGTCTCACTGGCAAAATTCCTTCTGACTTTATTAATGCTAAGATCTTACTCCTAACTCTCAAGAAGCATGTGCTGTGTAAGTGCAGAGAAAACCCAATAGCTGCTTCACAAAGTGGTCTCTGGTGTTGAAATACCCTGTGTAGAAGCACTGTCCTGTTCCTTGTGTTCAGTCCTCTTGAGAATTTTCAAGTGATGTGTAGTTTGAAAGTGTTGTTTTGTGGGGAGCAGTGCAGAGAGCACAGTCGGACAGCTTTCTAGGAAATTAGTGTTTGGCTCAAGAAAGAAAAATAATTTGGCCAAAGGATGTTCATTTCAAGTTGCCAGTGGAAGTGTGGTGACATACTATAACTCTATTGCAGCTCAGTTAGGATGGAAGGAAGGTGATTTCTTCTCCAACTATTTATAACCTTACAAATGAAGGCTTGCTGTCTCTAGAGAGAGAATAGCATAGTTCGGCAGTGGGATTTTGCATGATCAGCATTTAAGGATGAGTCACCTTTTCTGATCTTAACCCACTGAATATGGAAGTCTTTCTCCTTTTTCTCTTTTACAATTTTGTGTTCATGTCAAGCAGCTTTCTCTGATGTGTTTAATGGGAATACTGGATTGTACACAATTTCAGAGTTTATAATTTTGTTTATCACTTTGGGGTTTTTAAACTCTTTGCTAATTACCTTGAGATTTTTAATTTCTCCTCATACAGAAACTGTTCCTCTTGCTTTCAAGTTACTTCAGTTTCTCTTTTTAGAGTATTTTTGTATTTCTTTATGTGCTATTTTTCTATGTACAATGGGTTCAAAAATCTAAATGTCTTTGCACTGTCCTCTTGCATGCCCAAAACAGGGGACTGAACCGAGATACAAATTATTACAAGTGTGGACTCAAAATTAGACTTCTTTTGAAAGGGCTGAGCTAATGATGCATTCTTTGACAATTTAGAAGATTTTTAGGTCATTACGAGAGAATTTTTTCTACTTCAACCTATATTAGTTGTTTGCCTTTTTATAGATTCATAGGATGGTTTGGGTTATACAGGAGCTTAAAGATCATCTAGTTCCAACCTGCCTGCCATGTGCAGGGACATCTTTCACTAGACCAGGTTAGTCAGAGTCCCATCCAACCTAGCCTTCAACATTTCCAGGGATGGGGCATCAACAACTTCTCTGGGCAACCTGTTTCAGTGTCTCACCATCCTTACAATAAATAATTTGTTCCTAATATCTAATCTAAACTTACCGACTTTCAGCTTAAAGCCATTCCCCCTTGTCCTATCACTTCATCCCAGTGCAAAAAGTCTCTCTCCATCTTTCTTGCAGGCTCAATTCAGGTACTGGAAGACTCTATAAGGTCTCCCTAATGCCTGCTCTTTTTCTGTTGTTAATCTAGAACTAGGTCACCTTTTCTTCTAGGAATATAAAGTATAATAAAATAAGGAAGGTGAACCACTTCAACTTCTCCCTTGAAATACAAATGATTTGCATAGCAGTAGGAGACTCTGTATAAAGCCTTTTCATCAGCCTGCTAATGAAGAAATAGAGGAAGTTTAAAAATACTGCATATGCTCACCTGCCCCTTATTTCTTAGCTAGTAGTTATTTTCTTTCTCTTTGTCTCTATTTTTTTTTTGATGTTTGCCAAAAATTTATTCTGTCCAGACCGTGGTCAAGAGTGAATAGTTAATGGAAAGAGACAAACTCATGACATTTTAACTGAATTTGAAAGAACAACCTGAAACTTTACCAATCAAATATTTCAGATGATTCCTGATAATCAGAAAATGAAGCTGAGAAAAAGTGAAAGTGAACTAGAAATACTCTCAATGTCCAAGGCAGGGGCTATGCCACATTTGAGAGGGTTCTAATAGTGAAAACCTACTCCAGTCTTCACATTTCCTTCAAACACCTAGTATGCTATTTTGTGAGGCAATTTAGTACACAAAAATATGTGGTGTGGAAATCAGGATCTCAACACTGTTTGTGCAAATACAGTACACATTTAAATTACTGTGGGAGTACAGCCAGGTCACTTGGGAGCAAGCACGCAAACTCACGTTCAGCCTCCTGGCAGGAGCACTCATGCCAGAAGCATGACTAATCCCAGTCTTTCTAGTGAAAGACTAATCCTCATGACTAAGGGTGTTTATGGGGTGTCACAGTCCTGGTGGAGCAGCCCCTTATGGATACGCACCAGGCAGCTATGTTTGGACCCACATACTGGATCCATGTGCTCCTCTGCTCTCCAGGGCCTGGGCAAACCCCAAAAGCTGACTGTGGCCTCTCAGCCCACTCCCCAGGCAGACTTTTATGCTTGTACCTGCTCTTTAAGACCTCTTTTTGGGACCACTGCTGTACCACAGAAATTATACAAGTTTTTTTTTTACACTGGCTGTATGCAGCTAGTTAGCTAAATGGCAGAGATTCAAAGCAGAAGAAATGTCTATGAACCGTTTTCTTCACTTTGGGCCCTGGAGCATATCCTGAGTTTTGGATGGTGCCATATCACTTGGGAACATATCCTATGTCCCCTCTCTTGCATCTTCATGCTCCAAGCCTTATCTTCCCAAGTTACACACTTATCTCTAACTCCTCCAAGAAACTCCATTAATTTTTCAGAGCTGAAGTCTAAGTGTTCTTTGGCTTGAAAACCATTCCTTCATAGCATGCTTCACCTCTCTTTTGTCCTCATACTGGCATGCTTTAACTTTGTTCTAGGAGCTTTTCTGAACTGGTGTAAAATAATTCTTCTCTGTGTTAAGCATCACCTGTCTTTCTGTCCTTAAGGTGGTTCCACTTGAATGGAGGATGATTTGTGTTAAGTCTTCTTATTGGTCTCTGTTGCACTTCTTCATCTTCAATCTGTGAAGTACCTCACCCGCTCCATATTCACAAAAGCTTGGTTCAATGGTCTAGCAATTTCATAAAATTCACTAAATTTTGTCTTTCTCGCTAAGAGAAATTTCACAAACTACCAGAGTCAGGACAGGAATTACTGTCCTGGTCAATGATCAGTCTTTTCACTCTGCATGTTAGTGAAATTAAAACTGAATTCAGTTTTAGAAATCATTATTAACATGTAGTTCAGACAATATTTGTGATGTGGGCCACCTTATGCTTTGATAAGGTTATTTCTGACTCTGCCTCTTATTTCATAACTCATACCTCTATTTCATAGCCACTTGAGATTTATGAGTTTGTCTTTGTGTTTGGCTTTAAAGAGCTGCATGGGCAATTTTACCACATTCTGTTCCTACCTTTATACCTGCAAGTCACTACAACTGTCCTGCACCTAAACATTCCACTCAGGGTATTCAAAATATACATCTAATTCCAGAATCTACAGCCTACTTGGGTATCCCTTAAGCACTAAGATATACTAGAATTTGTGTGCACTTATAATGTAACAGTGAGATATTCTTTATCTGGAGCTCCAATAGGTTTTATTGTCAGTATCTCCATTATTGCTGAGGCAAGCTTATTTTGCTGTTTTGCTGCAGAGAAAGCAGTAGTTAAAAATCAGGCATGTAATTGAGCAGGCAAGGCATATAAAGGAGATAGTGTTTAAGTTCATTTGTCATGTTCCAAATGTTGCAGAACTTAAGAATTGAAATTGTCTCTTCTTACGGAGCTGTTATCTTTTTAGTCCAGGCAGTGAACAGTGTCAGCTCCTGTGCAGAATAAAGTAATGAAACTCATACTCCACCTGGAAAGTATCCATAGTCTTTGCCTTGGTGGAATCCCTTTTATTGACCTTGTGACCTCAAATATGAAGAGCTGCCACACACATTCACTCTGGCTATAGGCACTCTTGAGGTCCTATTTCAATTTTTTTAGGTTTTTGTGGGCTATGTAATACCTATGCTGAATTGTTCTTCCCCATATTTCTCTCCTTCATGTTCCATCTGAGTCACAGCCAACATTTCACTCCTCTCCACACATGGATCTCATCAACCCAGGAGGGAAAATGGTAGGAGAACGTCTGTTAGGTGAAGGGCTTTTCCAGAAAAAAAAAGGGAGAAATCTGAATACTTGGCTTCCTCTAATGATGTTGGCAGGAATTCTGTCCAGCAATAGGGCAAATCCTGCTGGATCCTGTACATGCTGCTTCACGTCTTTTCAGATCTGATATGTTACAGTATTATATTTGTTAGTTAAGGTACTTGTTTCTTGTGTTCTAGTACTATGATTAGTATTTGTTTTTTTCTATTCTACTGCTAAAGATATTTTATTTTGTCAGGTCTGGGATGAAACTCTTGCCAAATCTGCAGAGGCTTGGGCTGCTACATGCATTTGGGACCATGGACCTTCCTACCTACTGAGATTCTTGGGCCAGAACCTGTCTGTAAGAACTGGAAGGTAAAAGGATACCCTAGAAAACAATTATTTTGTCAACCTTTGAACAACCTTTAAGATACAGATTTTGGACTGATGCAAGTGTCATCTGCTATTCTATAGTCTGTATCCATCTATGTTCATTTGGCTTAAGAATATTATTGCTTAATACTTGCCCCTCGTGTTACTCTTTCTGTATTTTAAACAAACACAGGTATCGATCTATTCTCCAGCTGGTAAAGCCATGGTATGATGAGGTGAAGGATTACGCTTTCCCTTATCCTCAAGATTGCAATCCCAGGTGCCCCATGCGATGTTATGGACCCATGTGCACCCATTACACACAGGTTGTATAAATTACTTTCCTCTATTCAAAATATACCGTCCAAAGCTGAACTTTTCTATGATGTATTTATACCTCTCTCTCTCAAATAAATGTGTATATATATCTACATGTATATTGCTTTTCAATTTGGACTTCACCAATAATAAATATTTATTCAGATGGTTTGGGCCACTTCCAATCGTATAGGCTGCGCAATCCACACGTGCCACAATATGAACGTCTGGGGATCTGTTTGGCGACAAGCTGTTTACTTGGTATGCAACTATGCCCCAAAGTGAGTTTCTTTCTTTTATTTTTGTCTATTTTTATACTTTGTGCATGTTTTGTTCTTCTCAAAGGACTGCTTAATCCTTTTTCTGCAGCATGACCTCTGTTTGTGCTTTTGATTCAGACTGTTCCTTTATTCAAACTTTTCATCTGAACATACAGAAATGTATGACTTCGGTGTACAAGAAAGAAAAGGAATCAACTTGATGTGTACGAAACAAAACCAAAAACTTGTTTTCTGTTGTTGCTGTTTATATTATTATAAAAACTTTGTCTTCCTTCTCTGCCTGACTCTATTTTACTTTGAATTACCTATTTCTTCACTCTTTTATATATACATATCGTGAGCTAGACTTCCTCAGGGAAACAATTCCTCTGTAGATCAGGCTTTTGATTTATGGAGAGCTGGGCCTGTGCAAACCTCATGAAGTTCAGTAAGGCCAGATGCATCTGGGTTGAGGCAATCCCAAGCACAAATACAGGCTGAGCAGGGAATGAATTGAGAGCACCCCTGAGGAGAAGGACTTGTGGGTGTTTGTGGATGAAAAGCTCAATATGACTCAGCAAGGCACGCTTGCAGCCCAGAAAGCCAACCATGTCATGGGCTGCATCAAAAGAGGTGATCAGCAGATCAAGGCAGGTGATTCTCACCTCTACTCTGTTCTCCTCCTGGAGTGCTGCATCCAGCTCTGGGGTCCTCAGCACAATAAAGATGTGACTCTGTTAGAGCAGGTCCAGAAGAAAACCACTAAGTTGATCACAGGGCTGGAACCCCTCTCTTATGAAGACAGGCTGAGAAAATTGGGGCTGTTCAACCTGGAGAAGAGAAGGCTCCAGGGAGACGTTGTATCAGTCTTTCAGTACCTGAAGGGGGCTTGCAAGAAGTCTGAAGAGAGTCTTATCACTAGGGCATGCAGTGATAGGACAAGANTGTGACTCTGTTAGAGCAGGTCCAGAAGAAAACCACTAAGTTGATCACAGGGCTGGAACCCCTCTCTTATGAAGACAGGCTGAGAAAATTGGGGCTGTTCAACCTGGAGAAGAGAAGGCTCCAGGGAGACGTTGTATCAGTCTTTCAGTACCTGAAGGGGGCTTGCAAGAAGTCTGAAGAGAGTCTTATCACTAGGGCATGCAGTGATAGGACAAGAGGAAATGCCCTTAAGCTGAAGGAGAACAAGTTTAGGTCAGACATTAGGAAGTATCAGTCTTTCAGTACCTGAAGGGGGCTTGCAAGAAGTCTGAAGAGAGTCTTATCACTAGGGCATGCAGTGATAGGACAAGAGGAAATGCCCTTAAGCTGAAGGAGAACAAGTTTAGGTCAGACATTAGGAAGAAATTCTTTACTATAAGGGTGGTGAGGCACTGGAACAGGTTGCCCAGAGAGGTTGTAGGCTCCCCATTGCTGGAGGTGTTCAAGATGGGGCTCTGAGCAGCCTGGTTCAGTGAAAGGTTCCCTGCCCATAGCAGTGGGATTGGAACTAGATGATTAAAGTCACTTCCATCCAAAACCATTCTATGATTCATGAACAGTGATGATACTTGCTGTTGTCCATAGGATACCTTTGCTTATGACCATGCTGCATAATGGCATCCATAACATGGGTTCCACAAAAAGTCCATTAACCTAAGGCCCATGTCTACAAATCTATCTCATCTTGCCTTCCATACTAGGGTCTGTTGAAGTACAGGTCATAGATACACATAGGTGGCCCTATATCCAGTAGCTTGCAGAGGTCTGTGTTAGGTTGAAATGAAGAAATTGATTTTCTCCCAGCATTTCCTAGATGTCATCCCAAGCTTACTCTGGGTGCAGAATGAGTCAGTAAAGTATAGCTTGGAGAGGTGTTTGATTTGTGGTCTGGTTTGGACCACTGTTTCAAAAGTAGCATGGACATTGTTAAGTGACTGGTTTCTCTGACTGTATACTAGGCAAAGGCATAGTTCTGTATAGGAATCTAAGTATAATTAGTTGAGCATGTTTTCCATAAACTCTTGGTGGCACAGGTCCATTTGCGGTAAAGAGTATGCAAGAATATGTCATTATTCTAGCTGTTATATGAGGAAAAGAATTTTTAAAGATTTTGCAAGATAGGATTTAGTAAGAAAACTTGTTTGGGGAAAAAACCAGCTTTAGAAATCCAGGAGATTTCTCTGTCCTTTTGTCTTTAATATTTACTAGAAAAGGATGGTAAGAAATGAGTGTGAGGGAACAAAGATTAGGCAGCAAAAACTGTATCTGATTTTTAGTTCCACAATATGGACAAGGTGAAATCAAAGTTTACAAGAAAACCCCAAATATTATTTTTTATATGTCACCATTTGAAAAAAATATTAAACGTTGCAAACCTGGTAGAATACTTCTCTCATTTTCATATATAGGAAGAAAATGGTTTTATACATTAGGCATTATTGAAAGCTGATGCATTATTTGTGTAGCAGTTACCCATGAATTAGTGACATTTTGCATTTTATGAGTCTAAAAATCCCACTGCTTTTCAAACAACAAACCAAAGCCTGGAGTTATGAGTTTTTTCTTAGGGTGAGATTGTGAATAGACCTTCCATTCATAGGTACTGGAATAATGATTTTCACATCTACTTCTTGCAAAGTCACAAAAATTATATTGAGTGGTCTTGCTCGGATTAAGTTCGTATTTCTAAGATTTAATTAGGTTGAGTTAAGGACATTGGGCTTAGAGTCCATGGGCACATACACATAGGTCTCTTTGCCAGTTGGTAGTCTGTGTCCGAGTAACCAGCACATCGGAAACTCCTCTACAGAATAAGGGAGTGAATACTACAGCCCCAACCTGAGTTAATAAGATTGGAATTTGGCAAAGATTTAGGATTTAGAACTCTAGTAATTTTCACTGATGCCATGCTGTAACACTGAAAAATATTTGTGCTTCTGAAATGAGGGGGAAAAAATAAAGTTCAGGAGCATAATTGCAAAGTTTAGAAAGGTCCTGCCACAGGTTATCTAACTGTCTGACACAAATCAGCTATGTGTTGCATAGAAAATGAAGCAGAAAACAGTTTTTAGCAAATTCTTTCTGGATTTCCATATCTGTTATCAAGCTAAATATATTTCCTGAGCTCTTAATCTGCTGTACCCATTTGGAAGAGAAGTAGGAATGAGCAAATTATTTGAGATTCCTACTTTCTTCCAAGGCACAGCCCAGACCAGGGCTTTTGATCCAGTGTTATTGGCTGGGAGGTGGGGACTGACAAAATGTTTCATAAATAATTGTATTACTCACTGCCATTCCACGTCACATGCAAACTAAAGGAAAGTTCTCTACTCTGTGAGACATAACATTTAAATAAAAATCTAATTTTAACTTTCTGCCTGCACCATGAGTGTTACATGAATCTCTAAAAGCTTGTGGTTTATATAAACTCCTTAAAGTCTGGATGTGTTTTTCAGATGTTCACGGATGTTTCAGAGTTACCTCTTTTTATATGAGCCATCTCCAGACTTTTTGCCCCTTTCCCTCTAGGGTATATTACACAGCTCTGTTCACCAGGCAGGAGTCCTCTTTCTTCTCTCATTAGTATCTCTGAGACCCCTGGAAATACCCAAATTCGGTTCTTTTTAATACATTTACTGGTGCAAATAGTTTTTATCTTCCCTTTCTCTTGAACCATGAATTCAGCATCAGAGCTTCACAGTGTGGACCTAGGGTAGCGGTGTCTAAGAGTAAGATTTAACTAGTTTGTTTTTCCATCTTCCAAGTACAAGCTTTTAGGATAACTGCTAGACAAAATGGTGCTCAAGGAAAACCTTGCACTAATGCTTATTTTGCTAATTTTTCATAAATATAACCCTCCAGTAAAAAAATAATCTTGCCCCAGGATCAGAGAATCAAAAATCACTTGGCTGTAGCAAAACAAGAAGACTGGGACTTCACCACAGAGACCAAAGGGAGTGGCATGGATGTCACTGGCCTGGGGTGACGTGATCATTCTCCCGCTGTTTTTTGATTAGCTTGTCAGTAAACTACAGAAATAAATTAATATTGTGGTCTTAGTAACAGACCATCTATAGGATATCAATGAAGATGTGAACTTGAGTCACTCAAAACAAGTATGTTTAATGAATTTTTTTTCTTCCACTCCAAGATTACTAAATATTCTTTTTCTCTTTTGTTTTCAGGGGGAATTGGATTGGAGAAGCACCATATAAAGTAGGAGTCCCATGTTCAGCTTGTCCTCCAAGCTATGGAGGTTCTTGTACCGACAATCTTTGTTTCCCAGGAGTAACATCAAACTACTTGTACTGGTTTAAATAAGTTAAGGTTTACAGTATTTTGAAGGAAATCCACAGAGGAGTAATAAGAAGCTTGTATATTGAATTTGCACATATTTTATAGAGAGAGATATTGTAATATTACTCTGATGTTTTCTTTTTGTATGCTTTTGTATAATTAGCTTTCAAAGTATAGTATAATTTGGTTTTAACACTTTGGGATCTAAGACTCACATTATCCCTTTTAGATTACGAGAGAAAATTTTCACCCTAGCAAGTGTAGCTTGCTCAAGGTTAGTTTATATTAAAACCACAACAAAATATAGAATATTACTTCATTTTTAAAAATAATAGCTCCAGAAAGAGAAGGGTCATTGTTTAATACTGTGCTTTAAAAATTGAGTGTTACATGCAAAGCAACGAATGGTCCTCACGCTCCCACTGATTCCTCCCATTTACACCTATGCTTCCACCTGCAATGTCAATGGGACACTGAGCAGAGAAATACATATGTGCAAGAGAAACTGCAGGTTATTACCTACCTCATGCACAGCGTCAACTGGTTTATGGTGTTTCAAGAGTTCAGCCACTGCTATCATCAATGATGTCTGTGTGCAGACAGGAATATTAGGGAGAATGAGGAACCACATCAGCCAAGATGCAGTGGCTGTTAACTCACAAGCCTAAAATCTTATCTAGCTAGAAAGCTACCTAATTTTAAATATATTGGCATAACAGCTCAGCTTGAATCTATCCTCTTGTGTTTCTGAACACAGTCATAATGCTCATAATGTTGCTTTGCAGGAGTATATTTATTCTTGTACAGAAAAGCAAGGGAATATATTACTACAAAGCAACATACATCAATACATGACATCCATACTATATTTTACATGATCAGTTGGCCAGTATATGTGTTATCCCCCTGACTGAAACACAGTCAAGAATCAGGAAAGATCAGACCTAAAAGTAGATAAGAAGATTTGTAAATAAAAGCCATCAGGAAATTTTAAAAGTTCATATAAATTTCTTAAAAAAAAAAAATATCCAAATTTCTAAAGCAATTGACAGTGTCCTTTAAAGTATATTGTGCTGTTTCCTGAAAATATCTGTGTGAATTATTGAAAATTAAATCTGCCAAAAACTTTCCTGCCGGAACCTGCACCTTCTGGGTGCTTACTAGAACATTTATAAAGAGGGCCTACACATTAAGCTAGAATATTATACAGGTACTTTACTAGAAAAACAGATTATGGAAAGGAAGAAATCGAATGTCAGCCACAACTGCTATGTCACTGAAATAGCCTCAAGTTTTGGGGTTGTATTATAGGGCACAATGTACTCCACTTTAAATATACATGTTTAGTAGCATGCAGCATGTTTACTGCTTGCACTGCTACATTTAGATCTCTGAAATTTATGAACTTTGAAAACCAATAATGAGTAGAGCAAGTGGAACAACAGAGGATAATTTCAGTAGTGCTACATATGTATGTATCTCTAAGTCATTAATTCGGTCTTTTGAGGGTATTTGAAAGAGTCGGTCACCAGAGTAGGAATACTGTATATTGGTGATACAAAAGAAACATCAGAGTTTGAATTCTTCACATTAGTTATTCTTTTTCTCGAGCAAGATATCGGATGGGGGGAACGGGCTCTATAGTGTATGAAATGTAGCAGCCCCGCTCTATCTGTCCATAATCTGATCCATCAGAGAATGTCAGCAGCTGATCTTCGGATCTTCAGACATTTTTGGTTAGTGACACTTGTGTATCTAACAGAACAATAACTAGACATGTATATTGCCTTTAAATGTGTCCATATTGTAAAAGAATAACACTTCTAATATTCTACAAACATTTATCCTAACAGTTACAATATAAAGGTTTTCCCTTATGTTTTCAAAGGGGTTTGGACTTGGACAGTGCTCAATCGATCAACTACTTTGGCTGAGTAAAATCCAGTTCTGTTTTGGGAGTGAAAGACAACCTCTTTGTATCATCTATGAACACACTGAAATAATTCAGTGAAACAAAACTACTTGGTGGGTCACTAGCCCTCAGCCAGCACAATTTTTGATAAAATGCATGTGACAAATGCATTTCTGTTCTGCATAAGGAATCTTCTATAAAGACAGCACAGTTAAAACAGTGATCTAACCATTTTCAATATTTTTATTCTTTTTTTAAGAAAAATACAAAATAGGAAGCAGAGCATAAGAAAAAGTTCAGGTTAAACCGTGGAGCCTACAACAGTAGGTCTAAAAATAAATGACTATGCACTTTGAAACTTGCAACTTGTATGCTGTATGGTACACTTTCCAAACAGGGCTAGACATTGTAAATTAATTTATAATTCTGTAATTCAGCTGAAAATTATTATCACGGGTATATATGTTATCGTATCTGTTGCTTATTAAGTTGCTACAAATACCTTGATTTTGTGTAATATTTTGTTTTCTGTGGATATAGAAAACTTTGCTTTTAACAAACAGGTATGCAGGTTTTTCACAACATCCCATAATGGTGCTAGGGATTAACTATTGTAAATCACACTGTAATTGACAGCAGTAAAAAATTATCTGGATATAAGCTATTTCATACGAGCAGCTCCTGATAAAACCAGTCACAAGCACTCAAGCATTAACTTAATATTTTTCATTGAACAGAGAGGATTACAGCTCATTAGATATTTGATTAACACATGAAATTTCACCTTCAGTTGTCTTTGGCAGCTCTAATACATGCTGAGGAAAAGGGTTGATGAGTTCAAGGCCATGCTAAGACAAATTGCCCCAGTTGCTATTCTGATGTCCCTGAAGTACTAATTTCTTCTCAGCAGAGGGGTGTGCCTTTAAAGACAGAGAAATTAGCTCAGACTTCTGTTCTGAATATAGAGTTATAAAAGTATATACAGACTAAAATAAGGCAAAAATATTTTTGGTCAAAATACTATGAGAAGCATAAGAGTAAAAAATGGAGTAATTGATATGGTTAATTACTGAGTGCAGCTGTTTATGATATCTGCTTGTGACTTTCTGCCTCATTTAAATCTCTAAGATGATGGGTAGCAATTGATACCTTTTGGTGCTAACCTCTGTGTTCTGGTGCTGAAGTTACAGATTTTTTTTTATTTTTTTTTTTTTTGTGGAAGATGGGGTTCTCTTCCAATATTACCATATGCACTCCAGTGTTTGTGAGATCTTTTTCAGCTAAGCATATAATTTACCACTAGGCCAGATTTGCTTTCAAAGTTCCTTTTTTTGTGATTGTTTCAGGCTCTAATAAGAGTTTTATGTGCATCAGAGAGGAAAATATATTCGAGTTCAAAACCAAAACAAACACTCTCCCCTCATCACAACAGGCAAGTGCCTGTGGAACAAATTATTGGGAGAGTAAGACCTCTAACAGTCATGACTTCATATTGATGCTGAAAAAGTTTTAGTGATTCCAGATCCTCTCTCTGGAAAATAAATGACTTCAGAAATTCTGGGCTTGACCTTGGACGCTTATCCTTGGGATCTGTTCTCTGAGATCAGTTTGTTTCCCTCTGAATCTTAGATGAGTTGGATCAGGTCTCAGTGAAAACCATAGAAGGTTTAATATAACTTTTGCAGGAATTAATAAGTTGGATTCCATGAGAGCTTTATGACCAGCAAAATTAGACTTCATGTGCCACCCGCTATCAACATTGGGAAATACCATGAGGTTCTGCAGGAGGAAACCTCCCAGGGCAGAAGTGCTGTGTACCTCAGCTGTGATCTAACAGAAAAAAATATATCTGAATCTATATCCATGTCTATGTCTATAGATAGATGGATAGATAAGTAGATCTGTTAATATAGTCTCTCCGAGGACGAGGTTGAAAGCATGGATGCCCTCTTGTGGTTGGGAATGCTTCTGTATCAGCTTGATTACCTTGGAATCCAAGAGGTTTTAGGATTTTTTAAAAACAAGTGCAAATTTAAATTTTTCAGCCTTGATTTTAAAGACACATGACTTAGTGTATCTGTTTCCTTTGAGAAATGGTTTACAGTGCATAACTCCTCTATTTCTTATTTTTATGTATTTTGAAAGTATGGAACTCAATTACAGTTGTATTTGCTGTTGGTTTCCTATTGTACAACGTTTTGTGACTATGAGGTGGGTGAAACAGAGGTATTCAAATTCAGAAGAATTTTTAGAAGCATTATATCAGACATAATTCTTAAAAAACAGGATGTGGAAAGCCTCATTATAAATTATAAAGATCATTATAAATTTTAACAATCCTTAATAAAATTTTAAAGGCCCAAATTTTTGTTGAAATCTCACCATTATTGCCAAGTTTTCAAGACAAAACTCTTGCTTTCATTTTCTAGAATGAAATGATCTTGGAATCCAAGCACACAGCATTTTTATGGTGCTTTTTAAAACTGTGCAAAATAGAAAATTTTTATGCTCTGGTTCTCAGCTCATACGTTGGTTTGATTGTCTCAAAGTGCAAAAACCTTGTTTAAATTCATAAGAATGTTGAACTTCTGACAACGATAGCCTGAAATGACAATAGCCTTCTCAAACTGCTTACTTTCAATAGGAAATAATTGCAAAATCAGGAAAAAAAAAAGCAATGACCCATCTGATTCATTCAAGAGATGGGCAACAGCCTATCTGGTTGATTCAGGAAATGATAAACAAAATCAATTACTATTGGTAATTTTAATACTTCCTTGCTGTTTAGCCTTCATTTACCAAGTTTCCCTCAGTATAGAGTTATTTTCTCTTAGAGAAGATGTTTTTGCTAATATTACAAAGCAATACATTTTTAAATTGACAAAAGCCAGTGGAACAAATAGAAACTTTTGATTGTTATCCACACTCTGCAGAGCCTCTCTGAGTGTGATGTGTGAGAAATCCAGATTGAAATGGTTGCAATCGAGTATTATCTCCTTGTCTTCTGCCAAAAGACAAAATTCAGAGTGGAAAATGATTTTGGCATGTTATCATTTGGTAATCAGATTGTAAATTCTTTAAAATCCCTCATACTGACAAATTCATATAAATTATGATCAGGGTTATTTTGGCCAGCAGGAAGAGGGGGAATATCTCTCAGGTTGCATGTTTAGCTCACAGTAGCAATTGTCATTCAAATCACTGGGCTGTTCATCATGCTGCTAACTCACTACAGCTTCAATAGATTATCATGTAAGTCAGGAAGTATTTTAGATGTGATGTTTAAAGCAATAAAATTGTTCCTTAAGAGTGAATGGTAATATTGGCATCTAATAGCTCTGAGGAGTTAAACAGCTTTGTTTCATGTAGGGTGCTCTTACATAATTGAAATGGTGCTTAAAGGCAAGTTTCATTTAAGAATCAAAAGATGCTGAGGATTGGCAAATTGATATATTTCTATGCTTTTTTATCTGGACCCATGTGAAATAAAATGTTCAGAGTTTATAGAGTGAAATGCTCTTTCCCCCTTGTCATTATGTATTTTCACTTTTCTTGTTTAGATTTTTTGATAATTTTATGGGTGGAGTTGTATCTGTTTTTTTGGAGAAGAAAGCTTGTTGTTTAACATATGTGTTTCAGTGACCTTATCAATGTATCATTTCTTTCATATTGTCATATGATGCTATATACGTGTTATACCTGAGATATAAATTTGTATCCCTGTTTCAACTTCTAATGCTATGAAATTATAAAGAAGTGTACATCATTTTTGATCTATTTTGTAATATCTATGCATTTAAATAAACAAGTAAAATTGTCAGTATTTACACTTGTTCTTTTAAGGCATCTTTTGTTGTTTCTTTTGTTGATTTCTTTCCTGAAGAAGATTTTTTCAGAACAGATCTAAATTGAATTTTAATTCAGTTTGAATATACTTATATAAGTACATATGTTTTATACCTGAGCTCCATTATGTACTTGAAATCTGTCAGCGTGAAACCACCTATATGGATAGAAGCCTGTGTTTTGGTATTGAGAGACAGAACTCTTCATCAGAATTTGTGGTCAGGGGGTGTTTTCTTATGTTCCTCTGACCAAGAGGAATAATCTGAACTGTAACCAAAGGAGCTACCATCAGAAAATCAGGGAGGTACAATGGTGAATTGGCCAAGTTCTCTTCCAATGAAGGAACCATGCTGCAGTCAGAAAAAGAGTAGGTCTTTGTTCCTGAATAATTGTCCCTCCTCACAAGGTGGTACCAAAGCTGTAAAAGCTAGATTTGAAAACAAAAAACCAGAAACTTAAATGTAAAAGAAAAAAAAGGAAGCTATATCATGAAGACAAGGAAGAACAGAGGGAGGAGGATAAGGCATTTTTAAAATGTTAAGACTTAGTATCGCAAAAGCTGTGTGATGTACACATATCAGTGTACATAACAGTGCTTTGTTCTCTTTGGAGAAGAGCTGGACTTACTTTTCTTAAAATTCAGCATGTCACAAAGTTATTTTATACATCATCTATAGATTCGGCTAGGAGGACACAATCTCACAGAAACTAGGAAAGAATCGAAAGAAGAATGGATTCTTTCAGAATACCATCATGCGTTTTCTCTAATATACTATTCTTTTGTTTAGTGATGTTCTGTGCTTTTTATCATACCTCTTTGTGATGTAGAAGTTGAAAGAAATTTGGAATTAATATTACGAATAATTATTAATAAATACTGCACAAGCTGTTGGCAGCCTCTGGGCAATTATAATAGGATTATGCTAAATGTCAGTATCTCACCAACAATATTCAGTGTTGCTAGTCTCTTCCTGATCTGAGCCCAGAGTTGTTTGGACTATGACAAAAAGAACAGTGGTTTTGCCTAATTTCTTATTTCTTGATGGACTTGATTTTTTTTTTATTTTCTCTCTTCCTATCTAGCTTCTCTCCCATCTTTCTCATGATCTAAGAATTGGTCTGCAGTTTTTTCAAAGTCAATGCTAAAGCACATCTATCCTCTATATTATTTTTCATTTTCTCTCTGTTGTCCTTTTGTCTGGATCTGAGAATGAAATGGAACTGATTACTGAAAATTTCCACTTAGTGCCCTGTCTCAGTCTCACAGTTTTCTAGTCCTGGTTTCCATCAGGCCTTCATACCTTGATTTTTCACCTACAGAAAGCAGAACATGGAGAAGCTGATGTGTGTGTAGCTCTCACCCTGTTATGTAGAGCAGATGTAGTTGGGGTGTGTGATCTCGGGTGTGGGAGCTTGAAAGCAGTCATGGAGTCCACAGTTCAGTCAGCACGATGTGCTCTAAGCTGTGATTTCAACAGGAGGAATGACATCAGTGTTGTTAGCAGAGAGCAAGTCCACATGTTATTGTAGTATCATGATTTGGTGTACCTTTATGTTATTGCACAATGGTTATTGTCAGGCTGAGAAAATCTCATGTAAATTAGGAGATAGTGTTTTCTTTTTATTTTTTTGAGAAAATGTCTACCATGCCAACAGAGTATATGCCCACACGGTGACAACCTCATATATCAGAGATAGTCAGTGGGGTATCCTAGCCATTTACAGTCTAGGAGAGAGGCAGACAACTTCCTTCTCATGAAATCATGCAGTGCCTCAGAGCCCCATTAAACGAGGTTTTTGAATTTGCCTTAATCTCTAATTCTCCAAATCCTAAATAACTTTGACATCAGACATGTAACTTGTTAAAATTGGACTTTTTTTTTTTTACCTGTTTGTTTTGGGGTTTTTTCCCTTCATATTGGTAACACAATGAGCTGAACGTTATTTGGTCATCCAGACATATTTTTCCTGTCCCTTAACATATTCCTTCATGTTTGACTGGGGGACCATTGTGGTAATTGCATTCCTTACACATGTGACAGACCTTTAGAGAAACATCATGAAAATATTTCATGGAAAACAACATAAATAGTTCTTAACAGATAATAGAGATACGTTTTTCTCAACTTGGCTGTGCTTATAGCTTTTTTTACTTTGTGGGATTTCATCCTGAGCTCTAGCTCCATTGTTTTATTTTGGCTCTATTTTTTTGCATCATTCTTTAAAGAGTGTTTGTATTTCCTCTTCGCTTGCAGGATCAGATATGTTGATAAATTATTTATACTTACTGTGATCTACCTGCAGATCTTGCAATATCAACTTCTCTCCATCTTTGTTATTTTCATTATTCAGATTTGGTTTTTAGTTTTTTATCTTTTCTCAAAGTCTTCAGCTTTTTCCATAGCTGCATGAGCTTCTAATCATTCTCATTCTCCTCCCAGTAGAAAGTGTACTGTTTAGTATGCTGTATACCAGCAACATTTTCTATTTTCCAATGAAAAACATGTGTGCCAAACATAACTGAGATGGCAGTCTGCAAAAAACAGTGTCTCCCTATGGGTGTGTTGAATGTGCACAGACATGTGGGATTTTTTCCTATGGGCAATGCCAGAATCCTGCTGATATATCAGCCATGGAAAAATATTTGTCACTAGCCATCTCCTGAAGGATTTTTCCCCTCACAGGTAGTGGAAAATATTCCTCTTCCACATATCTGTTTGATTATTTTGGGTATGTCCAAAAGCAAAAATAAGCACACTGGTTTCTAGTGAGTGTATCTATTTTAACTGTTATTCTAACTCCAGTGCAGTCACCTGGAGCTGTATGTAATGCCTGGGAACAGTATAGTTTACTAACTAAGTGAGCAAGTGAGCAAGGAATGCTCCAAGAGTGGCTCAGAAACAGAAGATGTCTTTGACAGTCCTAGAATACTTTTATTTCCTTGCTGAACGAGGCCACATGGGCCCCACAGCTGGACCTCACAATGACATTGTGACATTTACTTCTCCAGAGTCTGTTTCACTTCCTTCCACAAGCCATATCATCAAACTGTCACACCAAAGTAGCCTTGATGTTTGTATGACAAAGCTCCAGCTAAAGGTGTAAATGTAATTCCTATGGCAACTCAAGAATCATAGGTGGGAAATGTTTCGTTGCTGGGACTGACTGACTGGATAATGAACAACAGCAAAAGACCTTCCTCTCCTTTGAAAATAGTATCAAATTCCTTACCTGCTTTGCTTCTCATCTTTCCAAAGCATGAACTTTCTTCATAAGTCCAATGGAGTGACATACTGTTAATTAAAAAAAAAAAGAAGACACTTTTTACTCAATTTTTTTATTACAGTTTCCATATTGCCATTATTTAGGCACCCAGGCATGTAATTCTTCTACTGTTTTATGGGCATAAACTCAACCTGAATTGCTTCCACTCATCTTCTATTACTTGCTGCTTCTCTGAGAAAAATGAGAGGAATATTTTAGGAAAAAATGAAGATAACTTTTTAAACTATCTTTCCTTTTATTTGTATCCATTTATCATCTTTCCATGTCAAAAAAATGTTTTAACTACAGTCTGCAATCATTGATATATGCATAGATTTTCAATGATGCTGTCTCTTTTCAGCTTTTTATTCCTCCCATATGAGATATTTTAATTTCTTTTTTATCTTTGTGCCACTCTCTTCTTCAGATGTTTTCCAGAGGTTTATAGTGGACAATACAGCTTTTAATGCAGATAATTCCCCTCTCTCACAACCAGGTGAGGCAAGATGACATCTTGCTCTCAAATGACATCTCGCCCTCAAATGACATCTCTCTTTTGTGTCATCTTTACAGCTTGTTACACATGTTCTGTGGATACTGATGTTATTGAACCATCTATATATTTGATAACCTTGTCCCCACTGCTTGGAAGAGATCTTTTTTCTTTTTTTTCTCTTCTTCTTCTCCTGAACTAGTGTCTTAGTGTCCGTAGATGCTAATAACATCTTCACAGAGACCCATGTAATGGTATTTTCTAGGAAACTTTCCTCTTAAATACTGCAAGTGACATTCATGTACTGTTACATAGACATATAGCTATGGACTCAAACAGCAACCCTTTGAAATCATGGACAGTGGGTCACCTGGCCCAACCTCCATGCTCTAACGTGGTCATCCTAGAGCACATTGCACAGGATCATGTCCAGATGGTTCTCGAATATCTTTAGTGAGCAAGTCTCCACCACCATCCCTAGAATGCAGGACTTCACCACATGTGATAGCAACTTGGGAAGACAAACACCATCACTCCTGACATCTGCCCTTTCTCCTTCTTCCCCCAGTTCTAAATGCTCAACACAACACCAAACAGCATGGAATATCCCTTTGATCAATTGGGGTCAGCCTCTCTGACTGTGTATCCTTCCAATTCCTTGTGCACCCCCAGCTGCTTCCTGGTTGGGTGGGGTGAGAAGCAGAAAAGGCCCTGATGCTGTGTAATCACTGATCAACAATAAAAAAAAGTGTTGTCAACACTGATTCCAGCACAAATCCAAAACATAGCCCCATACCAGCTACTATGAAGAAATTAACTATTCCAGGTAAAACCAGCACACAGACCATTTTAAGTAGTCTCACTTTTCCTGAGTTGGAGAAGGAACTTTAAAGATACCTGCAAGCTTTATCCTCTTCTCCCAGGGTTACAGAAAGGAGAAAATACATCCGAAGGAGCAAAATTCCAGATGAATAAAACTAAGCAAATGAAAAATTTAATTTTAACTTAGAGTCTTTGGAAATTTCCACTTTAGCACATGCTGTTCATTCAAGTTTTTGTGCAATGAAGATGTCATAGTCTGGAGCTCACTTTAAATACTTTTATTTCTGACATTTGCATTTACAGAAGAAACAGAGCTGATAAAAGTCCTTAAACTAAAAAAGGACTTTTAGTCCTTTTTAAAGTAAAAAAGTATTTCATTAAAGTATTCCTATTTAAAAGCAAACTATCTGATTTGGATAAAAAATTAACTTCATTAAGGGCCTTTATTTTCTAAAGGTAAATAGTGTTGTTTATTTACCTACTGGTATCAGAAATTAGTTTCTCTCCCTCTAAATCCCTACAATTTTATTTTATATATTCAACATATTTTCTCCAATTACATTTCAATTATCACTTATAAAATATTTTCTTCTGCTTCAACTAGTGTTACGGTATATCCTTGTCAATATTAAGACAGTCTTTTGGAGTCTTCACTAATCAGAAAATACTGGTTCTTCAAACTGCAATACATTTTTTTACTATTTATTTTCATATAAACCATGTGTTTTCAAAACAAGATTAATCAAATTAGGTTTAAGTAGTAGTTCAGAATGCTGTTTATATGATATGTATTTTCAAAATTTCTCATGATTCTATTTAAAAAAATCTTATGTTTTCTCACAAAGAGTGAGAGGTATTGAAACACTAGTCCATGCACCATGTAGTAGAACACCTGGGTAAAAAGACACAATTCCCAAAAGTTACTGGTTTCTTTGAAGAGCTACTTAAACAGAATGTAGGTACCTAAACCCAAGAAAGTGTTTAACAATCCTTTCTTTCTACCAGCAATGTCAGCACATGCATAGAAGCAGAGCATGTCCACCTGTTTTCACTGGTGAAAGGAAAACTGAATTTCGACATCCCAAGTATTTAGGGCTAGAACCTACTTCCCAGGAAGAAACAGAGGGCTCAGAAGAGACACAGAGCATGGAGTTTGCTCCTTTTTCTGCCTAGGAAGAAAAAAAGACTCTAAAATTGTGGCAGCAAGTGCTACTTCTATAAATCTTCTGGTTTTTTACATACTGGTTATTACTTGTTAGATAACCCATACACGAAGTAGGAGCCTCAGAGTTAATTTCATACTTGTCTGGAGGGGATTCAAGCCCTCTCTCACACTTTCAGTAGACTCTCAAATAAAGAATTGTAGTTATGCTGAAGAGCATTGTTAAAAGGAAGGTAGGCAAACAACAAGGAGACACTGCTGCACAGCCAGGTGTGCAAGAGTAATGCAAGAGGCTAAAGGGAAAACAAAAGTGCTGGTTTGGACACCTAACCAGAAGAGCTACAAATCTTAACCCCTGCTCTCAGGACTGTGGTTGTTGCAGACAGTGATTTTGACATGCAAAATGTCTACCATTATGCATTTATTTTTAAACATAGAATGTAAATTGCCTCATTTCAAGGGAAACAGACTAAAACCCACCACCTGCTATGGAACAGTATGTGTCTCACCTGAGGAGAGGGATATCACTTTATCTGTAAACCTTACACAGGCTGGACAAATCCCCAGAAGAACTAGGTAGATGCTGACTTTGAAGTGTAGAAAATGCAGAAAAAACTCAAAACAGACATAAGTCTTTTTAAATATCATGAGTGTGCTCTCTTCTTCTAAATTTGAAGTGAAGGAAAGCCTCATCAGACAAGCATAGGTCTTACTGTTACATATATGGTGAGGAAGGGAGAGAAATGAGTTAGGGTCACAGAAGGCCAGATTTTGTTACTTTTATTCCAGTGGTGTAGTTGAAAGGGTTATTGACTGTATTTAATGGAATTAATGGCAAAGTAAGATAATACAGTTGTAGACAAAACAAAGACTGTGCTATTATCTGTGGATGTAAAAGTATAAGCAGATCTGCATATATTCTTAAGCTTTCACATTTTTCATCCATGAAAAGTTTGGCAAACCTTAACATTACTACAAGGAGTATATATCAATCCACAGAATTTACTTCATGATTTTTTTTCCCCTGCACCTTAGCCAAGCCTCACCATGTGTGTGCTCTAGAAACCTTTGACAAAAGCCAGTTGAGGGCTGAAATGTTGGGAATTTGCCCTCTTCACCCTTATGAATAAATCTTTCTTTAAAAGCAAGGAAAATATCCTTTTGGCTTGGAATATCAGCATGCTGACTGTGCACAAACCAAGGCTGGAATAATCATGCATTATTGTGATTTGTTTTTGTATTACCTCTTTGTCATGTTTTAAAAAAAGAACACAAGTGTTATAGTTTCTTATTGCTTCACATCAGGTGCTTGTCAGATAGTTAAGGAGGGCCAGCTGTTAACTTTCAGGAGATGCCAGTGGAAGAAGCGATAAACATTTTTTAACCAATACATTCAGAAACCTGTAACATTCCTGCAAGTAGTACAGCCTGTTCTTCCCCAAGAAGGAGCACTAGAAAAGCACTGAATGCACCTTTAGCTGTCTTTTTAGAGAAGAGAAGAAAGGCAGGCAAACATGCACTATGCGGTGAACTAATTCTTTGTGAACCACCAGTGAGTGTTCTGTGAGCTACACTTTGAGGACCGTTTCTGAAAATGATGCCAAACGAAAGCATGGTCTGATAAACACAAAGAAAATAGTTTTGTCTGTTTCTACCTATCCATAAGCTGTGAAATGAAAGCACTGATGGTAGTTCCACTGCTACTCTTGGCACCTAGGTTTATGAAAGCTGCAGATACATGAAGAGAGTTTAGAGCAAAAAGAACCTGCCATCAGAAAATCTAAGTGCAAGTGCTGTCAGTGTTGTTAAAGCAACTATTGCAACAGGATGATTTTGGTTTTCCTGCAGTTAAAACACAAATTCTCATTATTTGCCACTTAATTTATAGCATCGGCTAAGTTTTCTCCTGTTAGTGCAGATGCTTTAATAACCAGAGGGGTTCTTTCTTGTTCTATCCCATTCTTTAAATTAAATAGTTTTCAATTAAGCTCAGCTCCATAGATCTGATCTGGCATTATCCCAGACAGGAAAGTTTGCCAGTAACTCCAGCGGAAGTTAGTTCATCTCATCACAACTGTGTGTGTCACAGAAGCACTGCAGGTTTCTCCCTTCCCCATCGTGTTGTGCCGCCATGGCTGCAGTCTGTGAAAGCTGCTCAGAAGACAGAATACGGATGGAGAAGGCCACAACTGCATTAACAAAACACAGGCGATATCCGAGGAGGTCCAGGGCAAGGCTGCTTCTTTCTACCATATAGTCACAAAGTAGCTTTAGCACAGTCTCTAACACCCTGACTCTTCTACCCTCCTCTTCAGTAGAAAAATAGTAGGTTAGGGACCTCACAAGGCAACAGTTCATGACTTGTTATTCTTCAGGTTTAAAATCCCCTAGCAAGATCCCAGTACTCTTTTGCTCCTCGTACTTGGATCCTTTATTTTTCTGTACAAGCTGCCACTTGGAGTGACCTAAAATGTTCCTACAGAAATCACCAACTTTCAGGTCTAAGTCATCCACCAAACTGACCTTTTCTGACATTTTGAAGAAGGTGAAAAATTTCCCAGTTTTTATCCAACAGCAAAAACAACACCCGCCACCAGCATTAATCGTTAGGCAAAATCGAAGTTCTTGAAAACTCTGTTATACAAAAAGCCAGAGAGTCTATAAACCCTGAGGAAACAATTCCGTTAAGGGGGTAATTGAAGAAAGAAGCAGTTGCTCTGTACTGAACTGTAGGAGACATGCTAGAAGAGATGGGATCAAAACAAAGTTCTCTGCGTTGTGCTTTCTCTCTTCCTTCTAGGCATAGCCATGGGATGGCAAATTTGTTCCACTGAAAAATCAAGTCTGTATCAGTCATTTCACCTCAATTAGGAGGAGAGCTGACTATGACATAGTAAATGACATAATGGCAATGTTAGTAGCTGAAATAGTTTTCAAAGAAGCATGTTCATTAAGGAAACGTCAGAAAAAAATAAACAAACTAGCTTAGAGGTAATTGGATAAATAACTTACACAGATAAAGAGGAAAGAGATTACAGATCCGAACATCTGTCCTGTCTCATACTTGACATGGCCCACTGAAAATTAGACTGACAAAGCTATAGCGAATAACCTTCAGATCAGTTTTTTTTCCTGACTAGTGTTCTGCTCCTTCAGCAAGATAGAAATGCCTTTTTGAGATGTGCATTTTTCGAGAAGAGAAATTAGCTCAGTTATTAGAAAGAATCATTCTGTTCATATCTTTTGAATCAGTTCTGAGACTGCACATGTGCAGGCTCAGATATATTTCAAAAACTCAGATGCCACTTCCTTCAGCAAGTAGCTTCCCTTTATATTTCAGAAACTTAAAATCTGCACACACCTGAAGGGTCCTCCTAGACTTTATATATTCTAAAAAGGGGAAAGTAAGATTCTACTGATTTTTTTCTGTGATTTCTCTAACTTACTCCCTGAACAAGGAGGTGATTTTAAAGGCAAAAGAAGATACATAAATCTGATTTAATATATTAGAATGTATGGAAGAAATAATAAAAAAAACCCCATGGTTTGGGAACTGTTTGCACATAAATAGATTTTTCAAAAAAAAATGTGAATCTGGTAGATCAATAAGACTAAGGAGAAGTAAGGATATAACCACAGGATTTGATCAAAAAAGCAGTATGAGAATTAAGCAGACATATAGCCAGGAAGCCAAGAGAAGGCAGAAATCAGAGAAAGTGAGAGAAGGAGGAGCTGCAGAAAAAGTAAGAGGCAGAATAAACACAAAGATGATAGAAACATGCACATTAGATTTAACTAGTTTGACAGTTAAAAGAAGCCTCTATCTTAGACTATCTGCTGGCAAAGAGAAACCATTTTTGGTAAAATAATTTTTAATCCCTGTAACTTGTAATTCTATGGCCCACTTTTACATACCAAAATAAGCTTTCTCCCACATTTGATATCACTCTGTCTGTTATTTCAGCTTTTCATTTTGAAAAACATTCAACCCTCTAATAGCCAGTCAGGGAGAGAAGATTTATTTTATTCTTTTTCTTCTTCTTCTTCTTTTTTTTTTAAAGTGATCTTAGAAGCCAAACTGCACCAAAGAAAAGAGCAGCAGAGTAGTTCCAATACAGAACACCTTTTCCAAATGCAGTGAAGGTATAAGCCAAGTTGGTCACATGACAATACTGAACAAAAGTGAAAAGTTATATACTGTTAAGTCTGGTCTTGCCTTGGCTGGGATCAGTTCTAACTTCTACTTTATGATAACTTTTCTAAGAGTGAGAAAAAATCTAAGGGTAAAATCAAGACTACTTAAGACTGAAATGTGTAGCCTCTCCCCCAGGGACAAAGGACTAGGCATGACCTCTCCTTTCTTCAACATGCATGATAGACAACGTATTGCTTCTTAATTTCATCTTTAAGATATCTCACCTCTTTCACAGGCAGTTGGTTTGCTTTCTTCACCTAAACCCAACTCCTGCTAAAAGGAATATAATAGAATTTTGTCATTGTCATTTCACATTTTTACCATCATCTATCACTCTTTGTTTACTGATATTCTTGCTGTCCTGCCACAGAATGAAGTGCCAGCCTGTATTTCTGGTCGCTGAGGCTATTCAGCATCTTGGTCAAGCCTCATACACCTGCCATTCATTCCCACAGCTAGAATATTGCCTCAAGTACACATGTGTCCTGCCACTGGTCCTGACTGATTCCGCCCTGCCTCGCTCACATGCATGGAGCATGCCTCAACCCCTTACTCACTACTGAAAAATTAAGTACCTCAAACTAACCCGACCCACCTTTTTTTTCTAGTCTGGGCTATCTTGCTCATCCCAGTACTTCTTATCATTATCTTGTTACATTTTACATTTCTTACCTGCGTTTCTTACCTTACTCCAGTACTGGAGTGTTCTTTGTCACTGTCCTTGGTAGGACAAAGAGACCTCTTATGGCCAACAGTCACAAACTGAGAATTACAAATAGGAACAAGTTCCAGCTTTTATTCAACATTCTATATGAATTACAGCAATTTGCTGTCAAATGAGTTTTGTTGAGGAGAATATTCATTGTCTCAAGCACTATTTCAATCAATCAATCAATCCATCAATCCTTATTTTGGAAAACAAAATATGGGTAAAACTTGAACTTTCAGATGTTTAGCCTACCAAGGAAGCTTTTCAAGGAAGAAGGGAAAGTCATAATGCTCCAGTGTCTTCATATGGTGTTCCTGTGCTTTGTTTGATGCAGAGTGGAGAAGCTGACAGCTTTGTCATCAATATTATAGTGAAATTCAGACATGGTCTACTATCTATAACTATCCCTCCACTGTCTGCACTCATGTATAGAAAAGGGAAAGGGATATGATCTATTTCTTATAGACAGAAAGAACTATATTTAGAAGGGGGAGAGTTGGTGCCTGTAAATCACAGTAATCTGAATTCAGTCAATTAATTAAAAAATACCAGATTCAAATTTTTTTGGGAACTCTAGAAATAAGAAGGAGAGAGGCTTAATGTTGGATGAGGGGATATGGAAACATTTGAAACAAGAGTCAATAAAGTCTGTGTAGCATATAATATATTTTTTATATACACATGATGCTTTTAAACAAAAGAGATATTTATTAAATGGCTTTAATTTGAAATTTTGTTCAGTAGAATTTTGTGTGTCCTGTCCAGTCTGTCATGCTCTATTACTAACATGAATCCATCTGTGAGAGCTTTAATGCTGTTCCTTTAATGAAGAGAGTTTATCACATTCATATGAGTAAAAAAAGTGGAAAAAAAAAAATCTAAATTAAGGTTTCACCACATAATGAGCCTTCCTGTTCTCAACTTAATGAGGGGTGAGTATCTTGAAGATCATGTGAAAAATCAACATGACTAAAGGCAATATCACCACCCACTCTTCTTCCTTAAAACAAAGTGTTCTAGACAACTATGTGTAAATTCATGGGATAGAGTACTGCAGCTGTCATCATATCAATTCAGACAATATATGCATTATCTTTTCAGAAGCTGTGTTAGCCAAGATATGTTATGTTTTTTATTGCTGCTTGTTATATGTTTTTATTGCTGCTATTTTATGATATTTGTGTTGGACTAACAACAGTTTGAGATTATGCAATGTATCTTACTTTTTGCTACTCCTGCAGTGTTAGTGATAGAGTTTCTTCAAACTATGTCATTGTAGTTGTGCAATTTTCAAATTTCACCAGTCTAAATTTCCTCTCATTATTTATTAACATATCTTAAAATCAAGTATTGTAAAATCCTATAAAACAACAGACTGTGAAAAACGTATTACTTATTCTGTAAGTACGACACCATTCTTTATGAAATAAACACAGAATTTTTGTTAACGTGGCAGAAGATTGAAAAGCTATGAGAGTAGCTTTGGCAACATGGCTTGAAATTCCCTGCCAACACCTTGTAGCACTAATTTGTCTGTTGGCCCTCTGTGAAAGCCTTGGTGATCCTTCTGACAGATATAGACAAACAGGAACCCTTTGAAGTCAAGAGTCACAGATTTGATAAGGTTGGAAGGGACCACAGTGGGTCACCTGCTTCAACCTCCAAGCCTAAGCAGGGTCATCCTAGAGCATATTGCACAAGATTGGTATCCAGATAGTTCTTGAATATCTCCAGTGAGGGAGACTCCACAACCTCTCTGGACCACCCATTCCAGTGCGTGGTCACCTGCACATGGCGAAGGTCTTCCTCATATTCAGGTGGAACTTCCTGTGCATCAGTTTCTGCCCATTGCCTCTTGTCCTATTGCTTGGCACCACCAAGAAGAGCCTGGCTCCATCCTATTGACACCCTCCCTTCAGACACTTGGACACATTGATGAGGTCCCCTCTCAGTCATCTCTTCTCGAGGTTGAACAGGCCCAACTCTCTCAACCTTTCCTTGTAACAGAGATGCTCCAGTCCCTTTATCATCCTTGTTGCTCTCTGCTGGACTCAGTCCAGGAGCTCCATGTCTCTCTTGTATGAGAAGTCCAGAACTGGACACTCCAGATGTGGCTTCACTAGGGATGAGGGGCAGGATCACCTCCCTCGATCTGCTGGCCATGCTCTTCTTAATGCACGCCAGGATATCACAAGTGTGCACTGCTGGCTCATGGACAGCTTGTTGTCCACCAGGACCACCCAGTTCCTTCTCTGCTGAGCTGCTTTCCCGTAGATTCACCCCCAGCCTGAGCTGATGCCTGGGATTTTTCCTCCCCAGGTGCAGGACCCTATATTTGCCCTTGTTGGATTTATGATTTTTCTTCTCTGCCTATCTCTCCAACCTGTCAGGGTCCTTCTACCCTGCGGAACACAGAACAGCCACAACCTGTTAGCACGTGGAAACTGTTGCTTCCCCTGTCTACCCTGTAACACTGCTAGTTGGCATATTGTCTATCACATGCCAAGGGCTATATGTGAGGGAAAACACAAAGCTGTGGCATTCTCAAAGAGGGCACTCTGGTCTTCTTGAAGAAACAAGACCTTGGCTCCAACTCCCTTCTGCAGCATGGAAGCACACTGAGGTTGGCACTGAGCAAATATAGGGAGCGTATCAATGTAATGATTGCTTCTGCTTACTACTAGACCTACCTATGTGCCAGCATGGGATGGAATTTTCTGTTTGTTTCTCTCCTCTCTTTTCATATAATTTAGGAATTTCTGCTGGACATGCTGGACAATTGTCCTTGGACATGACCTTGACCCTGTGGCCCTGCTTATTGTGGACCCACTAAAATAGCTGACCAAAAGGGCTTAGCTGTATGGAGTATGGGTGTTTTTTATGCAGCATTTGTAACTTCCTGCCTAGAAGAATTTATGGCCTTGGTTTCAGTCAAGGAGGTGCATGGGGAATGTGAAACAGCTAGTACTGGGTGAGAAACTGAAGTGTTCATTGAGAAAAGAATCATAGAATCATTAAGGTTGGAAAAGACCTCTAAGATGATTACTGTTAACCCAGAACCACCATGTTACTGCTAAACCATGTCCCCAAGAAATGCTGCCGTAAGAGGCCCATCCTAGAACCTTAAGGAATAGAAGTGCTTACTCAGGGTCCAAATTCCTTCAGAAGGCAGGGTAAATTAAGCCCTTACTGATCACATTCCATCTGATTAACTATGGGACCTTTGGGACAAAATGAAAGCAATGATACTTCTTTCTGTGACATCAGAGTTTTGTGCTAAACCTTATCCCAAAGGTTGCTCTCATGGTTGCTTATTAGGTGAGTAGTTTGATGAAACCACAAGGGACAGAACTAGGAAATGACCCTAAAGGCATCACACAGGGCATCTGCTCAGCTCTATCAAGAGGTCATTGCATCTGAGCACAACTGGATTTGTAGGGAAAATGTGCTGTACCATAACAGTTACTGTAGGAGTCTGAAGCTGCATGTTTTTGGAGTAGCTTTTAAAGTGTTTCATTTTTTGTGGATCAGCTGCAGGCACAGAGAAAGTTTGAACCTGAGATGCTCTGATGGAAGAGTTTGAAAACCATGAGTAAGTTCAAAGCAAGTCCCCTACTGAGAAATGCAAAGAGATGTTTATTTTCAAAGGAATATAACAGTCAGTTTCAAAACAATCTTGTACTTCCAACCAAGTTATTTGTACGAAAAATGTATGAAAATATTGGAATGAAGAATGTAGGGTGAAGTTAACAGCAGCAAAGTTGAGATTATGAAAAATTCTGGGATTCAGACTGTCTTGCCAAAACATACATAAATGTATATAATGATGTTAATAAGACACATATGTCTCTCATCAGACAGTATAATTATGTCTGAGAATTATTATGAAAGCTAAATAGGTATTAATTGAACATTTCCTTTTTTTTTTTTTTTTACTGGCCTCTCTCCTTGTAGCCAAGTTCATTAGCTCCTTGGCAATTGCCTAGTACCCTCACCACAAGACTGGAGGGAACTCCAGCCAATCAAGAGATGGAAGAGTCCCAGCAGTTCTACCATGTAACTTCATTTGTAGTGCTGAATAGAAGATAGTGTCTTTTAATAATGCTCCAGCACCTCTGTTTGAGATCACATTATTAATCTGTAGCTGTTTCATTCCCAGGAGCTGGCAGAAGGACATCATAAATATGATGTTAATTAAAAGAGAAAAAAAATCTATCCTTCATGAAGGGACAAGAAACCATCAGTGGAATCAAACCTCCTATGGCATTCAGCTAACTGCATCTCATTATAGAGACACTAATGAGGAGTTGTACAGTCATGTTTTTATGGCTTAACAGGTAGAAAAGCAGAATTTAGTACAATTAATAGGCTTTTTGGAACAGACAGTGACCATTCCTGAGGAACAAAGGCTTTTGATCTCAGATTTATGTTACTACATTCTTTAAGAAGATATTGAAATAGTTTGATAGCAAATTCATGGAACTTCTCAGGTATCACTCAAAACTTCCAAAGGAATGTTATTATTTTCTCTGCTAACCTAGAAGCAAAATATAACCCAAACTATTTTGGTAGGAAAACTTATGTTTCTGCATAAAAATAATACTGCCTTTGCTTCTGTATCCAATGTTTTAGGGAACTATTTTGTTACAGGATACTCACATTAAGTATATTTTCATATGTATACAAAGTATTAGTACATGTTGTTCAGTGATTGATTTAGAGACTTTTATTCAAAAACAAAATCCAAAATAAATTAATATATTGACTATTTTTTTACAAAGGTTCAAATCAGTAAAAATAGCTTTTTTTAACTCTATAAGCCAGAAAAAATTATTATTACTAGAATAAATAACTTGACTCTAAATATAACAGTTATAAATTCTCTGAGAATTTTTCTGGTTGATATTTAATCCGAGTGGATCATGTGAACAGATCAGTCCTCTCCAAAACATCAGATCAGGATATGGTTTTGGTAAGAGATATCTGCATCACTTCTCAGTATCCCTGCTTTGTGTATGATGACTGGCTTCAAAGCCTGGTCAGTGTCCCTGCCTGAAGGGAGATTAAAACCTCAGCTCTAGGATGCTGCAATAATGCAAACACTTAGTGCAAGGATCTATCATAGCCTTGGTGAAATAATTTTTGCAGAAATAATTCTTTTGAGTAAGTAAAGGTTCCCAGTCTGCTCTTTTCAGGGAGTCCCTGAACTCATGGGAGATTCATTCGCACTTTTTCATGCCTTTTCTCTTTCAACATAAAAGTTAAATATTTGATGTGAACTACAAGCTAAAGTGATACAGAGATAATCCTGGAGTATATCAAAGCCTGGCTGTTTATAGAGTGGGAAAAAACTTCTGGTCAAAGAGGGACAAAAAACATTAAAAGCACCAGAGCTTTGATAACTGGACTGCCAAGTAAACCAGGAATTACTCTTTCAGCTATCTTGGGAATGTATGGGAAGGGGGGACATGAGAAGTGTTGATAAGGATGATCATCTGCCAAATCAAACTGTATTTTGAGAGAAGTGGAGGAATTCATGTTTTATGAGCCCTGAAGGAGTTAAGCTATGAGACAGGAACTCCTGTTTATTGCTGTCAGATTTCAGGCAGATATGCACATACCCAGTTAAAAGGTTTTGGTACCATAGCAACATTAGCAATGAAAATATACTCTCCAAAAGAGCTAAATTTTGGTAGTTAGTTCCCTAAGTTTTGATAGTCCTAGGTTTGTGTTTGCCAGTGTTTACTTGAAAAAAATTTTTTTCTACAATTTGGGTACTTAAGTAGCCATTTAATGTCTAATGTCATATAGCATTTAACAGGCAGTCAAAAGACTTGGATTTGAGGAGAAAACAAACTTTTTTTCCTAATAGTTTCACCTGAGATAATCCTGTTTCCTCCTGATCCAGAATGACAGGATCAGTACAGTTCTGGTTTTACAGCCATTGAAGATTCAGTTTTACTTGTTGATTTTATAGAATTTTCACTGAAATTACTTGAAAACTTTCTGAAAAAATGTCTCTACAGAACAAAGATACCTTTTAAGAAAACTCACTGCAGAGCTAATTGAACAAGATGAACAGACTCACTCCAAATCCTTTGGGGTTAGGGATTTTAATGTAAACATCCAGGGAGAAGTGAATATATTTTTTGATGTTTTTTATTTCCAGCTAGTCACATTGCTGCAATACAATGGCATCACCTGCTTTTCTTAAAAAAAAAACTGTGGTCTTAAATATGGGGAATCATGGCAAAAAGAATCCTGTGTGGGTTTCATCTGATGAAGAACTTAAATACTGGAAGGCTAGCTTAAAAAGCTCTCTTAGCTTTGCAAGTCTTTCAGAGTTTCCACCAAATATTATTTGTTTTTCATCTTCCTTCTCACTTCATATTTAACCTTAATGTTGAAGATTTGTAAATATTACCCCCAGGTAACTATATTATAATAGCTGCACAAGTGAAATGAGAAGTGTGACAAAGGCTCTTGATGAAGGCTATCCAGATGAAGCATTTTGCTTTCTCCAGTTTTAATATGCTCTTATGGAAGCCAGGCAAGAAAGAAGTTCTATTTTGGAGGTGATAACATTGTATGACCCCTCTTCATTTATGAAAATTATACCCTTTCTCCTTCTTTACTATTTTTTTTCTTCTTCCCTCAGATTGGACTTATGGATTTAGCAGCTTTACTGCTTTGCTTTTTGAATCTTCAGTTTTCTACAGTACATCCATTACTTTTGTGTTTATTTGGCTCCATCACAGCACTCCACCTCTAGTTACAGAGACAGAAAACACTGAAATATTATGAATTAGGCAGGACTGAGAAGAAGCTCCAAAGAGGACACTAGCCAGGGAGAATGCTCATCTATTTCAAAAGGGACCAAGCATATCCTGAGGCTGCTGTCAAATATAGATCTTCTTGTGTACAGCCTCTGTCTCTGTGTGAGAAGCTTTTATTTTGCCTAACTCTCTGGTACCTGTTAATGATGTGATCACTGAAGTACACGTGTTGCAATGAAAACATGATGCACCTCCTGATGTGTTTGCTCATCAGTCCTCTATTAGCTGATCTAGTAGAGTTGCTGTTTTAGCTCAGTGGGTGGAGCTTTGTGGTTTTGGAAGCCAGGTTCAAATCCCAGTGCTGTGTTTGTGGCTGGCTGATGATCCTGGGGTCAGTTTGTCTGTGGTCACAGATCATTACGCCCTGTAGACAGGAGCTCTCATACCACATTACCAGAAATTATACCCTGTGAACACAATCATGTCTTCTGAGCCATCTGAATATATTAAAAGACTAATTTTTTGAAGATACTAATTGGTTCGGAAAATATGGCTTTTATGAATTGTATATTTTAACACATATTAAGAATTTTTTTTCTCTATATATAGCAATTTTCTGAAGTTTGTTGATGAACACAAGAAAAACTGTTTTCTGTTAACACATCACAAATAAACTGATTTGAGAACATCTATTATGGAAAAAGAACACAGTCCTCCCACTAACTTCAGTAGGTGTTGGACCAGTCCCTGAGTACAAAAATATGTCAAATATATTTTGACCATGCACAGAAATAACAAAAAGGCTCTTTTTCCTCATATTATGTATTGGAAAAGTTAACTATGCTCTTAAATATAAATCATCAAATTCTGTACATAAATGACTCCTATATCTTTACCTAAAGGAGACAGGGAATCTACTAGACAGAGCTTCTACTTTTGGACTAAAGCCAAAGAGCATATGCATCAGAGTGCTGCAGTTGGTAAATATGAACTGGATGAACTTCGCAGTCTTGAAGACGAAGCTGTAACCGGAAGTTACAGCACCTGTGACTCACAGATCTGAGTAAATATTTGTTTGCTGGAGTCCATTTCTGCTTTACCAGAAGAGGCAGAGGCTTTCTTATGGGTCTCTGGATGTCCTGAACTTTCCTGTAATTGCTGCCTGCACATATACAAATGTCAGTAAAAAAATGGCCTGGCATATGTGAGTACACCAGTCAGCTTCTTTCATGGATGAGGAAATAAGAGAGAATAATAGGACTTTCTCTTTTTCCTTAGAGGTGTTTCTAAAAATACTTTTCAATATGCAATTTTAACTACTGTTTGCAAATACAGGTATTGGAGCTCAAAGAACTTTAACAGAGTTTAATTTTGCAAATCTGTTGCTTATCTGGGCTCCTGAAAAAGTAGAAAAAAAGTGGTGCACACTTATAAACTAGTTGATTTATTTCCCTATTTACCAGGATTCTCAAGAGCACCTTACTTTAAACATATGTTCTGGAAGAGAAATCAATAACAGCACTCAAAACTAATTTTATAAAATCAATGTCACTCCCTCCAGCTATGATCTTTCAATGTTAATATATTGTACATGGTATGGATCTGTTAATAGAGTAACTACAGTAAAACAACCAAGAAGCAAACCAAAACCCCGGGTATTTCAGTGTCTACGTATTTTGGTCTATGTGGATGCAGACTATTACACAATAAGCATATCAAAACTCCAAAAAACTAAATCTGAACAATTTTAGTTACTTCATTATTAAGTGACTTCCAAGCATAAGATTTTTCAAACTTAACTTCTTTCTAGCAAACAAAGCAAATAGGGCTCTAAAATTGTCTTAAATAAAAGAAACTCCATTTTGCAGCAATTTAATTAATTTTAAGGTTAAGGAGTTGTGTTAGGTAGTTGTTATATAGTTCCTCTGTGTACAAACTGGAATTTTAGGAAGGAGCCATCAGTTTAGCAGAACTGAGTCCCATACTAAAAAGAACTTTATTAGGATTTGCATCTCTTAATATTTGAACGCAGGTAATTAGCTTAGTTGTTTTGCTGCTGCCCACCGTGCTGATCATTTCCTATCTGACCCAAGGTACATGATTCCCTGGCAAGTCTCAGAAGGAGGTAAATCCCTCTTCAGTATTAGCAGGCCCTGTCTCTCTCCATCAGGATGCACCTAAATCCATTCCTACTTCTGAATGCTCTTAACTGTTATCCCCCCATTTCTTAGTGTTTAGATTGGTCTTGTTCGGGCATTTGCCTATCCTGAGCTCTTCCAGATGCCCCCCTTCATCATGCAGCCTGGAGCACCTCAGGAAACTGTAGTCTAAAAATAGATATTTATATCAGCACTCCTAGAGTGCCCCTACAACTTTGAATGCCAGCTCTGAGCTGCTGGACTCAATTGCCCTGCTTAGAGCATGTTCAGTGTTGGAGCATGTTCAGGGCCATCTGGAGAACTAACAAAACACAGGCATTCTTACACAGATATCACAAAGTGAGGCAGAAAAAGGAGGATTTATGGATCCTCTGCTGTCTAAATGATAAGGATGTGGACGGCAAGTTTGTTTTAACATTGAATTGTGAAAAAATTTCACTACTGTAAATATGATTTAAAAATCCCATGCAATACAGGACATGGTATCCTGTAAGATATGGGGCCCCACCACTAAGCATTTAATTAGAGCAGCCTCAAACTCTGATTTTTAGCTATAGGCATTGTTTTTCTTAATCATGGAGATTGGCAAACTATTGCTGTGGCCATCAGGAATTTTTTCCCAAACAAATCTGGAAATGCTTCACTATGCTTGCAAGTATTTTGTGTGCCATTACACCACATAGTTTTCACAAATTTCTGGATATGGGATAAATAAGGCAGAATTGATGCTTCTCTGGTGGTGCTCTTTAGGTAGTTTTCCTCTTTTCCCACTGTCTCCCTTGTTCTTTCTCAGTATGTTAAAAAAATGCTGCAATTGCCAAACTTCAATCTTAATTTCCTAGCATAAACAGTTATCCCAGCATTTAGTCCCACTATTCCCTTCTCCGACCCATTTCCTTCTTGTTGATCCCTCCTTTCAACCATCTGAATTGATTACAATCTCCTGTCCCTTTGTTCTCTCTAGCACTCTCTGACTGACAGGATTGTGAAGATCATAGGATCATAGAACAGTTTAGGTTGGAGAACATCCTTATGATGATGGAGTTCAACTGTTAATCAAGTTTACCATTAAACCATGTCCCTAAGTATCAATATGTATCTGTCTAAAAATAATGATATCTGTATTGTCAGGCAATGCAGTGCTAAACAGAAAAGATAAAATAACAATCAAGAATATATAGTGGCTCTATTTTGGGCTATAAATTATTGGTAAGCAGACTGAAAACAAACTAGTCCATACAGGTTTATGCAATTTTAGTGCAAATTTTTATGTGAAACAACAGGATAACATCTGCTGTTATTTTGCACTTTGTTTTTTCTTAAAAAGGTCCTACCACTGGCTTTTGAATATTCACACCAGTGATGCAGTCACCTGTAAACAACAGTCTTCTAAGACACACAGAATTACTATACTGCCACATAGCCACTTTAGACATCATACAGATAGACCCCTAATGCATACCCATTTTGCAACCTTAAAATTGACCAAACCTTTCAACTTTTGTTACAAAGACTATTTTTCAGGGAAAATGTTCTGTCTTTGCAGAAGAATCATTCTGTAAGAGTAGAGAACAGAAATGTTGAAACTGAAGGGAATAAAGAAGAGTTTCACAGAAAATGAGTTACCATTGAGATCAGTATCATGGCCAGTTGTCCCATATTTGTATCACAAAACTAGTCCAGAAAGCAGCCCTTGTCCAGAAAAATGTCTTGACTAGTGAAGTTGCTTCAGATTAATGTTGTACTTCATATGTTGTTCCTCTTTCTTCTCCATTTGTCTTATTGCCATGGCATCAAAAGCCCATGGAATTGAAAAAGTAAATCCAGTGGTGGTAGAGAAAATACAGTACAATCCACTTATCTCCACCTAAGGAAGTGAAATGGACATTTCACATCTAAGAGTTATATTCTATGCTTAAGTGAATGGACCCACTGTGCCTAAAATAGTAAGCAAGGACCAAATGACAAAAAGAGAAGATGGGCAGGTGTATTCATAAGTTAAAGATCATGAGCATTTTTGGATAAAAAGAGGGAGGGGAGTTTATACTCTGTTCTCATTTCATCGGACTGATCACAGTTTACTGCCAATCTTTTGTGGAAATAGTGTAGGATTTTTCTTCTAGCACACTAAACTCAGATTTGTTTATAGCAAGGAGTCTCATTATTTTAACATTCTAATTAATGTTCTCATGGAAGGTGCTTATTATTATTGGCTCTACCTTGTCTGTAATTCTGACAAATTAACAGATTGAGGGAGACTGTGTTGATGGTGCCTATAGCTGTTTGTGGCTTTCCCATTTGAAAGAGTATATTAAAGTTGGATCCAGATTACAAATGTTTAATCTGGCAAAGATATTTGGTGGCTTAAAACAAATATTGTGTCATTAATATAGCAGTATCCGTAAATGGGACTGGCGACATATAATGCTGTGTCTGTGAATATTTTCAAACTCTGTTTAGGATCCTTAACTAACCCCGTTCTGTGTAGGTAATTCCCCCTCTTCAATACCTAAAGCAACAAAATAAGCTAAGACTGTATTTTTAGCCTTAACTCTAAATTCTCAGGAGTTTGTGGTTTTTAAATGAGAGCCTTAGTATTATCTGGACTTAGTCTGCTTTTGTGGTTCAATAGAAAATACACAGTATTCAGTTTTTCACTTTTGGTACATTTTTACAATGGCATTAAAAATAGTGAAACCTTTCAAGTTTATTCAAGTTGACATGATGAACCATAATTACATTGTTTAGCACAGTCTATTAGATAAATACATTTTTCAAGTGAATTGTGATGCAATGCCAAAACAGTTCTTTCAACTATTTAGGCTGATCTTTGACATGATATACAAAGATGTATCATCTCCATCCAAACCACTGAGCTATTATGATGCTGTTACAGGAAAGAGGTGTGAGCCAAAATGATATGAATATTGAAGTTAGGAAAAAATTCCGGGATAGTAACTGAAATCCGAAAAAAAAAAAATTAAAACCCACAGTCAATTGTATTAATTTTCTATCTCCAAAGCAAAAAAAGATTGAATCTCTATTTCAAACTTGCACCCTTTAGGGACTGTATGGAATAGCTGCTTCACTGCAGGGATCACAAAATGGCAGGCCTGAATTTTGGGCTTTTGCTGCTAGAAAGGCAGCAGTGAGAAACACCACCAGTGGCAAGTCCCCAGGACCTTTACCTACTATTTGCTTTGAAGTATAAATCACAAGACAGATGTTAAATTTAATCCTTATGGGAAAAACAGAGGTCAACCTATGAAATCGGTTAAGTAGAAACTTCTCTTTCAAAGAATTTCAGCATGTGACAGGTAAAATCATGCTTAGGAACCTTCCACACTTAGTTTTTCATATTATCTTCTCTTTGCTTCTTTTCCTGTCTCATACTATTCTTGTCAAGAGCTCTTTTGTGTATGCACACCATTTTATAAAGTTGGTTAACCATCCGAAGACATGAGGACAAAATCTCAAAACTTTAGAGAAGAAGTTGAGTACTCCTGCAACCAGCTATAAAGCAACTCTCTGAGCAAATGGAACTAGAAATACAAATTGTGTATTAAAGAGTCATATGTTGAACAGAAGGGGAGTGGGGTGGGAAAGATGTGTTGTGAAGCACAAAATGCAAGCACGTTTGTAAAGTGGATGTGTAATTTTTATGGCTATCAGACATCATGTGCATCGTTTTGGGAATAATTCACACCTTCTGTCCTCTCAGGTATTTCTCAAATAAAAAATATTACTTTGATGGTACTTTTCTTTGAAGATCTTACTGGACTGAAAGCAAAATCATAAAATAGGACATCACCAGCTTTTGTAGCTCACATCTTTCTGAAGTGTAAACAAACTAACGGTTTTAGCATGAGGCCTCGTGATGAAAAGGCAGTGAGGCCCTTGAGAACAATCAGTCAACAGCACGTGAAATATTTGCTCTAAGATTTTCAGAAAAATCCTATTGCTATCCAATGAAACTTGGAATATTACATACAGTGGAAGTTAACCTTTCTACTCTAAACTCCAAACACAACTGCTTTCCTTGATTGTTGAAAAACCTACTCTTTTTATGTAGTTGATAAAAAAACTTCAAGTAATTCAGTAAAAGTTTCCATATTTCTCAGAAATGAGAACACAAAAAGATCTTCTGTATATACTCAGTAGGTCAAGTGGTCCCTATCCTGATGACACTGAAGAGATTATGCTATTTTAATGAAGAGATAAGCACTGGAATTTATCGTCACCTTGTCGACAGTGATCAATATCCAATAAAAAAGAGGCACAGACTTTTGTGAATGTTAAGAAAGAATGTTAAGAGTTAAGAAAGGAGGAATAGAAAAAGAAACAGTCATGAAAACATCAGAGAGCAAAGACTAGTTTATGATGTATATGAAAATGTCAGATTCCTGTCAAACAGTAGCTAAGAACTAGAGAGACGTGTAAATTTGCCTGATGTTCAGGAGGAGTATTAGGCAGTAGCTGGTTATTTTAATTGTAGAAGACATTTAAAAATAAAACCAAAAAAAGCTGGTGTATTTTCAGTGTTTCACTGCCATCTTTTGGGCAGATACAGTACATATCATCTCTGTTTTCTTCCTGATTTATGAAAATATTTACGGACATATTTAAGCTTGTTCCTCAGTTAGCTTAGGGATCCCTGAGACTTGCAGAAGTCATAGTCACCCTTCCCTCAAGATAACAGTGATAAATTCCCAAGTTTCTTTTATCTTGCTGCTAATTCTCTGGGTATTCTACCTAAACGTATCACTTATCGAGGCAAACTAGATTTAGATATTCTTCACTTATTGTGTTGAGTTTCTGTGGCCATGTTTTGGTGTGCAGGGGCTACAGGAGTGGCTTCTGTGAGAAGGATGGACCCACTGTTGGCCAAGGCCAAGTCATCGGGAATGATAATAATGTCTCTGGAACAGGCTGGCATAGAAAATAGACTAAATTGACTCTAATTCATAAAATAACACTTCCAGTGTATCCTACATAACTTTCTCTCCATAATAATTGTATATCACAGAATCATAGAATCATTGGGTTGGAAAAGATCTCAGAGATCATCAAATCCAACCCTTGGTCCAAGTCCAGGCTTTTTACTAGATTATGGCACTAAGTGNCTTTCTCTCCATAATAATTGTATATCACAGAATCATAGAATCATAGAATCGATTGGGTTAGAAAAGACCTCAGAGATCATCAAATCCAACCCTTGGTCCAAGTCCAGGCTTTTTACTAGATTATGGCACTAAGTGCCATGTCCAATCTCAGTTTAAAAATCTCCAGGGATGGTGAATCCACCACCTCCCTTGGCAGGTCATTCCAATGCCTGAATATATAAGAAACTCATCTACTTATGGAGAACTATGATAGTACCAGGAAATACCAAAAACCACACTGAATATGATTGTCAATTTTATCCAATATTTTTTGCCACTCAAAGGAGGACTAGTCTTTGTGTAGCTTATGCTGTGGATAAGTTACCAGAGAATGTATATTGGGAAAGTAATTCGTTTGCCTTTTGCTTGCCCCTGGATTTTGAAGCAAGTATGAAGATAAGGATGTTCAACAGGTACATTCTGTGTTAAGCGTTTTCTTCAAGATTCAGGAAAGGTATGTTTTCTTTATTTGGCATTTAGAAGAAGTGGCTGTACATTCTGCATGGCAAAACTTTTCAATGGGAAAATGAAAAGTATTCACAGTTAAATATTTAATAGAAGTGTGGTATTTCAACTGGGGGAAGAAAAACCTAAGAGGATATGCTCTGGGATTGTTGACATTGGTATTGCTACACATTCAGAAATTTGTTTCCTTTTCAAAACAGCTTATAAACTGAAAGTACCCTTATATGAGGCCTTTGAATTTTTATTGACGTAAGATATCTGGATCACTCTTTATAATTTATTTTTTAAATTTTGTATGATTGGTCACTGTAAAATTCCTAGGGTTTTTTCTGCTTTGAAGGAGAAAGGAAATTCACATCATGGAAATTTCTCATGCAGTTCCCTTTCCTCCCTACAAACTAGTAAACCATAAACCNTTTTTTCCTGCTTTGAAGGAGAAAGGAACTTCACACCATGCAGTTCCCTTTCCTCCCTACAAACTAGTAAACCATAAACCAGCCTCATAAGAACAAAAAATACTATGTATGTATAAGGCATGAAATTATCCCTTAGCTTCCATGTTTGCCCACAACATTAATTTGGCAATCTGAAGGACTGGCATTTCCTTGACACAGCAGCAAGAAGTCAGTGCAAAGAGAACTTGTGTGATCACAGATTCACGAACAGTGCAATGAACCAGTCCAATACACTCAGGTGTGGCTCATTTAATGAGAACTTGCAGGATCCTGGTTTCCAAATAGTGCAATTTATGGAAGCAAGAAGAAAGAAGATTCAGGATTGCTGATGATAAATGCACTAACTACAGAGTGTTAATATGTACCACTACAGAAGATGCAGTAACAGACATCTATTAGCAGCATGTATATAGATAAATATTCCCAAATCTGCTCCAATGCAGTTGGAGGTGCAAAGCCCACCTTAAGACATCCCTTCAGGGGAGGAGGAGAGATGTAATCTGTCGACTGATCCCAAACAAGCAGGCGTGTTTCTCCTCTCTTCTTTTTTTTTCTTTTTTTATTTTTGTTTTGCTCTAAAAACCTCCTTCTTATAAGATAATATTTGTCTCTTTCCAAAAGGATGGAACAATTGCATGTTACAGGTGAGGTTTTGGTGACTGTCATCATATATGTAAAGTCTGTTCTCTTTTCATTTGCATTCTTAGGGGTGAGAAAGTTAATATGGAAATAGGGCTTAATGAGGCTCGGTTACTGTAGTGGGTTGACCCTGGCTGGACGCCAGGTACCCACTAAAACCACTCTCTCACTCACCTCTGCAACTGGACAGAGGACAGAAAAAAAACCAGGAAAGGATTCATCAGCTGAGATAAGAGCTGGGAGAGGTTACCTGCTGATCACCATCATGGGTAAAACAGACTCAAAGTGGGGATATTAATTAAATTTATTACTGACAGGATTAGAAAAAAAGAGTGAGAAGTAAAATAATCTTAAAATACCTTTTCCCCACCCCTCCTTCCTTCCAAGTTCCACCTCCTCCCCCTCAGAGGTGCTTGGAGACAGGGAATGGGGGTTGCAGTCAATTGTTGTTTCTGCTGCTGCTCAGGGAAAGGAGTCCTTCCTCTGCTCCTGTGGGGACCGTCCCATGGGAAATAGTCCTTCATGGACCTCTCCAATGTGAGTCCANAAAAACCTCCTTCTTATAAGATAATATTTGTCTCTTTCCAAAAGGATGGAACAATTGCATGTTACAGGTGAGGTTTTGGTGACTGTCATCATATATGTAAAGTCTGTTCTCTTTTCATTTGCATTCTTAGGGGTGAGAAAGTTAATATGGAAATAGGGCTTAATGAGGCTCGGTTACTGTAGTGGGTTGACCCTGGCTGGACGCCAGGTACCCACTAAAACCACTCTCTCACTCACCTCTGCAACTGGACAGAGGACAGAAAAAAAACCAGGAAAGGATTCATCAGCTGAGATAAGAGCTGGGAGAGGTTACCTGCTGATCACCATCATGGGTAAAACAGACTCAAAGTGGGGATATTAATTAAATTTATTACTGACAGGATTAGAAAAAAAGAGTGAGAAGTAAAATAATCTTAAAATACCTTTTCCCCACCCCTCCTTCCTTCCAAGTTCCACCTCCTCCCCCTCAGAGGTGCTTGGAGACAGGGAATGGGGGTTGCAGTCAATTGTTGTTTCTGCTGCTGCTCAGGGAAAGGAGTCCTTCCTCTGCTCCTGTGGGGACCGTCCCATGGGAAATAGTCCTTCATGGACCTCTCCAATGTGAGTCCATGCCACAAGCAACAGTTCTTCATGAGACTGCTGTCCTGTGGGTTACTTCTCCATGGGGTGCAGTCCTTCATGGATGTACCAACGTGGGTCCTACACAGGGGCCACAAATCCACCTGGGAAAAACCTGCTCCAGCATGGGCTTCCCTCTCCATGGACTTCAGGTCCCCAGCAGGACCCTGCTCCGTCTTGGGCCTCCCAGGGGTCACAGCTTCCTTCATGCATCCACCTGCTCCATCAGGGGCTCCTCCATGTGCTGCAGATGGGCCTCTGCACCCCGATGGCCCTCCATGGGCTGCAGGGGCACAGCTGCTCCATCACGGTCTGCACCACAGGCTGCAGGAGCCTCAGCTATGGTGCCTGGAGCACCTCCTGGCTCTCTTTCTGCACTGTCCTTTGTGTCTACATTGTTCCCATGTTCTCACTCCACTCTTCTCCAGCTGGAATTTTCATCTGCACAATAACTTCCCATTCTTAAATATGTTATCACAGAGGCGTTACTGTCATTGCTAATTCGCTCAGCCTTGGCCAGTGGCAGGAAGCCCATCCTGGAGTCAGCTGGCATTGGCTCCACCAGACAGGGGAAGCTTCTAGCAGCTTCTGACAGAAGCCACAGCTCTAGCATCCCCCCACATACCCCTGCTACCAAAATCCAGCCATAGAAACCCACTACAGCTACTTCCAGTCAGAATTTATAGTTTATACAAGAGGTAAGAGAAACACTTTGGTCCTCCCCCAGCTGCTGAAGTGGCAGTAAAGGCTGTTCGACCTTTACCAAAAAGTCTTCATGCTTATCTTTGTGTCCTCAAAGGACCTGATTTATAACAAGGGTGTGTTGTGTATGGATAAGGCGAGGTGAAGCTAACAGCAGGTACAGAGGCCTGGGTGCTGTTCTGTGCTTCACTGAGACCTTGGGCTGTGAGGTCTTTGCTTCCCTGCAGGCATCATTCAGTTGTTAAGCCTTGCTCCAGCCCAATGCAAGATGAGCAAGGGGCCCAGCTCATTTCTCAGCCAGACTCATCAATTCTTCACCGGTTTAAGGCAACTCTGTAGCTAGTCTGATAACTTGCCACAGACTGCCAGGAGGGCTTTTGGAACAATTCTCTGTTAGGAGATGTAGAAGACTATCACACTGCCTTGCATCTCCCGGACAGAATTATACGGTGATCATGGTACTTGCAGAAAATGTGCATCAGTCTTTCAGCAGGCTAGAGCACTCATAGTGATTGAATTTGAAGCTCTTAAAGCCCTGACAGAAACAAGAGGTATTGAGTCCTATGCACTGAATAATAAACTCTTACATTCAGGATGTCTTTCATGCAAAAGAAGTAAAAGGCTTCTTTCTCATGCTGTATTTGTGGGAACCCAACACGTCATCTCCACACATCAATCTTGAGCCAACAGGTTTACTCCCAGCAGAAATACACACCTTTAGAACTATCATATTCATAGATGCATCTATTCTGTTGAACAGAAAAAATAATTTCAAAATAACTATTTCTTTTGGATCATGCATTTTCAAAATATCCAAAGAAAACTTCTGCATGCATTCAGCTCAGACAATATTCAGATTTGGAAAACATATTTTAAAAAACATCTCTTTACATCCAGAAAAGAAGCTAGCAGTCATTGATTGTAGAGAGGGCCACTTCCTCGTTGCCCTTCACAGCACACCCCAAATATCCACTGATTTCACTAGCCAAGGAGTAAACAGCCTCTAATTGTTTTTATGCTACTTTGGCCCTCTCTAAATAGCTTATTCAAAAGGATTAAACATAACAGACTTACTGCCTGTGTTCTCCTGACAGTGAGGTTATGTCTATTTACATGTTCTGGGGACTGGAACATGACCAGTTCTCTCAAAGGTAAGTTTCCTTTTGCTTCCTGCAGAATTTCTGCTGAGCCATGGGTGAGTCCACGGCTCAGAGGAGTTTTATGGTGTTTTATACTCTTGTCTTTTAGGAAGGAAAGCATGGAACTGTTGTGTATGCTTAATCCTCATCTTTGTTGGCCTACACAGTCAATTAAACCTTTACACCCAAATTTAGGTCTGCATCTGGAGGTCCTAGATCATGATGAATATAGCACTGATGGAGCAGATAAGGCTGGAAGCGTATTCCCCTTATGGAATAAAGTCTAGTGGTCACATGAAGAAAAGAGGGCTGCTGTACATAACCCCCCTTGTCTATAAAGAAAGGTAATACGAACGTTAACACATATGTATATTCTGTTCATTTTGTGATATGTGTATTTTTTAACTGATTCAGGGAAATAAAAATCAATTCTTGAGCTATATCTACTCTTTGACAGATGTAGACTATCTTACCAGACCTGATCCTGGTTTAAATAGCTGCCTCCTGTATGGAAAACAAAGACGTTGAAGCATAGAAGACACAAAACTACATTAACAGCTCAGTAAAGTTAAGGAACATACATTTCTCCATACAAACAGCTCCAGCTAAATGGCTTCATCTGATGCTCTTTCTCTGCTCAGATCTTGTCCTGGAAGGGAGAGTGAACAGCTAGTCCATATCTATCCCTTCTATGACTCTTATGACTTTACAGGGTTGTGCTACATTCACACACCAGTCATCTACTTTAACGGAGCAGTGAAAAATAGACAACTGCATTAACAGAGAAATCAAAAGAAATCTGCAAATAATCATTCTGCAGGCCCATAACTTTCCTACTCTTTACAACAGCAGTTTCTATGGCTCATCAGAATGAAATTTAAACACTTTTGAATCTGAGCCTGAAGGGTAAACTGAGTTTTCAAGGGATCAAATTTTTCTTTATAGGGAAGACAACTTCCTTATAATTTGTGCAGTAATATCTACACTGCTGCTGTTAAAATAGATACATATTCTACATATTCTAGGTCTCCCCTCATATAAACTTATATTCCCAAGACAGAAACAGAGCAAAGCATAATTTCATGCAATAAAGTTGACCAATAAAATAAACAGTCAAAAACTGGTAACCATACAGCAACTAGGCAGGAAGGCTTGATTATATTATGATCATCTGTTCAAAGGAAAAGAAAAAAAATAGCATGAGAGTGAATATAATGTACATTTATTTCAGGACTCTGTTTATAAGAAGACTAAGTAGATGGAATAAGCAAGGAGAGATACCACCAGAGAACACAGAATTCTCTTAAAAATGTATTTTTTTTTCTTTTTCAAAAGTCTAGAGCCTCTACTCCTTGAGATTTTTGAACCTGAGAAAGTTTTTAATGTATAGACCTTCATATGTGCCCTATTTTCCCATGTAAAAAAATCCACTGGAGACTTTTATTAGTGCATATAGAATTATTTAGAGTAAATGTTGCTGTTTATTTTCAGTGATTGCAGGTTTAATTGAGAAGAAAGTACTGAAGTTTCTCTGAGTATAAGAGTGAAAATTAATTCCAACAACACTTGGCTTGGATGTTAGATGAGGAAGAGGAGAGTTGTTTGGGTTTGAGCATGAGAAGAAATGGCACAGTTAATTTGTGATGGAGAAAAAAAAAAAAAGGAAAAAGAATGGTGGAAAAACACCAGTGACTGGAATTGGGACAGGGACCATAAAGATTTCCTAATACACTGCCTACTTCTTCATGTCGATGAATGGTGCTTATGTACTGAGGACTAGGAGCAAGAGTGGTCAATACAAACAGCTGGATCACTGGCAGCAGCAAGGGACAGATCTGGTTCACTCATAGTAGCAGGAGGCAGGTGCTCTGCTGAGGGTCAAACTTCGGTTGTTGTTTATATAATCCATGTTAACAATTAATTGTTCATTAAACAAATAAAGTTGAGAAATAATTATTTCTGATGCTAGGCATTCACTGATTTTGAAACTTTCCATGTATAGTCCTGGTCTGCTATAAGGAAAAGTTGAGACAACTCTGATAAATTTTCTATTGTATTTCATGCAGATGTTGATATGGTTTTCTAAATGGCTATGCACATAAATCAAATCAGGTCCTTAAAGAGAAAACTATTTTTGTGCAGCATTAGTTACAGCTGTGACAATATGTGCAGCAACATTTTCCACTGTGGGAGGGAAGGAAAGAAGGAAGGAAGGAAGGAAGGAAGGAAGGAAGGAAGGAAAGAAGGGAAAAGAGAAAAACCATCAAGCTTCTTTTTTATAAGCTTGTAAGAAATACATCCTAAATGTATTATTACATCAAAAAACTAGTGGCACAGATTTTATTGTGTCTTCCAGGTGTTAAATTTTTCATTTAAATGTGTCTTGTTCCTCCTACTTTCTAGTGCTCATTGTCTTAATACCACTAAGTTATTGACGGTTTTCTCAGCGAATTATTAGTCCCAATATCAGTATGAAATTTCCCCACTTCCTCTTAAACGGTATGAACTTCAAAGACCCCTTCTGATCATTTTTTTGCTAATTATTTTACAACCTACGCAAAATAAATGTTCATCTTAATTTATTTAAATCTTAGTATAAAAGGTAGCAAGATCTGGTTTTGTTTTTGACTCTGAGGAACCATGAGAATTAACAAAAAAAACCTTCAAACCACAAAACCAGAACAAATCTGGGCCCAACTGTCTCACAGAAAATAGATTTCAGTACAAAAAAAAAAAAAGTGGCACGTTTAACTGAAGTACTTTTGCTTTTAATGTTTCATCTAGTTTTAAAAGTTCTTAAATGTGATGCACTTTTTAGACCTTATATATCAAGTAGAAATCTTTCTTTTTTGACCTTTTATATCAAGTGAAAATCTTTCCTTTGAGCAAAACTTTTCTCTGCAGAGCAGAAAGGGATTTGAGGTACTGATGTTTTGGTTTTTGTGTGTATGTGTGGGGATGCGTTTGTTTGTTTGTGGTTTGTTTTTGTTTTTGTTGTTTTTTGGGGTTTTTTTGAGATGATGCTCAGTTTCCACAGGAAGACATGGGATTTGAGCTCTCTTTGCTCCTGGCAAATAGTGCCACGATTCTGTGGAACTAACTTTCATCTCTGCAGTGTTTCTCACTGGACTGCTCCTCATGATATTGGAAGCAGTAGTTGCATTTCAAAAAGACAGTTTTACTCACAACAAGAATCTCTTTAGTTTTGAGCATTCCATCTTGTGGTGTTTAGTTGTCACAAGATGACCTTCAACAGGTTGTATTAGAACTTGGCATTAGAGTAGATCTACTTATCAGATTTTTAAAGCTGTTATGGGTTGCCCTTGGCTGAGCATCACCAAGATGCTCTATCACTCCCTTTCCCAGCCAGACAGGGGAGAGAGAATAAGAAGGAAAGCAACTTGCACATTGAGAAAAGGCAGTTTAGTAAAGCTGAAGAGAAAGTTTGCATGCACACAAGCAGAGAGAAAAATAACAAGGTTTATTCTCTACTTCCCATCACCAAGTGATGTCCAGCCACTTCCCAGAAAGCAGGGCTTCAGCACCCGTAGCAGTTGCTCCAGAAGGCAAACCTCATAAATAATGAATGTCCCCTGCTTCCTCCTCCTTCCCTTAGCTTTTATATCTGAGTTGACGTCACATGCTATGGAATATCCCTTTGGTTAGTTGGGTCAGCTGGCCTGGTTGTGTCCCCTCTCAGGATCTTGTCCTAGATGCGGAGGAGACAGGGCTGATGCTGTGCCAGCACTGCTCAGCAGTAGCCAAAACACTGGAGTGGTATCAACCTTTCTAACTAACAATGCAAAGCACAGCACTGTGGGGGCTGCTACGGGGAAATGACCTCTAGCTCAGCCAGACTCAATGCATTTACTTACAGAAATCATGGGTAACCAGCAGCTTTCAGTAAGTCATTCAGAACGTGTATTTTCTGAGAAGTGCTTCTCAGATGTTACTTTGTAAGCCGCTGGACTTTGGGTTTTCTTTGTGCTGTTCTCTTATACTAGTTTGTGCTTTGCAATATCTTTCTCTCTCTAGTCTGTTCTGAGTTCTTTACTGTACCTTTTCCCTTCAAGTTTTCTTTCCCCTTAGCCTGTTTGTTGCGACCACCTCCTGCTCTCTTTTCTTCTTGATTTTCATCATGGTGTCTTTCATTCTGTCTAGAGAGATATATACATCTTGACAGATTCTTTCCCAGAGCCAAATTTACATCTTCCAATAGGTTTTTGTTTATATTTGAATCCCTGATTTCATCACTTTCTGATCTCTTACAATGGAACTGGCCAAAGTGCGTGATCTGTAGTCAAGGATGATGTGTTTGCCAACTTTTGGAAAAAAACTTCCTGAGTTTCTCCCAACTCTCACAAAGTGGCATGAAATCTACACCATTCAGGTGCTCTATTTTCTTGGGAGTAAAATATTCATCAAACTTCTGAATGGCAACCACATAATTTCTTCTCTTAACATGATTTAGCTGTATGTTTTAAATGCAAGTTCCTGTCTTATTCAGGTGAGATCTTTCTTAAACTTTTGCACATAGTTGTGAAATCCAAATTCTTTTCTGAATCTAAATTTCCAAGTTACAATCCCAATGGATCTTTGCTCTGTAAGAATTTTTAATTTCTCCATTTATCTTGGTTTTTTTCACACTGTCTAAATCTGTCATGGTTTCTGTCTTCTGAATACTTCCCCTTCTCTAAATCTAATTGAGGGTACTAGGAGGGGTGTTTAGTTCTGTAACAGAAAAGACTGATGTTAACCACATATTTGAATAGTGGAAGAAGGCTGAAGACCTTGTGTCAGACTCAGTTTTCCTGTCTTAATCTCTCTGTCCCAGATCCACAGAGACTGCTCCTTGCTTACAGGCTTTATGAGGAAAGAAACTTTTGATTTTTACATATCATTACTATCAGCTGTGAAGATATTTTCTATTACACCATTACTCAAAGGAAATGTCTATTGATTGAAGGCCGCTTAAGCTATGGAAGTTCTGCTGGGGAACATCCACTTTGGTGATAGGGATTTTATTTAGATAATGTAGAGAATGCAATTATTAGAAGAAATACTGCCATATTTACTAACAAAATATGAAGTTTCTTTGTGAAATAAACACTAATAACATTACTATGGGTATTGCTAGTCTGCTCTGGAAAAGGAGACAAAGTGCTGGGGTTTGGGGAGGAGCTTGACCAAACAGAGGAGTCTTAAGTGAGCCATTCTTTTACACCCAGGAGAACTGAACTGCCACATGACTGAAAGTGATGACCAGACTTGAAATAGGGATAGAAATGTTCTCCTCAGAATGTATTCATCTGTAAGGAAAAATACCGTAAGTATCCCTTTCTCACACAAGACATTTCTCCATTAATATTAGCAGACATTTCCCCCTCACCTTGGGGGTCAGCATTGCTCTCATCCAGTTATCAGTATCAGGTTCTGGTAGTAGAAGATGGGTTTTGGCATGTGTCCATCTCCCTCTGCATTTCTGCACCAGTGCTGTTCAAATTGTCTCACAAGGACAGAGTCATGGCTCCAGCCTGGCTCTCTAGATTCAATTTATCACAAGCTCCCTTCCAGGATATCCTCTACCTGAACCCCACTTTCCAGAGAAGAAGATGAGCACCTTTTCCCTTCTTTGCTACTGTCTATACCTTTATGTGGCACAGATATCCTCTGTATGTTCAGCTAACAACAACACATGAGTTTATTGTCTCCCTTATAACACTTATTTTTTTACTCATGTTCTGAAACTTGGAAATTAGTGATTTGCCGTAAGATCTTGGCTTTTTATACACAAAGAAAAGACCAGCTTTAGGCTCCATTGTTCTAAAGGGGCAAAATGAATTAATGAGTCTGACTCATGATATTTTATTATTTTTTGTTGTGTTGGGACTTTTGGTATTATTTTATTTCCAGAACTAGTCAAAAAATAGTTAACTTCACTCTATCAGGACTAAAAGATTTCAGTAATAATGTCAGTTCTAAACTTTAGAAACAAACAAAACCCTCATAAATCATGATATTAACTTAAAAATTTATTATAGATGGCTTTTGATCCTAGATTTTCAGATTTCAAGGCATTGCATATTTTGAGCTTCATAATAAAATCTGGCTACACTGAAAATACTGTTTGTGGGTTTTTTTAGTACTGATGCATTATTGACTGGGATTCTGCAGAAGTACAGATTTCTGCATAGTTTTAGGTCACATCTAAGGCAAAGAGAAACCTCAGACTTGATTAGAAACAGGTCATAGCAAGCTCTGAGAACAAAATATGAGCTCGGGTTGGTTGAAACTATGAAATGGAGCATGCAGTTATAGCTGTTCTCGTAAAGTCATGTTCCAGTGTATGAAGACCCTAGAGAGGCTTCCTTTCTTCTCTTCTGTAAAACCATGTGAAGAGTCTTGTGTGCCTGCTTCAGAACCTTCTTCATATAAAATGGCAGGTTCAGTTGAAGCCAGGCCTTGAGAAATATCATCAGATCCCTTTATATTTAGTTATGCTTGTTTTCTTATCCTAGTCAGTAAAATGCAGTACTACAGAGCAGATATTTTGAAATATCTTGCAAGTTTTTTGAATTTTAATAAGTGATCAAAAATAATAATCGATAGTAAAACAGATGTATGTATTAATATGCCTCAATTTTAATTAATTTTAAAAATGTTCTGCAATATGGAGGGTTGTCAGGAGAGGGAGCCATTTACCCATGGACTCGCAGCTTTTTACCATCCATGCTTGAGTTTTAAAACGCTTCCTTTTAACAACTGAGGCAGGAATGAGACCTCTCTTTCTTCTAGAAATCTCAACTGGCATAGCTTTATTTGTGTCTAAGAGCAGGAACAGAGAAGGAAGAGAAAAAGAAAATCTTTGTGTAGGAGAAGAACACAACTTGTGAAGTAATTTTCAATTATATCCTGAAGAAAAGTTTGCAGCAATGGAAGTCTTGAAGGGCAGGAGGCCTGGGGATAAAGCTGAAACTACTAGGAGCAGAGCTTTCGTGGTTTTCTGTAGGCAAGTCCTGAACTGTTTTACAATCTGGTTTATAAGCTCATGCTAAACATAATAAAAAGGCATCTTGTTTAGGCAAGTTTCTCACACAAACCTCTTGTGTGGAGTAGAAAAATTGTCCTCATATGAATAAAGGCATAATCATTCTGAAATTTAAGGGCAAGAGGAAAACAAAGAGCATTTTACTTTGCATTTTAATGTGTTTCACACAATACAGGGGCATTAAATTCAAAAGTATTTTACATTTATTCACGTGCAGACTCTGTGTTCTTCAATAAACAGCACTCTTCACACAAAAGAAGTTTGTAAAAACAATAATATTATCATAATCATAAATCCCTTACATATCTTTCCTTATTTGATTTTTTTGATGCTGTAAATTGTATTTGTATTTTACTGTTATTGACCATTTCTCCTTTGAATGGACAGCCTCTCAAACACATATGCAAGCACATTGCCTCAAGTGACCCTCCCTCATCAGATTAATATGCACAATTTTTCCACTTCTATCAAGCAAAATTCTTCCAACAGTAGTCTGAAGGGTTTCATTAAGAACATTTATTGGCAGGCTAAATTATTAGTATACTTTGAAATGGTCCTCTTTGTAGTATTAAGGATATGAGCGTGTATTTATATTTTAACATTTATTTATTGATGGCTTTCCTAATGATGGACAAACTGCAATTCTTCCTCATGTGAGTAGCAGTCTGGAACTTTTGCTGAAAAATGGCATAATTCATATGAGTAAATGCTGCCTTTTAGAGCCCTAAATTCTTTACTAAGATCCCAGTCTTGGCAAAGTTTGCCCAGGAAAATAGTCATTACTCAGCATAGGGAGTACTTTGAAAAGTGAAAGTGTTCAGAACTTTATCCTCAGTGGATCTTAATTAATCTTAAAGAGTGCAGATGAGATAGCTGATACTTTCATAAAATAAGACCTCTGAGGTGTTGAACTATCCCTTGTAATCACTGGTAGCTGAAGGAATTCAGTGTTGTTCAGAATTAGCCTAACATTTGGAAACATTTACACATCGGATGCATTGATATTATTAAACAGGACTGAAAATAGATACCTTGCTGCCCAGGAGAGCTGATGCTGTGGGGGAAAAAGACAAAAAAAAACCCAAACCCAAACCAAAACCAAAACAAAACAAAAACCCCCAAACAAACAAAACACCAAAACCAAAACCAAAACAATATTCTAAGGACCAAATCAGGATAGCCATAATTTTCTTCTCCCTCATTCCACAGTCTTCAGCTTCTATCTCAGCAGAAAATTAATTTACACCTTGCTAACAGGGTCAAGAGTGTGCTAAGTGCTCCTCATGCACTGTTGCCTCCTGCCATCAGAACAACCCAATGTGGGAAGAGTTGTAGCTTCTGCCAAGTAGAAATGTAAGCACTCAGTGCTCACCCTTCACAACCTCTCCCTTTGTTTTTTCCAGATGCAGCAACACCAAAAAATGGACAAGGCAAAATTAGAAACCAGAAAGTGGAGTGCTAAACCAGATGATGATGGGTGAATAAAAGGTAAAGAACATTGAGTTAAAAAAAGCAGGATATAGAGCAAATAATATCAGTTAATGAATTAATTTGGAAATGCATTATATGTGCTGTAAGATAGTGACAAAAATTTGGAAAAGGACACCACAAAAGGATAAGTAACTTTTTCCTCTTCAGTGCATTTTGAGCTGGCAAGTGTTAAAAAGAGAGAGCACCCTTTGCTTCCTATTCCCTCTTCTCTCAGAAGACCTTTCATTCACAGGAAATACTCTACACACCTACCCATTTTTTTAACTTAAAAAGCTAATAACTGAGATGTTACCTGGGAGAGCTAAATGCAACTTGCAGCCCTTGTATGTGATTTGTTTTCCACGTTCCTGATAATTTCATCATACTACATTATTTATTTACTTATATCAAATAGTTGGTAACATATTTCATATTTCAAATATATTAAGATATATTTATCAATAGATGCATTCCAACTGGATATATTTTGTGATTCTATAAATATACAGATATATTTTATTGCTTATTTATTAAAATCAGTCATCATTTTTAAAAGCTACATTCCTGGTTGGTCCAGGTCCACCTCTGAAGGGAGTCTTTGCCAATAACTTAACTTAAAAAGCAGAAAGAACCTGTGATAGACTTAGGGGAATAAGGTGGCCCAAAGGAATTTACAAAAGATAAGGAATGTTTAAGCTGTCTTTGAACTCAGCAGGACAGGTTTGGGCAGTTATAGGAAAGAGGCCATTCTCTGGAAGGAATTACACTCGCAAGTACCTTGGCTCTGATTCATCCAGATACTTACACACAGGTCTGACCAGAAATGCCCCACTAAAGTCCCTTTGTAAAATTAGGAAAATGCCTAAATTCTCTGACAAACCAGCACTTTGAATGTTAATATTTGCAGTAAAAGTCTGTATAATCCAGCCAAATACAACAGTATCCAGACATGGGATCAGGAGGCTGTTTAAAATGAAGTTGTAACTGCATTCATTTAGATAAGATGTACGTCAGCCCAACCCGAGTGACAGTTTGTTATTATTCTTCCCCATCACAATTCTGGCATCTGGGACAAAGACTGTCACAGGAATCATGTATGCCAAGGGAATGGGCTGGGTGTTCTATTTTTTCCATATGAAAAGCACAAAAGATATTTTTCTATACAAATAAAAATCATCTTGTACTTTCAAAAAGCGTACAGCTTTTATATAAATTAAGGGTATACATAGATCACAGAATCATGGAATTGTAGAATATCTCAAATTGGAAGGATCATAGATGAGGAGGTCTGTCTTATGTTAGGGGAAAAAACCCAAGTAAACACATTTTTATTGGGTCCATGTGGTTTTCTTATGTCCCATGTTTTCTTTTTGGTTCTATGAGCTATATGACACATTATTATCTGCGGACCAAAGACTGAGTACATGTTTTAAGCACTCAAACTGTTCAACCCCATGATATATGGAGTGTGTGTAAATGTTTGTGTATGTTGGACATGCATGTGCATGCATGTGATCATGTAAAGTCCTCCATGCTCTCTCTGCTACTATCTATCCACAGTCAAGAAGAACAATTTCTTTACGATGACACTCAACATTTACCACAGTCTTGGGCATGTAGCAACCAGAACAGTAGAATATCCTTTTGACAGATACACAGACACACAGATGAAGTAATTCCTTACTACAACTTTATATTAAAGGAAAAACCATGGCAGTATGTGGGAAATCTGCACAGTAAGTTGCTAATTAAGCTATTTATGTGCCTAATACACTTCCTTTATGGACCTTCTATATAAACAGTTTTCTAAAATGATAGAAAGAACTCTTTGCTTTGAAGAAAAGTTGTCCAGGTGTTATCCATAACTATAGCTTGAGGCACTTGCTATATTTAGCCTTTCTATCCAAATTGGTGCTACTGTCCTCAGACCCACAACAGTTTATTGAGAAATAAACTAATGAACAAAATTTGTAAAATATTTGTACACACAGATGTGTTCTGACAGAATTTCACTTACGTCAGGATTAGCTGGGATCTTTCACAGAAGGCAATGAGGTCAGTGACAGCTATGCCCTTTGTTCAGATAACTTGGATCTTATCTAAAAGAGACTGAAAGGACCTCCAGGATGATATACTACAAAAGCCTGGAATAATACAAAGTCATATAACTCCTTTCATAAATTGCAAAAACTCTGACATAAAATATTTAAGCTTTGCCCCAAGAACTTTTACTAAAAATCTACTTTATCGTCTCATGTTTGTTGTTAAAAATCTTCTTTTAATTTGCAGCCTCAACACTGTCATAGCAATTTATGACTTTGTCTTGTTTCACCTCTGTACTTCAGTTTAAACAGCTGTAGTATCTTCCTGAGGTTGAATGAAAAAACACCCTTGAGATATTTTTAGAGAGACTGTCTCAGCCTTTGATTTGTTAAAAAAATTCAGTTGGTGTCACTTATTATACAAAAAGAATTTATTCTTGTGATCTTCCTAGCAGACTTTCTATCCCATTCTGAATCCTGCTTCGCCGCTCTTAGACATGGAGCCCGACCGATGATTTGTACAAAGGCACTATTATTTCATTCCTTCTAGGTGGATCTATCCTTCCTTGCCTTTTTCACAGACCCATGACCTCATCTAAATTTCCTGCGACCGATCAGCATATGTAAGTTTTCCTCCTCCTCTGTCATTCTCAATGAATGAGCTCCCAAATTTATAACGGAGATTCCTGTTATTAGTCTCTAAGTGCATGACCTTATCCTTTGCACTCTTGAATTCTTTCCCATTTGTAATACTTGGGTCCTCAAGGTCATTCAACTTTTGTTCTAATTCCTTCCTTATCCAGCTCAAATACTAGTTTCCCATAAAGCACACAGTAACACGGCAGGCTGTCCTGAAGTTTGATTATACTCTGGTTGAAGTCCTATTCTTTTCTGTGCTCTCATTTCCCATTATCCATCCTGTCTTTGCCCTTATGTTCAGTATAATTATTCTTACTGAGAAAGAAAGCAAAATATTAATCTATACTGGGACAATATCTTGATTATCTTTAAACCATACCTAGTCATCACAGCTTGGCATAGTGATTCTTTATTTCTTGACCTCTTTTCCCACACAGATACAGGTATGGAAAATCTGTTATCTGTTTTAACTTTTCTTTTGTTTTCTTTAAAGATACAGCTTAGTTTAGCTTTCAAAAATCCTCATTATCTCAGTATGTCTTGGCTTTCTAGGTAGAGGGCTCTTTACTGATATCTCTGCTGTATGATTAATGTTAATATGCTGGTCTCAGGCTTCAAGTTTCTTATGCTATCTGTTGCTTAAGTTTCAGACAGCTTTCACATACAAAGACAAGATTTCAAGTGCTTCTCACCAGTTTCCTTCATTTCTCAGTTCAGCAAAGCCCCACACAAGTCATTGGCATCATTCATGCTGGCTATATTTAGGCAGCAGTCATGATGGCTGTGTTGAGACAGACCTTTCTGAGAGTCATAAGAGTCCATCTGATGCACAAAGGATGTTGAGATGCATTTGCAGGGTGACTTTCCATTGCAGCCTGCCCTAACAATAGCTTTGGAATTTGCAGGTGAAAGATGGCAGGACCAACAGAACCAGAACAAGGGAAAATTACTGTCAGAGAAGCTCTGGAAAATACTGGTCAGGGCAACCTGGGTGACTCCAGAGCTGCCAGTGAAAAGCAGGCTACCAAATTGCAAATCAAAAGTTCTTTACATTACATGGGGTAAGGTATTTAAGACAGTGTTCTACTCAGATTTATGTTATTCCAATTGTATTCAGTTTCATCTGCCATGAGAATGTTTTGAGTGTAATAATTTTATTGCAAAAGCTTATTGTTATACAAGCATTTCAATTTTTGTTGTTGTTTCTTGGTCTTATCTATTTCTAGCTGTGTAACATAAAATACTTTCAGTAAATTCATTAATTTTGTTATTAATTTTAGGACACATACTCACCAAGCTGTCTCTTCTCTTAGTCTTAAGTACCTCCTTTTCTACTGCTGCATCTCTATTCATCTGATCATCCTTCTTTCCAGCAGTGACCTAAACCTGTGAGTGAATTTATGCAAGTTTCTTCCGAATGCACCCTATCTCTTTTAAAGAACTTTTTATCAGTTCTTGGTACTACAACTCCCATTCTCCAAGTGCTCAGGTAGATAAGATTTTCTGTTCAGTGAATACCTCCCACTTCTGCATGATTCCAACACCTTCCCTTATTCAAAATCACAAAATAGCTCAAGTGGGAAGGAACCTCTGGAGGTCATGTGATACAATCTCTGTGCTTAATCAGGGCCAACTAGGGCCAGTGGCCCAGGATCATGTCCAGACGGATTTTGAATATCTCTAAGAAAGAAGGCTCCACAACCTCCCTGGTTGTGCCAGTGCTCCGTCACTCTCACAGTGAAAGGCGTTTCCTCATTTTCAGCGGAAACCTCCCATGTTTCAGTATGTGCCCTTTTTCTTTGGTCTTCTCATGGGCACCACTTAAAAGAGCCTGGCTTTGTCCCCTGACACCTCCTTTCAGGTATTTATAGACATTAATAAGATCCTGCTCAAGCCTTTTCTTCTCCAGGCTGAACAGCCTCACATCTGTCTCAGCTTTTTGCCATAAGAGACATGCTCAGGCCCCTTAGTGATCTTAATGGCTCTTCACTGCATTCTCTCCAGTGTGTTTGTATGCGTTTCTTTTGTATCATAGAGCCCAGAACTGGACCCAGCACTCCAGATGGGGTCTCACCAGGGCATAGAAAAGGGGTAGGATCACCTTCCTTCACCTGCTGGCAACACTCCACTTCATGCAGCCCAGGACACCACTGCCCTTCTATGACACAAGGACACATTGGCTCATGTATTTGTCATATTATGTACTTGGCCATAAAACTGTTATTCCTATTGCATTCTTACAAATTATTTTTAATACTTTCTGAATTTTCTCAGCTGAATTCATTATTACTTCTGTAACATTACCTCTCCTTTTTTTTTTTCATTTATAATTAACTCCATAGGGTTTATGTAATAACTACATTGCTGTCCATTTTATCTTTTTTTCCCCAATGGATGTTTCTTCTTCCTGCATGACTTTGGTTTTCTTCATATATGTACCACTGGTTTTTTAATCACAGTAAATCTTGGTTAAATTAAAAAAAATAAAAATAAATTATTCCTTTTTGAAACTTGTGTAATTCTGCATTAATGCTCTTCCCACACTTTTTAAAATCAGAGTTTTAAATTTAATAGAATAACTAGGAGCCTAGCATCCTCCACATTTCTTTTCAATGGCTGACTCAGACCATGTACTAAGAATAGAATACCTTATAGATTAATTTGACCATGCTAGAAGGAAGCAACATTATCTTTACTTGAATATTCTTTACTTGAATATTTACCTTACCTACATAGTTGGCTTTTGTTAGTGATGCCAAATAATGCCTGTAAACATTCTCCTCATTATTTTTTAAAAAAATATTTCAAATATTCTTATACCCTTTCATTGTGAAACAATTTATATGTATTTAAGCAATCTCCTCCTATTGTAAGCACCTGTCTTGTCAGATCTTGTTCTTCCATATAAAAATCATTCCAAGTTTCTAATAATTTGAAATACCTTCTGCTGCCTCTTTTTAGTACAAGTGACCACAAGTAACATAATATTATAGGTAAAGAGTAAAGTTATAATATTTAATTGCAGCATTACCTGTTGATACATATTTGTAGTGTATCTTGTCTATTATTCTGTGTATTACAGCAAAAGGAGTAGTTATTTTCAGTTTTGGAGAAAATTTTTTAGGTTCTTTGAGTGTGCGTACTCAATGTAGAAGCCATCAGCAGCTCCAATTACTTGAGATTGTCTCTTCCACTACCACTGACCCTGAATTTTCTTTTCTGATCTTAACATATCACTGAATTGACAAATTTCCTATGTATCCTAGTTTCTGTAACAATGCTCATATTAACACATATAATCTGCATCATATCCACTTTTGCTTATTAAAGTTTTCACTGAATTTTAGAAATTATGTGGTCAGGTCCAATTATATAGGAGAAAAATATTAATTATGTGAAAAATACTGAGATTTAATACAGAAAAAAATAAAAAGAATTCATAGATTATGTAGTTTGGATTCTCTGCTACAAGCCTCATGAGACTCACTGAAATCTCAGGGACAATCTTGCCCAAGGCAAGACAAGTCCTAAAATGTTGGTGTTACATTAACTATCTCCATTCAGTCGCGATTTCTTTAGAAACTTTTTCAGATACTACATGGTACTCTGTAGACAAAAAGTTGGATACATTGTCTATAAAACTAGAGTCTTAGGCAGAACAGTGAAAATAACTCGGGTGCTAAATTTATACCTCTGGGTTTTGCTACACTTTATCAGGCTACTCCAGAGCGGGAAGGGTCTAATGAGGACTCTGACAATGAAAGGGATATATGTACACCCTTAAGCATAAAAATAGAATGGCCATTTCACTTTATCTATGTGATCTAATCAGCAATTGCCAGTAAGCGTTTCAGCTGCTATGCAGTATCTGTGAAATTATCCATAAATTTCAAAAGTTCACAGTGGAAATACATTATTATTGGTTTGTATTCATGTTGAGCATCTGTTTAAAATGTTTGTTATCCATTTAATCAGGAAGCAAACCTCCCTCCTGATCTGTGAATTACTCATTGGTCAAATGCCAAATCACCATCAAGAGCCAACAGCAAATAATCTACATGATTAGGTTTTAGCATTTCAGGGAGTGGGTTTTGATCTCAAACAGTGAGTACCATATGCCTCATTGCCTCGTTATATGATTCCTCGAGTGTTTTTCAGAAATTAGCATAACATTATATTTTTATGATACAATTACTTTCTCTCTTTTTTTCTCCTACATTTTGGTTATCTAAACTTTACTGCATACTATGTAGAACATAAAGAACACAGAAATGTATCTACATCTCTGCTTCTACTATTTCTCTGTAAATAACCAACATGGATGCTTCAGGAGGAGCATAAAAGCAAGGCAACCATATATATTTCTGGGTAGTACTAAGCTTAAAAAATCCCAGCTGTATCAGCAAGTAAGGAAATTTGGTTAAACAGTAAATCTATTGCTTGATAGTTCTGCTAAAGGAATACTGAAAGTATTTTCAAATCTGATATAACTCTATATTTGCACTTGCAGTTTTGCTAAGAAATTAGTAGATAGAAATATTATTTTGGTGCAATGCATTTCCCCCTTGTAAAATCCAGATGTTTAATACTCTATTTTGTGTTATATCAATGCTTTTGTGCACAAGTAAAACGTGATATTTGTATATATATTTTTACTTCAGTACCTTTCATATTTCCATTATACCTACACAACACCTCTCACAACTCAGGTTAAATATCTTGTAAATTAACAGACTAAGTAACTAAAACACCAAAATAATATAGGAAAATCTTCTTAGCAATAGATAACTTTCTAAACCACAATTTAAAACAACAGAAGAATAAAAATAAGGACCAAAACCTTTAGCAAGTTAGGATCTTTATCAAAGGCTCATTGCTCTTTTCCCTTGGTTAGAAAGTCTCTGCATGGATATATATACTTGAGAGGGAAAGAACGCAGTAAGAAATCTTGTTTGCTTACTGATGTTCATGATGACTACATAACATCTTTTGGACATGAGAAAAAGTTACACTGAAGAATCAATGGCTGTGTTTAACTGTGATTTATATCACCTTCTTTAAAAGCACTGCATTAATGCACAAAATCATGAACAATACTGATTTTGTGTGTGAGAGACACCTGTCTGATTTTCTTCTCATGTTTGTCTTCTGTGACTTTCATACTACATTAGGTACTGTATACCCAATTCTTCTCTCATACTCCACAATATCACATGCCAATGTGGCTATCTGGGTGGGTGAGTCATCTACCATTAATCCTGCCTGAGAGACACTGTCTCAGTATCAGAGACAATGTGATGCTAAAGCATATGTGACAATGTACACAGCCAAGAGACTTGGAGGACCCTGTATTCACCTAATTGAAACTGATACACAATCTGGTGTGTGCAGTCTCATGTGTAGGAACCTCTGGGAAAGTGGGAGCACTACAGAGTCAATAAGTAAAGTGAAGCTGCTTCTCTGGGAAACTTTGTTTTTCTCAGATACAGCAATTAAATGCAATGTCGTCTCAATATTGCATTTTCTAGGTCAGTTTTTGAGCTGATGTCAATACATTAAAAGGATTGTGCTTGTCTTCTAATGCTGTATACCATAAAATATCATACCAGCACAGTATTTTAGCTGCTGACATATCTTTTGCTACATCCTGTCGAACAACGTAAAAATGTGCTCCCTCTTATATGAGCTAGCTTCAGCATATGAAAAATCTGTTTTTTCAGCGTAGGCAGCTTTTTGTATATAGAGCCTTATTTTATGAATGCTAGTTTTGTGGTTGCGCCACTGTGGGGCTGTGGCTGCAGTGGTGGTGACTGTTTGTCTTCACTGTCCAGTGTGTCTATTTTACCACTTACACAAGCAGCCTGATGTTGTGGTGGGGATAGCAGCCAAAGGCTGTCCAATATACAGAAGGCAATTCTGTGTAACTGCTTCTTAACATATTAACCTATAATTAGTCAAGAGCCAGTAAGCTACAGAAGAAGAGAAGCTTGAAACAGAGCATTGAGTCAAATGGAAAGGATAGTTCAAGGCTCCAATAACCTCTGAAAAAGTTCACCTTTCCCTTCGTGCAAGCACTGAAATAGTTTGTTTTCCAAATAATTTCTTTTTGTATACCCATCCACTTGCTACTCAGCAACTTTCTACTGGTGTAAGCTACTTTTACACTTCACTCTACAGATGGTTTTGGTTTGGATTACAACTGTAAAAGCTTCTGATGGTACTTGAGCTCAACCTCAACTTTGGCAAAAGTGTGTGCAGCCCTTCCGCACATAGCCCCTTGGGCTTGCGTTGCAGCCTCTCTGAAAGCAAGAGATTCTTCCTTGTAAATTATCTTCTGTGTTCTCTTTCCTTTCTTTTCCTGATGTGCCAGCAAGCCATAGTGATCCTGACCATAACCATGTGATGGAACTAGCCTGTTAAAATTTCCTATAACCTTTATCTAGGTCACAAAATTAAAGCCCCAAAAAAGTAGTAAACTTTTTCTGTGTTATGGCATAATGAAGAACTAGAAGTAAGCTATATCTTTGTTGATACCAGAAAGAAAAAATTATGTTCCCTGGATTGCTCACTGCATATAGAAACTGAAGAAAGTATATGAAATCAGGTGCTTTCACATTTTATTTGAAGGAAATTGTAGATGTTACAATCTGCTATTACTTACAATGTTAGGAATGAAAGTGATAAAAAATAGATGAGGAAATGAGACAAAGGACAAAAAATGCCAGCCTTCACTTCAAAACATTACTCAATGAAAGCAAATTTCCAAGAAATGTAGCAGTCAGGACAAAATGTGGATGGAGGTTTACAGGTAACAGAAGTTTGGAGGTATCACCGTAAAGCTTCTTCATGAGAACATGGCTAAAAAAATAGGTACAGGTAAAGTGTCTTTTCCAATACTTTGTTCAAGGAGATGTGGCTATTTGCAGAGACATAGAGAAGAGATTAATAGTACTGCCTAACTTCAGACACCTAAACTAGGAGTCTGAGCTCTGCATGGTCGCCATAGACTGCTTTAGAGAGCTGGCCCAGACGAGAAGGTTAACTTTGATGTTCAAAGTCTTCTTCATAATGGATGTTTAGGGAGACCATCTTTACTTAGCTACCTCCCTCCAGTGTTCCTAGTAGGAAGTTGTAAATAATTTCTGTCAGATGCTGTCACATTAATAATCAGCTCATTTGCTAATGAAGCAGAAGCCACATTCCAGGTGTGATCATTTGATATTATGCTAGGAATGTGTGTTCTGAAACTGTCACTTCAATTTGCATAATTAACAAATGGATTATTTGTGTTATTGCTGATAACTGGGTTTCAGTGAGGTTATTGAAATGAATTGACTCTGCTTTGTGAGGAGAGTGAAAACCATGCTCGCCAACGAAAACATTAATAAGTAATGAAAGAAAGAATAAGATTTAATTAAAAAGGCATATAAAAGAAGACAGAAAGACAGAAGAAAAAGACAGAGAAGTACTAATTAATAAATGCAAATGAGGCATTGTATTCAGCAATCCAGGGAGGAACATTGACAGACAGAGACAGACAAGAACATTTCTCTTATTTTCAACTACAGAGAATTACCAATTCTGTACCAATTATAATACAGACCTGACCTGGAGGAAAATATTTTTCTTGTAGGATGAAAAGAAGATGATGGTGCAAATCAGAGTTCTTCAATCAATCAAGAACATCAAAGTCAGGATCCGTATTATATTCAGTAGACAAGTGAGAAACTGAAAATATTTCAGGGTCTTTCACATAAAAGTGGCGATTTCTACAAATCGTGTGCATTTGTTTGGTCTGTTGGCACCCCAGGAAAGCTGAAACCCTTGTGCCTGACCAGTCTGTCAGTATCCCGTTATGGGGACTCTACACTGTGCAGCTACCTGAATAGGAGAGCAATTCAACTAATGTGTTCAGGGACACACACACAACACCAGAAGAGAAACCCTGTCCTGAGTCTCCATACTTTTATTCGAGTATGGTACCCACTGCTGGTGACTGTCGATGCCTATTCCACTTCGTGGAATAACAGTCTTTATTTATATACACAATGATAATAGAAAAGTGTGACAGGTTATGGTTTAGAGATTGATAGTGATCGTATCTGACTGCAAAAACTTATTCCAAGCAATATACAGACATGCTCTAATCATCAATAAAAGTTAGGTTGAGATAATCACTTAGCACACATAGACTATTGTTCTCACCCAATAAGCGTCTCTATGGCGGAGAAGACAAGTTCAGACTGCTGACTGATCCCAGAAGTTATGACGGAGACTTCCATAACTTCTCCCTGTTCTTAAGTTACTTTTATACTCCTTCTTTATGTTTAATTGGATCTTGAGTGACTCTAGTCACACATACCTTTGTTACTGATCGGCGTAAAATTCTCTTGCTTCACTCTTAAAGATATAGTTAATAGAATATAGACCACATGCTCAGTGAGGGGTGGCTGTACCTTGGAGGTAGGTAATTTAGGATGGAGGTGTGCCTTACTATTACAATTAGATTACAATGAACTGAGTTAATGCAACGAGAGCCATTTTGCCATAGTTGCTGGTTTAGCAGCAAGAAATCTCCTATCTCCCTTGGTTGACAGCTGCTATGTACTTTATCAGCTATAAGGTACCACTGAGTTCCCCTCCCTACAACAGAGCCTGGCCATGGTGTCTGCGTTCTGCCCCACCCTCTGTTTCAACCCCCTTAGCACATGCTTAAAGTTGCATTTTGTGTGTGGGGAGTCATGCTGACTGCATTGCTGACTGCATTGCATCCAGGGAGAAGCAATTGCATTTCAGCCTATAATTTCCATAGTTATAACTTCTGTTAGAATGTGAATATTCAGTTTTCTCTGATTTTACCCCCAGTCACTCCCACAGAGTACCAGTTAAGAAGACAAAGAAAATTAGCATCATGTCAGAAAGTTATTGCCCTTAAGAGACACGACATTATCTGTCAGAAGCTCCATACCTACATGTTATGCAGCTTCTACTTCTGTTCTATTAACAATTTTGTAGCAGTGATATTAAATTGATATTGTGCTGCATTGCATCTTGAAGAGCAAAGATAAAATCAGACATTAAAAAAAGAGAAAACACAGGCACTTGCCTTTAACAATCAAACTTTTTGTGAAAATCTCATCTGTGTATCAGGACCCAGCTTTCTTCTGTCATTGCTCTATTTGGCATTTATAGCTGGAGAAGACGTTTTCTTGGGTATCATTCAATGGTGTAGCCTGACTACCATGTCAGGCTGGTGGAGGAGAAGGAAAAGACAGTGGAGAGAAGATAAAGAAATAAAGGCAAGGAAAGTGAAACCAATTGCTGAGGAGCTGAAGAAAGAGAGTCAATGAAAGAAATATCTGCCTTGTTCCAAGCATGAAAGGAAAAAGATATTGAGCATAAGAACGGCAACTGGGAAGAAATGTTCAGGCTTGTAAAAGAAAACCGTGAAATGAAAGAGACTGAGAAAGCTCATTCTGGCAGGGAACAACCGGCTGAAATAATATTGTGGTGAGCAGATAGAAATATTTTAAAAGGGCTAACTGGAGAAAAATATAGAACATGAAAAAAGATGGCAGTAAATGCAAAATACAGGGTATAGTATTGAATGCTGCACACATAAAACAATCAATACGTTCCACTAAAACTTAGTGGATTCTTTGCATTCAGTAGATGGTATGTAACTGCAATTGAATTATTTATACAAGCCCTCTAGAAATGCATCAAAATGTATCAGTCCTGATTAGGCATATTTTAGGTCCTATCAACTATAGATGGCTGTCCACAGGATCTAAACTGATCTAAACAGTTGACCTTTTTGAAGGTTATTCAGGATATTTTCCACTTTGGCAGGAGGTGCAATTGCAGGAGACAATGTGCAGCTTGTCTTGGCTTGTGTTACCAAATGTACCATAAGATTAGGTCCAAAGCCCAGTTTGGAGAATATCTGCAGTCCAAGAAAGAATAAAGCTTCCCAAACAGATTTGGGAGTCTCACCTCATGTAGAAGGAAAGTCTGGGAATAGACATGGAGGTACCTCTAAGAACTGACAAAGGCATTGCCCTGAGAGTAGGAGCCTGGCAAGGTATGGATGTTGGATAAGCAGTTGGTTATGGGAATTGTGAAATACAATAGAAATATTTTCCCTTCAGTGTTTTATATCACTCTTTTACATATGGAAATGTATACTTTATAATTAAAGCTATTTAAAAAAAGCTTTGAAATTAGAAGGATTTTGAACTTTTGTTTCCTTACACAAATCCTGTATAGACCTTACCCATGGAAAAACATCTTTTCTACACCTTACTCTGTTTACTTTATGTACCTTTCTCCCTTAAATTGTCTTAAATGTTGGGAGAAATTGCTTGCCTAGTATTTTTTAAAGAAGAATGCAATTTATCATACATCTGGAAATAATACATTATATAGCTCCCTCAGAATATTTTTTCTAATGTGTGTTTTGGGAACCTTAGAAATTTCAGTTATTTTTATCATGATTAGTATAAATGTAAGTCTTGCTGACAGGTCATTTTTCAAAACTTTATCATATGTCAATGAGTGGGTGGTCCTGATAGCAGGATGTGACAGGGAAACCTGGAAGAGGAGAGGAAACACGCAAAGTTAAAATTTGCCCAGTGTCAGGTGGGTCGCCACATTAACACTGTGTGGCTTTTTATTATGATAACATTATCTTGAGTATGTAATATGCTAGTAATTCCATTGTAAATTCATGTGATACGAAATATTTAGGAGAAAAAGGCCACGATACATAAAAAATATCATCCATAAGTTTTCACAGAAACCCCTAGGATCAGATTTCACAATCTTCAAAAAAAACTTTTAACTTCTGAAAATTTTCTTAGAAGTATTTACTACAAGTATAAGCACCTTTTAAAAAAACAAGTTTATATGCACCCTGGCAACATTGCATGTAAGTGGCAGCATATTACCATTTTACTATTTTTCACTGTGTCACGGTCAGGCTTAAAAAAGTACAAACCCAAACCAAATTGCTGTACACTTATTACAGAATACATTATACACTCCCAAATATTAAAACTTTACTTTCCTAATAAAAGAATCACAGAATCACAAAATGTGCTGAGTTGGAAGGGACCTACAAGGATCATAGAGTCCAACTCTTAGCCCTGAAGAGGATCATCCCCAAGAGTCACACTATGTGCCTGAGAGTATCATCCAAATGCTTCTTGAACTTTGTCAGGCTTCGTGCTGGGACCACTTCCCTGGAGAGCCTGTCCCAGTATCCAACCACTCTCTGGGTGAAGAATCTTTTTTCTAATATCCAACCTAAACCTCCCCTGACAAAACTTCAGGCCATTCCCTTGGGTCCTGTCACTGGTCACCGCAGAGAACAGATCAGTGGCTGCCCCTGCTCTTCCCCTCAGGAGGAAGTTGTAGACTGCAATGAGGTCTCCCCTTACAGAGGTGTATCACAGACCAAGTGACTTCAGACACTCCTCATACATCTTCCCCTCAAGGCCCTTCACCATCCCTGTGGCCCTCCTTTGGACACTTTCTAATGGCTTAATATCTTTCTTGTATTGTGGTGCCCAAAACTGCACACAATGTTCAAGGTGAGGCTGCCCCAGTGCAGAGCAGAGCAGGACAATCCCCTCCCTCGACCAGCTGGCGATGTTTTGCCTGATGTCCCCCAGGACATGGCTGACCCTCCTGGCTGCCAGGGCACTGCTGACTCATATTCTACTTGCCATTGACCAGGACCCCCAGGTCCCTTTCTATGACACAACTTTCCAGCATCTCATTCCCTAGTCTGTACGAACACCCAGGGTTGCCCCATCCCAGGTGCAGAATCTGGCACTTCCCCTTGTTGAACCAGAAATTTTGTGCTATTTCGTTACAAGACTGACAAGCAATACCAGACATCATAAGCATAGCAGTATTTTCATTTGCTAGCTGCAAAGGACATACAGACTATTAACAACATTTAAGGGATAGGTCCATTTTTCCCTCCATCACTGAATCATTATGATTTGAACAGAGGAAATGAAAGAATCAAACTCTCCCCTCTTTAGCCATGCACTCGCACGTGGGTAAGTTGCAGATCTAATTCATTAGTGATAATAGCAACAGACAGGGATGTTTTTCCCATGGAGCACAAGTGTTCAGCTCCCTGACCTCACCAATCTCAGTTGCACAATCATACCATACCAGCCACAGATACCTTGGCATACTCTTTGATATGTGCCAAAAGGATGATGTGAAGAAGTCTACTAAATCCCCATCTACTGCAAGATCCAGACTATGATTCCAGTAGTCCTACTACAGTTTGAACATTTCACATCTCCTCTTTCAAATTGCACAAACTAATTAAAATGAAGCCACATCAAATTTCTTTACCAAAGGAAACAAACTTGAAATAAAAGTTATGTTGCTTCCCCTTGGCTGCACTGAATGTTATAACATCCTCAGGAGGACCAGTTGCAAAAGACCAAATGGCTCACAAAGTTTTAACTCTGGTTGGTCAGGTACTACTGCAAAGATGCCAACATCCCGAAGCTCTCCTCCTCATCAGGAAAGACCTGTCCCTTTGCCCCTTTTTTTCAAGACAAGAAGGAACTGTGGTGTGTAAATATTGCAGTCCATACCCTCTGTAACTGTCTTGTTTGCACATACGAATACTGCTTCTTTAAGAAAAACAGACACTGGCACTAGTGTAAGAATGTATGTTTTAATATTTGCACACATACAGATATCGGTCTGTTTAGAGTGAACAGGCTGAAGAACAGGCACACACAACTGGCACAAAAGGGGAGCCGACCTTTCAGTGTTTACCCTGGTGGTGTTTGCAGTGGCACCTACCCGGCTGACGTTGGCGACACCGTTTTGGAAAGCACCAATAGACTTTGCAAATCTGAAAGCTCCTTTGCAAAGCGTATACTGTATTGGCTGCTGGAACTTCCTTTTCTGGGGCCCCACATTCTGTAAGCAACTAATTATGTTTTATAACATAAACAGGTTGGTATTTTGATGTCTATAACCTGCACTCCTTTAAAGGTACTATTCCTTCAAAGCAGCAACTCAAGTCCTCACATACACTCCTGCAGTTGTAGCTGTAGCTGTAGCTGCAGCTGCAGCTGTGTAGGTTTGCCATCCACTGCAGAAACTCTAGATGCAGCGTATTCCCCAGTCCTTGGCAGTGGTGCTTTGTTTTAACAGTGGGTCAGAGGAAAGAGGGAGTTTGGATTACTGGATGCAGAACAACAGAGTACAGAAGACTATTGAAATGGGAGATTCCCAGGAAAAACTAGTTCTCTAATAAACATCCCTTTATATTTTTCAGCCACCTGTATACCCAGGCCCATACGGCTGCTAAAAGTGGGATTTTTTAATGCATAACCTTGCTTCAAAGGTAAAAAAAAAAAAAAAAAGGCAGTAAATACATCTATTTAGAAATGTGCACAGTTATTCTGAGAGCTGAGGTAGGAAGTTAGGGAATTGTAAAGACATTGCTCCTGAGGAGTACTCAGAGGTTTTTATATGAGGCAGGTAAGTAAATGCAGTAACAAAGTCAAAGAGGCAGAAAGTAAAGGGCTGGGTCTTGCTGTGAGAGAGTACACAGTCTGGTTGCTTGTAAGTGGAAGAATGCAGTAGAAGTGTGGAGGGAGAGAAGTGTGGGACCCGGATGTTGGGAATACTCCACAAGAGGTTTATATGTGGTGGAAAAGAACATCTGAAGAGAAAGAGAACTGAAGAAAAGACAGTTTTAATACACAGCTGGACTACTGGACAACAATAACTTCCTACCTCAGAGACTGCCTTTTCATATTATACAAGTGTTCTGTTTATTCAATTTATTAACAATGTTGTTAGAAAAATTCTTACTTTGTATGTAATCTGCAGTTTAAGCTAATGTTAGCCCCTTTCCTATTTGCTGATTGTAAACCCTTTGCCTATTGGTTCCTGTTAGTTAAAATTTATAGCTTTCCCTCATTTTTGTATGTCTCCTTACCCATATTTGGATATATTCCAGCCCAATTCCCATGTATGGATATTCCCCTGGCACGATTCCTCCCAAATTCCAGGCATTCATTCCATGCTCTACCAGATAAAAGCTAGCCCATCCTTAAATAAAGAGATTCATTTTGTCTTCACGTTGTGTGATTTCTGTGCAAAGTGGATCTTTTCATGGCCTCATCTTAGGGGGTTCACAGCTGCACCCCCGATACCTGGACAGAAGGACGTAGAGACGAGAATTGGCTGATTTCATTCAATTGACATTTGACACTGTTCAGTTTAAAGAAGAAATGAGTTCTTCCTGCACCACCTGCACTGAAGGCACAGAGCTGGAAGCTGCTGCTGCTGCTGCTGGTGATGGTGGCAGCCTATCCACATCCAGTATCCTTGTGATGGTCTTATTCTTCCATGATTATATCCATACCAGCTTGATACAACCAAATGTGCCATGTGGATAGATTCCCAAAGCCATCATTGCCTAAAAAAGATACTGTAGCAAGACCTTTTCCTGATACTGGAAAATAATTTACCCAGCATGAGCAATGAGTATTTAGAGGTGCTAACAGTCAAGGCTACACACTGAATTGTAAATGACTGGCAAATAAGCTATTAATTAAAATAGAAATTGGTTCCATCTTGTGGGATTTAAGGAGAAATAAGATTCTCACAAGGTCTCTTCTGAGTGCTCTTTTAGTACAGCTAAAGGCAGTATTTTAATTTTCAAATAATCCAACCCTATAATTAAAGTTACATTTTTTGCCACAAATTTTAAAATATTAATGAAACATTTTGAATAAGTCTGGCTGAAGTGCTCCTGGGCAAAATATAGAAATATGCTAATGACCACTTTCTTCAAAGATCTACTTATGAAAGAGTATTCCAACTTACATATTCCAACTTACAAAGTTCATTGCTTTCATTGTCCTTTGTAGTTCTAATTAAAACTTCCTTTACGAATCAATTTTTAAACCATTCCTTCCTTTCATGTGCTTGTGCAGTCATATATTTAATTACACTTACCTGGAAATTTACAGAAAATACAATAATAATAAAAATTAATGATATTAAGGTCTTTGTTTTAAACATTGGATTGATTTTTGCTATCTAGAATGAGTTGATATTGAAAACTGAGGTGATATGTAAAATGACATAAATTAATTCTTAATAAGTTGACCATAACTGTCCATAGCAGTATAATTTATACAGACTGTGTTTGGCACAGTGGGGTATGAGTGCTTCATATAGAAGAAAAATGAATTACTAACAACCTCTAATAGAAGAATTAGCATACTTATTCGTGTCAACATAACTTCAGAATTAAATATTCTTACGGATCCTTGAGCAGTGATGTTTCAGAATGTTCCAGTTGTACTACTAGAATGTGGATAATTTCACCTGGCCTTTAGGCAGGCCTTGAGATATCATGAGTTATTATGAGATACTAAAGGACTTCCAGCACCAACTCAGACTTGCAGTAATAGCTAAATAATACAATTTTCCTGTGTGATCTATGTACCTGTTCCAGTTCAGATTTGTTCAGGAATAAAAACAAAAGGAAAAAAAAATAGAAATGGGTTAACTGTTCAAGAAGTTACACTGTGTTATCTAAAACTATCCTTTGCTCTAGATGTGCCAGATGTAGCCCAGACATGATCTTCTGTACCTTTGTTCCTTTGTCTTCTGGTGCTGTTGGGGGCTTCTGCCACTCAAGTTCCTTAAAAGCACCAATCCTTAAAAGCACCAATACTTTCTTAAGGGCAATGCTACCTATAGCCAGTGAAATTCTGATGCCTCTGTCTGATTTTTCCCACATTAAAAAGACAGGTAATTCAGACCAAGCAAGGCCTGAGATTTGTAAACCATTCTGTTTTTCACTGATAATGAACATCTGTATCTAGGCAGAAATGCTGGATGTATGAGATCTCTAAGAGAAAGGGTCGCTGCCACTGAGCCACTTACTAGGGCGGCATGGATGGTGTGAGATGTTACAGGTTCTAATGCAGATGATTCTGTATTGGCACCTGAACATGTTTCTCAGATGAAGAAGCTCTACTGGTGTCACTGTCAGCCTAGTTTGATGTTCTCTTCCAGTAAAGAAGTTTGACCCATGTAAGTAGGCCTGTTATTCTCCTCCAATTCCCAACCTCATTATAGCACAAAGCTTTTAAGAACCAGGATGATGTGGGAAGAAGAACCTGAATCCAAGATAGGGGCACAAACATGGCAGAGCCTGACCCAGGTTAAAAATGTGTTTCTTAGAGATAGATTACTCCAGGTCAGTCAAGACATCTGAATTCCTCTGATTATTATCAGCTGCAGGGAACTATGAGTAAAGAAGAACAGTTTCATATGTTCTTTTTGATATGTTTTGATTTAAAAACCAAACAAATGACACTTAGGTACATGGTTTAGTAGTGGACTTGGCAGTGCTAGGTTAACAGCTGAACTCAATGATCTTAGTGGTCTTCTCCACTTCTCCGATTCTATACTTTTATAAACATGTACATAATGGACAAAACAGACCCGAGTATTTCTGTCATCATGAAAGGTAAACATTTATGCCTTGCAGCATTTCCAGCTCTGGGAGCAAGACTGCTACTTCGTATACTTCTCATTCCCTCAGCTGGCCATGTGTCTCTCCCAGTTTACTTACAAAAGCTCTGAACCTGTAGGATTGCTGCTGTTAGTTCAAAATACCTCAGAGCACTGGTCACTCCAGTGCTATGTAACTCACAGTGGTTCTCAGCTACTGCTTTTTTCAGAGACAGGGTGATTAGTGCTGCTGAAATCCAACAATTTCATATGAAGTTACAGTTTGTCTTTATCTGCCTTACTGCTACTGTGAAAGATAAAGCAGGCAAACACTAATAAGACAACAAATTTGATACCAATGTGTCTTTGCCTTCCTTCTAGTAAACAAAATGCATAATTCACATGCAGTCACACAGTAAAGGCCAGCCTGGAATTTACTGGCAGTAAAATATCTGGAATGCAAAGTCGGTGGCTTCTAAGATACCCACAGGCAATGCCTGGTATCTGCTGGGTCAGTCCCTCAATGTGGGTGTGGATGTGCTGATGATACAGGGGTGAGGGGCACAACTCTGAGGCCTCCTCAGACAAGGGCTCCACAAGAGCAAGAACAAGAGTCCCCTGCAGTGCTCTATGCCTCTGCTTCAGCTCTACCTCCCAGGCAACCTTTGGGCTACAGCCACAGAACCACCTGCTCAGGTGTTTCCAGACTCTTCCCACCCTAGTGAGATATGTGCTAGACCCATAATTTAAATTTTCTGGTTTTGTCCCTCTCTTCAAGAAAACTGGCTAATACCTCTGGATTCAGGTAAAAGCATCTCTCAATAATTAGATATTAAAAGCCATGTGGCACTATACATATATAGAAAAAGGGTCAGAAGGCAGGGGAAGGATGGAAATGATGTAACCCCTGGAAATGAGCCTCTTCCATGACTGGCACATAATTTCCTCTGGTTTGTTGTTCAAGGACCCTGTACGGTTTTGTCATCTCCAGTCTGCTTTACTAGGTATAATGGGAAGGATGTAAGTGGTTGATTCTGCACCTGAGTGGGCTCTCTGGATGGTGTTACAAAGAAGGATGACTTTCAGCTGAAGTGAGTCAACAGCATTGCTGTCTGGGGTGCTTGAGCTCCTCCTTGCTGCTGCCCCTGCTGAGGTACTCCCACAGCCAGCAGGACTCACATCAAGCTGCTCTTGCAGAACAGTTCACTGTGGGGGGAGATAGTTCTCCTTCATAAAGAGTGACAAAATTTCCATTCCTCTCCATCAGAGGAATGTGCTGCTACTTACCTTTGGATGATGTTTTGCCAAGAAAAGGAGAGTATGTTGGCAAAGGCAGCACAGAGGAGAAAGAAGGCAGAAGAAGGGTGAAGACTACTTATTATAAAAACCCAAAGGAGGTCCTGATGCTATACACTGAGATTTCCTTCTGCTGTCCTCTTATTATTCCCCAATACAAAGAAGACCATTTTCTTCTGCATCTTAGAGAATTATCACCACAGCTGAGAGCCCCATCCTCTCCTCACAGTGGTTGTATGAGTATCAAGTTGAGGAAGGACAACATGATCAATGAGGGTAAAAATTTGCTCTAAACATCACTTCCTCCTTCTTCCCCAAACAGACAAACAAACATAATGTATCTAGATTCTTCAGAGGTACAAAGGAGAAAGGTGAAGCAAGAAGAGGAACAGCACAGAAGCCAACAGGAAGGACTTTCTTCTGTCACTTCACTCTCAAGGGGGGATAAACCGAATAGTCTAGGTACAGCAGGAGATAGCATTCCTGGCAATGGTGACAGTGGTTGCAGAAGTTCAGATGACAAATATATGATTCCCCCCTCCACCCCCAGGAAGGCAGTAGGGATTTCCATTTCTGTGCTGCAGTGAAGACCATGCCATGAACACAGGTAGTGGATTAGAGCTTGTCCTTCAGCCTTGACTGGCCTCTGCTGGGCTGCATCTCAGTCTGCCAGGGAAACAGCAGAAAGTATCTGGTTCACCTACGCTCCCTGTGCAGCCTCCCTCATCTGGCTAGCATTGGAGAGTGTAGTGGGCTAAATAGACTATTGGTCTGACACAACAGGGCACTCCATATGGGCTTCATTTATTCTTACTATTCAAAGATTTCCTATGGTAAGATCAAGATGTTCAGACAAAAAAAATGCTTCTGACTGCCTACACTTCATAGCATCTCTGTGGTACTGCTTCTGTGCCAGCCAACTCACACAAGCAATCAGGATGCCTGGGGAGAAGGAATTTACTCCTTAGGGGACAAAAACCCAAATCCAACCAATTTAAAACCACCAAGTATGAGTGTTTTCACTGCAAAAATCTTAGATTGAGGACATAGTTCTCCATAAATTCTCATTTTCAAATATTTTTCTCCTTTTTTATTTTGATTCCTTGTGGTAACTCATACATTGATAAAGATGCTACTTTTAACAGTGATATTAAAAACTTACTGATATTTCTACCTCAAAGAAAGGCTGATATGCCTAAAACAAACCACTTCTTTTCCACAGAATTAATGACTCTCACAGGGTCAAACTGGACAGGGCTGGACCATTACAATTAAAGTGTTAAACTGTTATCCCACAGCAATGTTAAAAGCCCTGTTCTAACTGGCAGGAAGGGATTCAAACTTCCTTACACATGCAGCTCAAGTCATACATAAAGTCATCCACTTTTCATATAAAAATATAGCAAAAAATTATGAAATTTAACAGTAGGGTTTTCTTCCCAAACTTATCATGACAAAATCTGCCTCTCTTAGAGTAAAAGTTGGTTTTGAGCAAAATGCTACAGTCCTATCTCTTCAGCAACACTGTGCACAAGAGCAACATTTAATTCAGTTAATTTTATGGGACAAATAGTTGGAGACAGTAACCACCAACAAAGCTCTCAGTTGTATCGAAATCAATCAGCAGCAAAAGGACTTGGAACCAAGTGTTTCTACCCTTAAGGGTTGAATTTGTTCGAGCTGTCTATTTGTTTAGGCAGAACAAACCAGCATGCTCATAAGTCCCCTATCACTCCAAACCAAAAAAAACACATATGTTGTGAGATTGAGAGTGAGCATAAACAGGAGATTAAATCAACAAGAATATACGTGGCACCATAAACCTGCCCCAATTAGTACTTTAAACCTGCCCCAATTAGTACTTTATTTCAAATACATTAAATGCAAATATAATTTTTCACTGTGATTTCATTTTGCCAGAAGTGCCCTCATCACTGGGTTACAAAAGTGCTACCTCACATCTTCTAGGCTCAAAGCCTACTTGATAATTTTGTGAAATAGAAGTGACAGAGAGAATGTTGTTCCGACTCACTGTAATGTACAGTTTGGGGAAATTAATCATGGGCAATCAGGTTCAAATCCTTTTAGAGAGGGATGGAAATAGAAACCTACTCCTTCAGATGGTGACTGATTATCTCTTGTGGTACTGTGTAAAGAAAATGCAGTATGTGTTTGTCTTTAGTTATATTTTAGGAACAGCCATACTGAAAAAATTCTGTGTGCTAATATCTAATGTCAGACTATTTCTGAGAGAGTCCAATTGTTCCTTTTTTTAGGAGCTTTTTGTTTGGTAAACAAAACACGTTTTGATCTTTATACACTTAAGAGGCAAGCAGAGCAAATTAACCAGTTTAATAATAAACTATAATTCAGAAATCAAAACAATTTTCTGTATTTTTCTTTTGAAATTTATCCTCAAGGTAATTTAAGCCATGACATTTTTCTTTTTAATGATAATCTGCCTTTCCTTCACCCCAGCTCCCCATTGGCCTGCAGCTCTGAAATTTCTCCATTGGTTAAAATCTTTCTTGGATTTCATACTAGTTGCAGAATGTTAATTGATGATAACTTTTGTTCATTGTTGGACAAAATTAAACTTTTAATCTTGATTAGAAGCAGAATAGAAGCTCCCCTCAATAGAAATAATTACTTCGAATCACTCTAAATACACAAGAATGCCTTTTTCAAAGTAATACAATTATATAAATAGTAGTTCTGTTCTCAGGCAGTCATTGTATTAAAACTTAAAAGAAATGTTTTAAACTAGTAACATAAAAGTAAAATTTTAATGCATGTTTATTTAATAGATTTCATGCATCTTTATATACAATTTCTATTTGACTATGTACTTCTACAGACCTTTGTGATTATTTTTTAGCCACTCTTGTGAAATAGATGGTGAGGATGGTGCAGAAAAACAATTCTGCCAATTTTGCTCTTCGTTGTAGTGATGGATAACATATGATAATAGGTATGGCTCCTTTTCTTGAAGGCCAGAAGCTGTGGAGTGCTACAAGTATCTATTCAGTAATGTTCTTTTAAAAGTTTTGTCTGAGTGACTGATAGAAAAACGTGATCTTCGTGAACTCTGCCTGTATAATACCAAAGCAAAGGATAGAAAATTTTCTCTGTGATGCTACAATGTCTAAAGATGACCAACATTTGAATTAACATCATGTTGCGCTGTACTAGAGAATGCACAGTGATGCCTGTTGAGAAAAGAAAATGCATGGAAATGCTACCTGGTATATGCAATATGTCCAGGGACTTGTATGACTTCTGATGGAGTCTTAATGCATCTTTTTACTCTGCTAAATCTAGCCACAGGAAAGCTATGTTGCACTTTTTTTTTTTTTTTTGAATTCTGTCTCAAATTACCAATACAGCTGTGCTCCACAAGAATAAAACAGTTCACAAGATGCTCAACAATGGACGTGACCGAGACATTTTCAGCTGAAGGAATCCATCTATTGAAAGATCTTGCAACACTGGAATAATCTTGCACATTACTGTAATCACACCCAGAATAGCAGAAATAACAACACCCATCATCTCTTTACTTTTTTCTGTTCTTGCCAGAAGCCTTTTGAGTCAGTTTTTTAAATCTGACCAGAAAATTAAGAAACTGCAGGAACAGTTTGGGCAAAAGCTTAAAGCATGGCTTTGAGCAGAGTTCATCCATTTTAGCCACGAACATTCAGATGGATATATTTACCTCCTTTAGCTCTACACATATTTAATTGAAAAAAAAAAAAAAAGAACATATTAACAAAGAGTCAACAAAAGCAAAATCAATTCAGGCCATTCAGCAACATGGTGGGCTTGTTAGCTTTCAGCAAAGGAATGTCCAGGAACCTGCTCCAGAACAGGAAGAGATTACATTTGAAAATTGGTCTCCCACCTTACAGACATTTGAAAGACTCCTGAAAAGTCTTCTGCTTGGCCATTTTTGTGGAGTCTGAAGCAACTTGCAAGATTGTTAGTACAGATAGGCAGATGGGGGCCTGATTTGAGAGTGGACATGTCAAAATGCCATTTGTCAAAGTTGTAACACTTTTATGTGGTCACAAATCATACAGCCATAAACCAAGTGCAAAGGGCACAGTCACAGAGTGTAAAGAGTTTATTCACCTGCTGACAAATTAATTGATAACAAAAAGAATCAATTTCAATGAGGCCTATCTCTTTTCGCATTAGTATTTATTTTCATCATGGCTTGGCAAGATTGTGCTCTATGGTGAACTTGCCACTGGCTGCCACAAGAGAGGAGCCCCGAAAAGGAGATACAAGGACTCCCTGAAACAATATCTCAGCCTTGGCCATATTGATCATCACCATTGGTCTGCTCTGGCCTCCAGTTGGGAGGCTTGGAGACAAACTATAATGCTGCTGCCTCCTTTGAGAATTCACGCAAGATCACTCTTAAGGAGAAAAGACAACGCAGAAAGAATCGTGTCCAGTCGATACCGCCCGGGGAATCTTTCTGCTGTGCTTTTTGCAACCGGACTTGTCTGTCAGGCATTGGCCTTTTCAGCCATCAGCGAGCCTGTAGCAAGCGTGGGTAGAGCCCTTCGAAATCTTCGTTTTACTGATTCTAAAATTTACATTGTCATATAATAAGATCTTCAATCTGACAAAGACCAAATAAATCAAGTGCTTTCAAAAGTATGACAAATACTCAAAAAAGAAAGACGGAAAGTGATATATTATCTATATTCTGTTTGAAGCCCAGCAGATGTCCTGTGCTGATGGAAAAGGGCAACTACTACAAGTTCCAGTTGATGGGAACCCCATAAATATCTTCACTCCTTTAGAATTTTTCAGTTTCTCATGTGCAACCATTAATGGCTCTAACGACAAATCTTTTCTGTTGCTTTATAATGAAATAACACTTGTGCCTCTACACAGAATAAATGGCTTGGTATGACACATACTCTTTACTAGGTGATAATGTTAAGCTGTACCTTGATGCTACATAGTCTAGGTCTTGGCCTCCAGAGGTCTAGAGAAGAAGGAAGACGTAGCTAGACAAAAGTAATGAGTATTAAAAAAATCTAGATCTGATGTGTAGACTACTGGAAGTCCTAATGTTTTGTTTCCTTCCTGTTTCTTCAAACTCTTTTGCATGGACAGGATGTTAGTATGGCTCATTCTTCTGTACCCGAAATGACAGGTGTTAAGTCATCTTAGCACATAAACACTGAAAAAACTTGCATCTAGTCTGTGTATCCAGCTGCACAGCAGCATTTTACCTCACACAGTTTTGCTATAAAAAAAAAGGTTAGTGTCCAGTACTTGGGTGCAGAAGCTCACTTCCCAGCAACACAGGGCATAAGTACCTATAGCATCCTGCACTCAGTTCCAAAGTATTTAGGGAAATTACAACCAGAACTGAGAGAGTACAAGAAGAAGCAGTATGTTACTTTGCATGGCATTGTTTCTCTTGGGCCCGTGAAATTTGGAAGCATTTATAGAGCCGGCCTGAAGCCAGCTGGATTCTGATGAATTTTAACCTCAGCCTCTCAGTTTTTGAACATGAAAATACAGAGAACCTTTGCAAGCTGCTACAGTAGCCTTGTGAAGACTGGAAGCTGGTCAATTCTGCAGCTAGCTCAATGTAACAAATTATACTAAATAAATGAAATGTTGTCCTGATTAGCTTGCATAAAAATTTCAGGCTAGAATACTTTGATACAATGAAAAGTATAGATCTGATGCCTATTCTTGCCTGGCAAAGAAATGAGTGGTTACAAAGTTTTGAATTCCCCTTTGTAAAGAGAAGTCTCATGTGGCTGGTCTGAATCCACAATAAAATTCCTGTCCTGATACCTCCAGCCATATACATATGTTCCGGACTTTTGCAGAGCTCACAGGTTTTTCTCTTTGCTGTGTCTCAGCAGGAGCAGGCTGGCCTAGCATCCTCTTGCCAGCTGCCAAGGACAGAGGCGGCCGCAAACGGGGCCCCCCTCAACCTTTTCTGGGCAATAGCTTTTGCAGGACAGAGGCCAGCTTCTAGCTGAGGCTGCGGTCCCAGCCAGCCCTTGCTGCTCGCGGGAATCGAGGCATCGATCTCCCCGGGAGCTGGTGCTGGCTCCGCCGCCCCGGGGGCGAGTACGGGCTGTGCGGATGCCGGGGCGCGGGTGCGGGGGGCGGCGCGGGCGCGGTGCCCGGAGCGCGGTGCGTCCCGCCCCGCGGGTGCCGGGGAGGGGTGTCCGCCGCACGTCACCGCCGCCCGCGATAAATGCCCGGCGGGGCGGGAGCTGCGAGGAGAGGCGCGGAGCTCCTCGGGGCGGCGGTGGCGACCCGGAGGCCAGCGGGGCAGGCGGCGGCTGAGCGCAGNCGAAGCTGGCTGCGGGGAGAGCGGGCAGCCGCCGCCGGAGCGGTAAGGGCACTGGGAGGGGGGCAGCATCCTCCCCGCAGCATCCTGCCCGCGGCGGTGGGAGGGCGGGGGGCGGCGGCAGGCAGACCCCGGGGCCGTGGGGCGCTCCGGTCGGGCGGCTGCACCAGGAGAGCGGGGCCGGCGCGCCGGGTGCGGGTGGTGGCGGCGCGCTGGGGAGAGCCCGGTCCTGCCCGTCCGACTCTTTTTGTTCCCCTCCCAGCGGCTGGGTCCGGCGTGGCGGGATTCGCGCGTGCTCGCCCGGGGGGTAGGAATGACCACGGCTTTCCTACCTAAAGCATTCAGTTACCTAGTAGGCGGTGTTGGGATGTATTCTTGGAGGTGGCGCTACTTTTTCTGATAGTTACCAGTGTTTTCCTTTGTTTAGGGAATAGAATAACCCTATCTTCCCCCATTTTCTTGTCCGAGTTGAATACCTTTAGTTTCATCAAGTATTTTTTGGAAATCACAGAACAAAAGCTTTAATCAAAGTAAATCAAATCAAAATTTTGAAATGCACCAAGAGGGGTTATTTTATATCAACTTTATTGTGGATTTCAAGTTTACACTTTGATGATGAATGAAAGCCTTTTAACTTCTTTTGTTTTTAAATTCCCATATTGAGAGACCTTATCTGCAGTCTAATCTTCATTGATGTCTGTCTCCTTTTAAATATATATGAAAAGCATGCTTTTTGCATTCAGGCGCTGAAATGGGTGTGCCAATCTAATATATGAAACCACTTGAACAAAATGAAGTTCATAAGGTTGAAGATAACCTATCTTTCTGAATCAACACTATATCCTTATTAGAGTTTAAAAAAAGTAGCATCCTGCTTTCTCCCCCTAAAATAACAGTGACAAATTCTGTACAAACTACAGTATTTTTTGGTTTGTAAGTTCGTATGGCCAGTCCTTCAGTCTACAAATTACATTACTCTCTCTTATGTATTTACAGCCAACAGACCTGGAAGAAAGACTTTGTCTTGGAGCTAACTCCTGAGCATTTTTGAGATCATTCATCATGAAGTATGTAGTACAGGAATGGCTCAGAGTAACTATCTTGCTATTCATAGCTCAAGCAGTTTCTGCAATGATTCTTCCCAATGCCACGCTCTTAGAGGAACTTTTGGAAAAGTACATGGATGAAGATGGTGAGTGGTGGATCACCAAGCAGAGAGGGAAAAGGGCTATCACAGACAGTGATATGCAGAGTATCTTGGATCTTCATAATAAATTACGGGGTCAGGTGTATCCACCAGCTTCCAATATGGAATATATGGTAAGGAAAAACTGATAGCGACATGCAGAAAGCATTGTTCTTAGAATAGTTACTATCACTTTGTAAAACAGCATAACTTCAGTCTTAGTTTGCTTGTTTTCTCATTTAAAGCATTTGTCACTTGTCTTTTTTTTGTACAGGGATGAACTGTGAGATAAAAATGCATGTTTGTGGATCAAGTGTCATGTCCTATTGATATTCATGCGTTTAATCTCTCATAGCTCACCTAAATTTAAGTGGCAGTTCCTCAGTGTTAGGGGCCAATTTCCAAAACTCTGGTACTCAAAAGAGTTGATTGTGATTGTGGTCTAAGAACTTGCCATCTAAGAAGAGTACTGAACTATGAACTTTCAAAATAACATATATTCTTTCCCATGCTTCTAGGTTGGATGGAATTTCTGAGCTAAATGAGAGTCTTATAACAAGAAAGTCTTCTATTTAAATTGGCATGTGTTACTGGAGTCATGTGTGTTTCTGTGTTTAACAGATTAAGAATGTAATACATAATTTCTGTTTGTATTTTTTTCCTTAAGAAGCCTCTATATTTGGATTATTACTAGTAGCATTAAGTCTCCCATGTTTCTGAACTTTGATTTCATGCCATAGTTCAAGGCTAACTTTATCTCTCCTTGCTAAGTAGATCAAATCAGGTCATGAGAGCTTTTAAGAAGTCCAGAGTTTTGACAAGAATGGGCAATTCTATTTGAATCTGCATCTTTTTCCTGTTTTAATGTGGGGTATAGCATTGCTATAATTTGGGTTGTTTATATCAAATATTACTTAGGTTTCATGACACTTTCCATGACAGAGGTTTGTATTAACACATTTCAATATGTAGATATCTTTCCCAGTCTGCACATATCCTCAAACTTTGTTTGCTGTTGTGAGTTTTTCAGACCTTGTTATAATAGAGGTTAACATTTTATTCTCAGTAACCCAAGTTGATTTATTTCTGGAAAACTCAAGAAAAAGCTGTTAAGTCTTTTTGTAAAATAAGAATGGGGAGGAGACTATTTTCCCATGTTAAAAAGACCGCAAACCTTTTTCTCAAGACTGCGTGAAAACATAGCTATGATTTTTAGTTACGTGCCTTTTTCCACTCCTAATGCCATTCTACATTTTCCTGTCTTATATATCTTGGAAAGAAGAATTTGGATGTAGTCATTGAAGTGGGACTTTTGACAGCTCTATACTTCGAAGATTCCTCCCGCACTGCACACATTTTGGCTTAGACTCCGTTAGGTCTACATCTGAAACAAGTTTTTGTGGTTTTGTTGTTTTTTCTGTGCTCTCCAATGACTCCTGAGCCAGAGTTAAAATTACATGAAAAAATGATTACCCAATTTTGATGCTGAGGATGTTATTCAGAACCAGACAGCAGCTTTCAAAAGAATGGGATTGAATTTTGGTATAATATCCAAAGAAATCAGGGATGGGAATGGGCAAGGGTTTGGGATCTGTGAATGCAGAGGGTCTGGTCAGAGGGACCCATGAGAAGGGCATGGAGAGATGCTAAGAGTCTGGTCAAGAAGGTGTTGAGAAATCAGAGGTATGGAGAAAAGGAGCACTTGATGAATAGACGTGATTAGGGGAAGAACTGGAACTGTCTGTGCAGAGAAAATTTGGGATCAGAAGTTTGTGGAGGGAGGTTAAGAGGACAGAAATTTGCAAAGAGGCTATTTAAAAGGGCTTAACCTATGAATTAGTGGGGAGGGAGATTGTATCTGGAGGAAGCAGGAGAGAGGCAGTATTGAGAACTCAGAGAGGACAGTGGGAGCCACCTGCTTCTTGAACAGAAGGAGTAAATGACAGGATTTCTGATTGTTTGCACATATATTTTTATGTTACAGTTTGTGACTTTTCCTTTCAGTGTCTTACCAAAGGTGAATTTCAGTCCTCCAGAATATGGAAATAATCTCCCTAAATGTTTGCCTGATATTTAGCGAACTAGATAAAAACAACTGAAACACTTTTGTCTATTTTTGGTGTGCTTTATCAGTATAGACATGCTGGCAAAAAAGTCTCCTGCTGCGGGCACAGTCTTGTCCCTCTGTGCTGGTAAAACTTCATGTAAATACAACTAGTTCTGCTTGGGGAAATGAATAGAGACACTCCTGTGTCTCTATTAGTCTGTCATATAGTTGAGAAGTTTAGGATCTCCAAGAGTGCATGGAGCTGGGAGAAGATATGTGGCGACTGTATGCTTTCATTGCACTGTTAGTCTGTAACATTTAAGGTAACCTAACAGGTGACTCTGGCTGAAATGCTTCTGTCCTGCTCTTGCCAATAGAATGTACCAGAGTTGGTGATGAGAGTGATCCAAGTACTTAAAGAATCATATTTTATATTTTAAAATTTATTTTTTTTCTATTCTGAGTCATGAAGCTGGTTCCATACATGGCTGAATCAGATGAGTTCAGTGCTATAAAAGTGAGTGGGAATGCATCGTAAGAAATGGGAGGGATGGAGAACCACACTTAGGGTAGGACAGTCAGTTATATGACTTAATTTGCAATGTCCAGCCTTATCTTTAAGATAAAGTCTCTCTATTAAAAAAAAATAAAATTAAAAGGTTGAATTACAGGTACTCTGTACAGCTTTACATTTTTCCCATATGCCTTGAAGAAGAAAAGGATACTGGGCTCTGAAGTTACTAGTAACTGAAGTTACTAGCTTCAGTAAGATTCACAGTAGATGGGTCTAAAATAGGAAGATAGGTCTTATGGTTGTCTGGCTGAACTTACTGGATGAAAAGTTCATTTTCCCAAGTACTATGGTTCTGGTGTTGAGCAGTAGTGAAGTCCTAGGGTAAAACAATAAGGATAGAGCATGTGAACCGAGAGACTTCTGCAATTAAACCCTCCAGCTTTCAGCAAACAGCAGCTTAGGGAATTTCTGACTCTGGTGGCATACTTTTTGTGTCAAATGGAATAGTCTCAGATGGAATTTTTGTGAATCTGAATGCTTTTGAGTTCATTTAGTTCATTTGTATTCTTTGAATCCATAGCATCAAGTTGCAGAGCTCTATAAATTGAATTATGTACTGTGTGAAAAAGTACTTTGTCTTTTTTTTTTGTTTGTTTTAAACCCATTCTTTTATTTGATTCCTTGTTTTACTTTACTGTAAGAAATAATTTTCTCAGTGATCACATGACTTTCTGCCATTGTTTTCAAGAATTATGCTTCCCTTACTGGAAAAGTGTTCTATCTGAAAGGCAGTTCCATTTTGTTTTCCTTCTCTATCTGATATGGTTCTCCTGTTTTCCTTTTAATTCAAAAGGAACAAACCAAACTGTTGAAAGTTATGGTATACTGCAAATTGATGAAGTTGTATTTATTTTCTTTTCTTCACTTCCTAATAATTTCTAGCATTCTTTTACTTTTTGACTGGCTGAACTAAAGCCAACATTTTTCATGGAGCTATTCACAATGATTTTAAGATCTTTCTAATGTGCTGAGGTCATTTACTACACTACAGTCTATATATAGTTGGCTGTAACCTCCAGCTATGTCGTCAATATTTTGTATGTATTCACATTGAATGCTATCTATCATTTTACTTCCGATCACTTAGTATTAGTGTGTTTCCCATCTTTATCTTGTATTTTTCCTGTCTTGCTTTTAACTATCTTAATTAGTGAGTACTGTCTTGCATTCCCTTTGCTTTGGCTATTGTGATGAAGGTATACAGCAGAGGACAATGGACACATCTTGAAGGGAATTTGAAAAGTAATTTTGTATTCTCAAATCTTTCTTCTGTCATTTATTGCTTTTTTCTTTATCTCATGATAGCATAATTTGATTTGTTTATTAATTTTTAAATAAATAAAATTTTTAGGAACTCGAAAGCTTAACTACATTTTAACCCTTTTCAACATGTTTTTGACACCTTGAAAGTGGGAAGAATTTGGGAAGAATTCATATTATCTATGTATTTCAATTTTTTTTTTTAACTTGTCCTATGAAATTATCCCAAAGGAAGTCATTTTTTTGGTCTGTAGTTTCTCACGACCTATTAGAAGCTTTCTAAAATATTAACACCCATGTGCTGTTTTTTGTTACTGTGGTAATGAGGCCATTTATGGCCTTTTAATGAGGCCATACTGTGTGTATCACACAGTAATTAAGAAGTTTCATGATCAAGTTTTTCCAGGTTCTTCAAGGATATTGTTGCTCCTGGCAGTTTGAAGCAGTCAACATTTTCAGTTTCAGCTAATGTTTAAGTCTAGTATGTGTCCTCCACCTCATCTTCTGTTTCTTTCCCTGTGTAGAAGAATCTGGCGAGAGATCCTGCATAAGCTCCTCTGTAGGGAACAGTAGTGCAATAAATTCTGTTAACTAGTGGCTTTATGACTGCGTGTTAGATCATTTTTTCCTAGACCTCTTCCTTTAATGCTGAGAGAATTTTGGGGTTGTTAACATTATTACTTAAATAGAAAAAAAAAAAATTTTCTTGAGGTTATGAGGAACACTTTTTTCTGAAAATGCATGGGAGGCGTGTGCTGTATATTTGTTTGTCTGGATTGTTTCCTAGTAAAGAAAGGTGTAAGAAACATTTTCTTTTTGCTATGCATACGGATTTAACAGCACTGGAAAGAGAGCTGCCCTTCTAAAGCACCCAAACAGTGCTTAGAATGTTGTGTGAATCCTTATGCTTTCAACATTTCCCACCCTGGGCCATTGATACCAGCATGGCCTTCACACCATGTGTGCACTTGGAGCACATCTGTATGGAAGAGATACTTGAGCTGCTACTGAAAACTGCAGCTGGCTGCTGCTGGCAGCGTTCAGTCTGACCAGATCAGGGGGCTGTTGTGGCTCTGATGCTCTGTGGCTGCTCAGGTGTCCCTCCTTGTTCCTCTACTGTGCTGGAGCTGCCTGTGCCTGCCCAGCCTCCCTTGGCAAAGACCTATCCTTTAAGGCAAAAATGGGAACCATTGTGCTTTGTCATATACTTGTCAATGGTTAGTTGTGGATTGATGTGGAAGAGTCCCCTTATTCTCTGTTCAGGTAGAAAGGGATTTATTACATATTAATAAATTCTTACTAGATTGTAAAGTCTCAATAAAACTTGAAAAAAATATTTTAGGCACCATAACCTACAATTTCTTAAACTATTGATATTTTTTTTTGATTTTGTAAGCATTCTTTGTTTATCATGGATTGAAATGATTGAAACTGGAAAACATCTTCCCCACCCCCGGTAATTTAATTGGTTACATTGCACATTAATAAAAGTGAACCTATTAGTGAAAACTTAAGGTTTTTTTCACAACCATTGCAATCAACACTTTAAAAATAGTCATTATTATTTGGGTAGTGGAAGTTGTTAATTCCTTTATATTCCAAACAGTTATACTTTGCAAAATAAAAGGATCCACCTTAAAAAATAATTTTGATTAATGAGTTTAGAATGCATCTATTTTAAACCACTTTTTTAGTATTCATTCCTTGATTTTGTGCATATTTTTTCAAACAAAGGAGTAAGTCAAAGAACTCATGCAAGGTCCTCATTTCATACCTGTGGAATTTGCTGTACTTAAAAGTGTTTGGGTTCCCAGCTTGATAGATAGCAGAACAGTTCAACCTGCTATTTCTTGGCATGGAGCCACATACTGCATTTTGTAATTACTGTAATTGGAGAACATCAGTATCCTCTAGGGACACTATCCTCTGCTTATTTAATAATTTCTAGTCTTCTGGGATCCTGCAGATAAATACATTGCAAAATCCATGCCTTGCTTCTATAGAGTTTTATTTTGGAAACCTTGTAAGGAAAATACAATCTTCTATAGGTGCTTTTAAAAAAAAATTCAGATTAGAATATTTATTTGGTTCACAGAGGGGAAAAGTATGCATTTATTCTTAGTTTTTGTTGGTATAATATCTCTAAAGGTGTTAGTTTCAAAACCTTGATAGAGTTGTGTTGAATATAATTCCTTTCAAAACCATGACTGCATAGTGACTTCTATGGGACCTTATATTTCGCAAGGCTTAAAGATTTGCCCCTCCATTTCAGGAGGTTCAGGAACACTTCAGAAGAAGAAAATTAAGAAATTGGAGACTGTAAATATTTCTCATTTAGATTTTTCTGAATTTTTCTGCAGGCTAGTATATTTTCTGCTAGGAACTAATATAGTTCCTACTATATTGAAATAGAAACCGTTGAACTTTGCATCATTTGAACCCACTAGTGGATAGAGCTTTTGAATGGATGACAGTTAAATGTTATTTATTGCATTGTAGTGACTCAGTAGGGATTAAAATATCTTTTTTTTGCTATTTTCTGGTGCTTTTAGATTCTGTGATTTAAGTCTGGAAGTAGCAGTTTTTCTCTCTGTATATATCTGTCAGCTCCCAGCTGAGATTTTTTGGCATATCCAGTGTTCTTAGGAAAATTGAAACAGCATTAGGAAATGTAAAGGAAGGCCTTGTAGTGGTTGTACAAGTTTTGGTGAATTTTTATGTTCTGAAGTGCCCTGTTAAATTTCCTAGACCTTTCTGACAAAATTTTGGATGTCTCTGTTTAGTGTATCGTATCCATCAGGGATGCTTGGTTAAAAACAATTCCTGTTCCTTTTTGAGCAGAGGACTTTGGTTTGTGGAATGCCTTAAGTGGCTGAAGAGCACTTTGGGTGCCAAGAACAGAGCAGCTCTATTCAGTGTGAACCTCCCTGCTTTCCCTCTGGTTTTCCACTTTTCTGCTCCACTTCAAAGATTGGTGGAAGTGCTTCAGCTCCTTTGCCTGTGCTCAAAGGCTACTGACACTGCATCAAAGAACATAGTGACGTTGACTTATCCTCTTATTCTCTCTGGCAGTTTTAGCAAAGGATTGTGCAGTGTGAAGTGGCCAAGAAAGAAAGTGGATAAGTCCATGGTATGACTTTTATTGATGTAATGCCAACAACAACTAGGCAACTCCAAGTAAAGAAACTGAAAGTGGAAAGTAGCAGAAAGGCTCACTGTCTCAAAGTTTAAGGAAGCCTTCCCAAAATAAAATAATTAGCAACACAAGACAGACACTGTTTATCTTTTATTTTTGCTGTCAGAGAATTTCTTCAACCCCCCTATCAAAAAAGCTTATGGAATATTAATCAGTAATAGCAGAATCAAAGCTTAAATACAAAATGTGAACTGAACACAGAAAGCATCAATGAGATTTATAAAAGTAACTCCATGTAGCCTGTCATCTTCATGATATCTGCCTTGGAATCTTTCTTAAGTTCTCATTTTATTGAAATGCTAATCATCAACCTTAATTTTGGCATAAGTAGAATGACTATCATAGAAAGAAGTGTGATTCATTAAAAAGATTATCCTCTGTCCATATCAAGAAAGACAAATTTCACTTTATTATGAAACAGGAAAAGTTTCTTAAAATGAGGCTGTTAAATCCAGAATTTGTCTGTCTGATAGATATTACCATATATTTGTCCTGAGTTTCCTGTTGGATTTTCAGATGATCAGGCATTCCTTTAACACATTTTTCAACTCTCTTTTTTTAGACTTTATTTGAACATATTTCTGACAGTAGTGCCAAGTCACATATGATCAATGGATGCTCTCTGGCAGCAAGTTCTATTCACTAATGTCAAAACACAGTGGTCATCTTTTAAAAGCATTTACTGTGACACATATTTGAGATACCGCAGCTAATTCCTGTTCAAAGCCCAGGAAATTCTGTAGCATCTCTAAACTGCTGTATGAAAGCAATCGGTTACAGCGAGTTTATCCTGGTAATCACTACCAGGATTTGAGGTAAGGACTCGTTCTCTGGTCAGTTTGTGACTAGCTATAAATATTTATGAATACTACTTGTAATGAATGTATGTAATTCATAATTTGACAATGGACAAACTAGAGAAATCAAGATCAGCTTTTATGCTGTTGATTCTCTTCCATTCCTATTAGAATGTAAAAGTGAATAGATAATTTTTAGTCATGTTCTAACAGAAAGTCTTAAAACATTGCTTTTAAGGAATAGCAAAGTAAATGCACCGTTTCAGAACACCTTGGAAAGCTGATTATTCCAGCAAGGTTTTTTTAACACAGAATTAAATGTGATTAGTCATGACTGCTGGTTCCTATTCCTGGTTTTACTTTTTGAACACAAAAAGCTCAAACACATGAAGCTGTAATAGGGACATACTTCTAAATATTGGTGCAATTTTTTCAGTATTTGGGAACAATATTTTTGGTCTTGTACCGCTTTCCTGTTTCCAGGCAAAAGCCACAGTTTTCCTGCTTTTTACTCTTTTCCAAGAGAGTAGCTGAAACCTCAAGGTCTATTCAGGGCTCTCTGCCTGGTTTAAAGCTTTATAAACTCCAGTCTGCCACATGGTAGCATGTAGGTTCCTTACCATTTCTTTTCTATATAATAGTTCTGCAGCAGAAAATGGATGTCTAACTTTATTGGCAGAGGAAAGTTTGCATATTTTAGCTATTCTTTATTTGTGCTTAAAGCATATATCAGTACTAGTTAGTATTGTTGGTTTTGTATTTTCAAGGGGAGTTTTCTGGTGTTTCTGTACTCCTGAGCTTTTATGGTCTCTGCTGCATATGGGACCTCAGGCTTGTGGGAGGACACATTTTTTTCAAACTCAAATGACTGAAGAAGGTAAACATCTCAGTTGAGTGCAAATTATTTACTTTTCAGATGTGTTTGTTATCACTAGTTTCCATGAACTTCTTTCAGCAGCTTTGTACTGATGAAAATGACTCACCTAAGCGTGACTTGAAAGACCAGCAGCTGAAAACTGCCAACGTCTGTTCATTAAGAAGAGGTCATGTTAAACCAATCTATTTTACTTTTTTAATGACCCAGTAATTAACCATCACAGTGTATCAGAAGGAATTAGTATTAATTAGCAATTAGGTGTCATGTTTTGACTCTGGAAAGTTCTTGATACTCTCTTCCCCTGATATTTTTGTGACAGAAATTGGCCAGAAGCTCTCTATTAAACAGGCAGAAGATTGATGGTGTTGATGCTGTTGGAGCTTATTCATTTTTGGTTAAGCACTTGGGTTTTGACTTGTGTGAGCAAAGAATACACATGAAAACTGCAATAAAACATCAGCTAGCATTGTAGGGTGAGAGGTTTAGGCTGCATATCAAGGAAATCCTTTTTATTCCTACAGTGATAAAACTCCAGAAGAAAGTTACAGTAAATATTGTTCTGAAAATACTGTTACTAATTTTAGTTTATAAAAATGTGGATAATACATGTATATTTGGCTCAGTGGAAGAGACTAGGTAAACTACAGTCAGAATCAGTCTCTTGAAGTAATTTTCGACTGTACGTCTGTCATTCTGTGCTGATGTCATGCAGGTGATTTCTAGTTCTTAACTGTATTTCTGGCATATTTGCTCATGGCATTTCTGATTCCATGTTTCATCTTTCTTTTTTTTTCCTTCTCAGTGTCATTAGTCTTAAAGAATACAATGGATTCTTTTAAAAAGTAAATAAATACCCATACTGTACTGTGGTATTTACTTTCCCACTCTTTCCCTATATTTAGAATGTATACAGCAATGAGGTATTTATCCTATGCCATGGTAAATGTTTACTTTCAGTGGTGCCCACTGTACTTACTTTTCCATCTTTACTGAGCTTAAATTTTAGCACTTCTTTAATTTCTGTATAGTCCAATTCCATATGATTATTTCTGCCTTCCAACATATATGAACATCTCTCTCCAATTAAAACATTTTCACTGTATTTTTTATTATCATTATTTTTAACGGAAAATGTTTTTTGAGCTACTGGATTTTGCAGTTCTGTTGCAACACCCTTTGGTGTAATTGGTGGACTCCTATGCTGGTGCAGGTTGGATAAGAATATGCTCTTTTGATTTAACACTTGCACAACCCAAATGGTGGGATTCCTCTCACCAAGCTTTTGATGTCTGTGCTAGAAATGTCTACCTTTGAGCCAGTGTCCTTATAATTAGTAGAGAAAAATGAGAATTTTCGACACACAGTTTTTCTCAGTTAAAGGTGGGTAGCTAAAATTATCTCCCTCTATAGATGGTTATTGATCTCTGTAACTGCAAAGATAATTTGGATAATTGTCTCAGATGTAGGTATCTGCTTTAAGGCTGTTTAAATTCAGGGGAGGGTAATCCCACCCCGTGTAATTAATTTGGCTCTTGATGAATTTTAGTTTAAGCTGTAGTAGCCTTAACAAAACATCAGTTCCTCCATGAGCAAGCAGAACATTGGTTTCAGTCTACATGCTACTTGAACCTCATGTTGACCGTTTAAATACCCCAATTTTTAGTTCAGTCTGTCAAGTTAAATTGGCAGTAGTTGTGGCTTATTTTAATGTCATCTGTTGTAAACTAGAAGCAGTCAGAAGATCCATATTGTATGTAACATCACATCACTGCTGCAAAACATGTTACATCATGGTACAGAAGAAGAGTTGGCAGCTGGAGGCAGTAACTGCTGTCGTCGTTCAGTTTAACCTGCTACCTGAGTTTTACCTTCAGCCAGTGTGGTGTATGAGAACATTTGTGAAATGCTGATAATGTCATATCTGTGTGAGTGTCTTTGATGGTGCACTAGGTTTTAACAGGATTCTGATGAAATTAATGCTTGTGTTGGCAAGTGTTGTGGTGCAATTTGAACACACTTGTAGAGTGAAAGAACTGATGCTGAGAACCTGACATTCTTGGTGTCTGCATTTCAGGGGACTTATTTTGAGCTAGTTCTTTCTGTGTGGACTGAATACCTATGAACAGCTGCAAAATGTACTCCTGAAGCACAACTCCTGGCATTTTATTTGAAAAGAATCCAGTTTTTACTCCAAGGGTGGTCTGTGATACACATTAATTGGCAGTGATCAGGATTTTAATTTCAAAAGCACATTGGTAATCCAAATTTTAAAAAAGAAAACCTGAAAAACTAATCCACTTTGAATTCAGTCATGGCGATATTGCAACCCAGCCGAAATTATTAGGTTCATTTTCTGAATGCTGGTGTCATGAAAAAGAATATTTTAGATAGTAGATCTGTGTCAACTCTAAGAAATACGGCAGAAATGGCAATAATAATCACAATACTCAGGTGATACAAAAGTTGCTTTCCAAAGCTGAAACAGGAAGACACTGAAAAAGTATACAACCCTTGTGAGACTGTAAGGCTAAAGTATGTAAAGCTAAAAGTTTTCTTCTCTTACTGTAAAATAGATACTTACAGGGGCTGGTAAGTTTAGTTCCTGCTCTACGTAGTGGGTCAAGTATAAGTTTGAGATAAATAGGAGTTTTTAGGTATAATGTCTTGGATAGCAGAAGCATCTGAGATATGGACCATGCCATCTTGTCAGTGGTAGGCTCTTCAGAGTAGATAATGAAATCAAGCCTAGAGCGGTAGTGAGCCTTGAACTGAGTGTTTTTTGTGTGTGAATGTATTATACCATCACAACAATAATACATTAAAAGTTCATGTACACCATTTCTGTCACACAGGAGTATACAAGAGTAAAAGGGAAGTGGTTATGTCAGTAACTTTCTACAGAGAAAAATATGTCTCTTTGGGTGTATAAACAAATAAGGTAATGGGATGAAGTTTTCACCGACTGAAATTTCACATTTCAATGGGTGATCACTTGTTATTTCCTGCAGCTTTAGTGAACAATTATTTATGTACGCAGATGGCTAGAAAGCACTGAAGCAAAGGCCATCTTGAAAGTTTTACTTGGGGAAAATGTAGTTAATGAGCCAGAAAGCCATATTTGTCATGATAACCTGGTATTCAACAGTACCATAAGAAAAACTACGGCCCCGAATAGATTGAGGAGCACAAAATGATACAGCATATACCATTTTCTTAGACTTTTCTTTAAATAATTTGCATCTGTCTTGCCCTCCTTTTTGTTCAAAGCAGAAAAGCACAACATGCATTTCTCAAGTTAGTGCAGTTGTGAGCTTGCTCCACATGAGAGGGAGGGTAAGAGAGGTACATAGCTTGATAGCTTGATAGCTACAACCTGCTTGACATGATGATCACTCACGAACAAGAAAAAAAAAACCTGCTGTAGTTTCTTACTGTCTCTGCAGTAGCTGTGTGTCTTCCCATTGCTGGGTAACATCTTTTGGTCTTGATAATTGACATCACTGAGTGGTCTTCTCTTGAAAGTAAAAAAATGCAAGGTTTGGGAGTGTCCTTAACAGACATTTTTTAAGACACGCTAGCAACCCCTTCTACGTTCATTGTGAAACCAAAGAAATAGCTTCAAGTAGGTTTATATTGTTGAACAGTGTGTGATATTTTCAGTGTCTACCTATTTCAAGGTAGAAAGTCAACCCTGATGATGATTCCTTATCCAAAAGATAGAGCACATGTAGTTTTCCAACAATGCGAGGAATAGTTTTTCTTGATGAACAGGTTGAATTAACTTGCATGTAGTACCAAACAATTGCCAGTGAAAATGGTTGTCAGACCTGGGAATCAGCTGCCTAGTCACACTTCCATCTTCCTGTGCTCCCATTACTACCCTGTATTTACCAAAGACATCTGATAGTGCAAAGACATTGAAACCTGGTCATGTACACACCTATATTTCAAAAGACCATAGGCATCCTTTTTATGAAAACAAACAACTTCCTGTGTTTTTAAGTAATGGTGTTTGAAGATTTAATTCATCCTTTATCAAACAGAAGAATCCTTGCCTATAGGTATGCAGAGATTTCATTTAAACTTTACCATTTGTTTCAAAGAATTAAGTTGTTTTAGAGGTGTCCTTGGTGTAAATCTGTAAACATTGCGCTGCTGCTGAGTATTATGGAAGAACCTTCTGAAATAAGCTTAAAGCTTTGGAATTAGGTCAGCTCAGTATATAGTAGCCAGATTTTAATGTCAGTATTGACGTTGTGGTTAAAGAATGAGAAATGCTTACTTTTGGCAGGATGTAGAATAGCTATGTGTCACAGCTATATGCTGTGACTCTTCATATTCTTCCATTTTTATTCTAGCTTCTTTTAAAATGCCAAGCATCTTGACACTTTAAAGTTCACTAATTAGTTTTATATTTGTTTGAAGTTCTTCATTGTGTAACTTGCTCTGAATGAACATTTTTACATGGGTTTTTTGTAAACCTTTCCTTATACATTTGCTTTCCTCCATTTATCTCTTTTCTTCCCTGCTTTAAGAAGGAAGGAAACACTAGGAGAACAAAAACCTTTTGAATTTTATGAAATGACACATGAAAATATAGGTGTTTAATCTTTCTTTGTATATGGAGATGCTTTCATTGTTTGAAGACAAAAGCTTGCCATCATGTAAGTGAAACAAGGGAACACTATTAAAAACACAAGAATAAAACTTCTTTTCGAGTAAAGAGATATGTTTTAAATACTTGCACAGATTATTTTACATGTTTGTTTTATTTAACCCACTATGTGAGCAAGCACAGAATGAATATGATAAAATGCATTACATTTAGTACTCATCTGACAGGATTATTTGAAATTTCTTTAAAATAAACAGTCTCTTAATCCTTAGAATTAAGAATTGCAGTTTTCTTCATATAACTTCAATTAGAATAATTAATTTAGGGGGAAATTTAGATCTTCTGTTTTAATAACTGGAAGAGAAGGACAAAATTCAAGGTGTTATTAAAAATATATAGCAGCTTCTTCCGGTTCTTGATCCCATCTCTGAAGCAATGATTAGGGCACATTAACAAAGAAGTAGAAAATCTTTCAAATTGTTCAAGTTCCAACTACATGTAACTGTGGAACTTGGAAGGGACCGCAGGGGGTCGTCTGGTTCAACCTCCCTGTTGAAGCAGGATCATCCCAGAGCACATTGCACAGGATTGCAACCAGACGGGTCTTGAATATCTCCAAAGAGGGAGACTCCACAAACTCTCTGGGCAATCTGTTCCAGTGCGCAGTCACCCACACATAAAGTCACCCACACATATTCAGGTGGAAGTTTGTGTGCATCAGTTTCTGCCCATTGCCTCTTCTCCTATTGCTTGGCAGTGCTGAGGCGAGCCTGGTTGCATCCTCTTGACATCATTCTTCCATGAAGTCCTTTCTCAGTTGTCTCTTCTTGAGGCTGAACAGATCCAGCTCCTACAGCCTTTCTTCATGAGAGATGCTTCAGTCCCTTAATCATCTATGTACTCGTCCCCTGGACCTGCTCCAGGAGTTCTATGTCTCTCTTGTTCTGAGGAGCCCAGAACTTGACACAGCCCTGCAAGAGAGGCCTCACATGAGCTGAGTAGAGGGGAGGACGACCTCCCTTGAGGTGGCCATCTTCTTTCTAATACAACCTTGCATACCATTGGCCTTCTTGACCGCAGGGGCACACTGCTGGCTCATGGACAGCTTGTTGTCCACCAGGATCCTCACCCAGTTCCTTTCCAGCAGGTCAGCCCCTAGCCTGGTGTTTTTCTTCCCCAGGAGCAGGACTCTGCATTTAGCTTTGATGACCATTCTTGTTTGCCCATCTCTCCAACCTGTTGAGGTCCTTCTGAAGGGCTTGCACAACCCTCTAGCGTATTGGCTACTCCTCCCAGCTTCGTATCATCAGCAAACTTGCTGAGGAGGCCAAGTCGTTGATAAGTAAGTTAAACAATACTGGGACCATTATTAACCCTTTGGGGGGATACCACTAATGACAGAACTCCAACTAGATCCCGTGCCACTGATTACAACTCTCTGGGATCTGCTGTTTAGCCAGTTCTCAATCCACCTCACTGTCCACTCATCCAACCCACACTTCTTGGGTTTGCATGAGGATATTGTAAAAGCCCTGCTGAAATCAAGGTAGGCAATATCCAGGGCTGTCCCCTCACCCATCCAGGTAGTTGTTTCATCATAGAAGGTTGGTCAAGCGTGATTTACCTTTAGTGAATCCATGCTGACTACTCCTGATCCCTACCTTGTCGTCCATGTGGACAGAAATGGCTTTGAGAATGGAGCACTCCATTGCCTTTCCAGCTATTGAGGTGAGGCTGACCATTCTGTAGTTCCCTGGGTCCTTCTTCTTGCCCTTTCTGATGACTTGAGGTGACATTTGCTTTCTTCCAGTCCTCAGGCACCTCTCCAGATCTCCATGACCTCTCAAAGGTGATTGTGAGCAGCCTCACTGTGGTGTGTGCTGGGTCTCTCGGCACTTGTGGATGCATCCCATCAGGGCACACTGACTTCTGGATGTCAGGTTTGCCTGCTTGACCAAGGGAAAGACTTCCTTCAAACATTCCATTAGTCTGGTCTCCTGATCAGAAATTCCTGAGGGCTGGTCTTGTCAGTGAAGTCCAGTGCAAAGGCAGCATTCAGTAACACTGCCTTCTCTGCATAGTCTGTTACCAGGATCCCCCTCCATTTAGTAACAGGTCCACATTATCCTTTGTTTTCCTTCTGCTACTGATGTGTTTAAAGAAGCCCTTCTTGTTGTCCTTCATGTCCTTGGCCAGATTTAATTCCAGACAGGTCTTGGCCTTCCTTATTTCATTTCTGTTTACTCTGACAACATCTCTAAATTCATTCCAAGTGGCCTGACCCTGCTTCCATCTCCTTTGTATATATTTGTATATTGGCTATGCTTGAGTATTGACAGGAGTTCTTTATTCATCCATGCAGGTCTCTTTCCCCTTTGCCTGATTTCTTGCTCATCTTGCACATCGATCTTGAGCCTGGTGGAAGTGATCCTTGAATATCAAGTTTTCCTCTTTTTATTAAAAATCATTAGAGTGATCCTGGAGATTGAGAAACTTTTTCATTTCTACATCAATTTATGTTGTATCTTCTGTCTTGGTAGGGCCTGGAGACTCAAGTAACTGTGACTTCTAAACTCTTCTTTTTTTTTTTTTTTCTGTGGCTGTACGTGGTAGTAGTGTTTTATTCCCACTTTTTCTTTGAAGGCTCTGGCAATCGAGAAAGTGACTTAAATCTCTATCTAGAAAGTTTTTTTTAACTGGGACATTAGACATTCTTCCAGATGTTTCATAAATTTGATGTATCTTAGCAGAGATTTTATTTTAATTCTAACTTCTGTGACAGACACTTCAGGAAGTGGTGGCTTTGATGAGAAAATGAATATTGCACTTAAAGAAATGTTTCCTATGTGCATTTTACACTTGACAGATTTTTTATATCTGAATATGTAATGCTTTTGATATTTACTGCATCACATCTCAAAACAATACTGCAATGATTAAAATGAGAACAAAATTAAACTATAGCTTTGTAATCATAAATGAAGCTGCTTCAAGGAAAGTGCATTATGATGAGGCTCACCTCACCATAAATTGTAGTAAGTAAAACCCCTGGAAAGCACCAATACGACAAATTTAAACTCTATAACATAAGAATAATTAGGGTGATTGCATCATGATGAACCTTAAGCTATGACCTCTTTCCCTGAATTAATCATGCCAATTCTTGCCTGAAATAATCTTGCACGTATAACCCCATTCATGAAGAAAGTGGAGTTGGTTCTCTGGCTCATACACCAACGTGTTCTGGAGTTGGGAATGACTGTGCAATGGACAGAAATATCCAAACACCTCAAATTCCTCATTGCTTATATTGTCTCCTGCACTATGCTTTCTATGAAGAGCTGAAGACTGTCTGCTCAGGCATGAATATTTCTTTGCTGTAGCTAATATTTTGGCCTAGAAACTGGCAAGTATGCTTATCTCTGACTAGGCAAGCAGGGACTAAAGACAATATGGATGTGGATGAAGGCAGAGAAACAGTTAAAGACAGAACTTTCTTTAAAGACCATGTCCAATTTCAACAGCACTTGGAGTGTGGGTGTTCATCTGTCAGGAGGATTAATGAAAGAATTTAAGTTTTTCATCAAAAAGCTATTCTTGCAGAGTTCTGGATGGCTCTGTCATGCATAACTATCATCACTCTTTGAAAGAAAATTTTGTTAAAGATAACTACTTTACAAGCTTCAAGAATTGATTCAAGCAGCTACAATTGATTGGCTAGCTCTAATCTTTAAAAAAAATCATTATTTCAGTTAAAATAGCTGCATAAAATATTTTAAACTTGTGTGCTCAAAGAATAGAACAACAGTAGAGACTCTAACCGTGGTTTCTGTTTTAAGAGTTGAAAATGTGGGGAGATGCTTTACAAGAGAATATGCTGTGGCCTTCTGAAGCTCATCAGAGCTATAAGAAATTGTATCTAGCCTTTGAGGTGGAAAATTCTAAAGTTGAGTAGGTGCCCAAATTTTGATCTATCATAAGTCTAATTTACTCTAAATTTGCATTTCAGAGTCCAGCTGGTAAAACCATTCTTAACAGCAATTATTTGGCAAATATGTTAACTTTATGACTTGTTCATGCTCAGAGCTAAATCTACATATTATAAGATTTTGAACTGACTTAATGTCATACAATATATGGAACAAAAACAAACTGTAGTGGCTTTTATTTTAAAATTTTGTGATCTTGTGACTTCATGATAGAATGATGAACCAACTGTACTACAATCTATAAGAACAAAATATATATGTGGAGGAAGTATGTTAATCTTCATGTTTTTTTACGATAGGTGTAGTAGGGATAAGAACTATTTATGACAGTGTGACAAAAAAACGGAAGAGGAAAATATTTATACAAACTGTCTTATAAAATTTTGTGATTTAAGATTAGAATATTTCCTTATGGAGGTTAAAGAATGCTGGAGTTTATGATATCAAAGTACTGGCCCAGAAGGCTTACTCGAAAATTCTTACTGTTTTCTAAAATCAGTGAGCTTTGTATCCATAGGTGGGTTAAAAGATTTATTCTGTCATTATTATACTGTTTGAGTAATTCTGTCAAAATAACTGTTGGATTTTGGGAGTCAAAATGTAGTCTGTAAATTTCTTACTTGCTGATGATTGCCAGCAATCACCAGGGAGGTCTTACTCTGCTCTGCCCTGGTGTGGCCTCACCTCAAGGTGAGTTTTGGTCAGTTTTGGTCACTGCAATATAAGATATTGAGCTATTGGAGAGTGTCCAAAAGTGAGCAGCGAAGATGGTGAAGGACCTTGAAGGGAAGCCATATGAGGAGAGGCTGAGGTCACTTGGTCTGTTGAGCCTGAAGAAGAGGACCCTGAGGGGAGACCTCATTGCAGTTACAACTTCCTTATGAGGGGAAGAGGAGGGGCAGGCACTGATCTCTTCTCTGTGGTGACCAGTGACAGGACCCAAGGGAACGGCCTGAAGCTGTGTCAGGGGAGGTTTAGGTTGGATATTAGAAAAAGGTTCTTCACCCAGAGGGTGGTTGGGTGCTGGAACAGGGAGGTGGTCCCAGCACCAAGCCTGACAGAGTTCAAGAAGCATTTGGATGATACTCTGGGGCGTGTAACTCTTGGGGATCATCCTGTGTAGGGCTAGGAATTGAACACAATGATCCTTGTACGTCTCTTCCAACTTGGCATATTCTGTGATTCTGTGTGATAATAATAATAGACTGAATGGAATGCAACACATTGGAGACTTCAGAAGAAGAGAAGCAAGAACAGATATTCTACGATTAAATTGGGTGATATTAAAGTCCTTATATAATTATGGTCTTACATAACCAAGGATGTATTTGTTTTTATTGAGTAGTCTGATTAATAATGTGAAAACTGCATGTCAAAATCAATAGAAAAATAAATTTTAGCATGTGGAATTTGTCTGTTATATTTGTGTAATCTTTGGCTGTGTTAAGGAGCTTTCTACCTTTTATCTGTGCCAAAAATTTGTAGACATGATGTCCAGTGTCTGCATGGGAATTTGGATCTGAAAATGTTGAATTATTGTTATTTAGATAGCATAGTCTCACTCTATGAAACTTAACCTGAATTTATAATGAAATACTTGAAGTTCTATCAAGACATGTGTTTCTTTCCCCAGGAAATATTATATACCCTGAGCAGTGGTATCAGAGAGACAGGTATCTGGAAACTGTTTCTGCAGCTCTCAGGACATTCAAAAAGTCAAGCAGTGGTATGGATACTTTGTGCAAGTGGGACAGATCACTTTGAGCAAACCCCAGATTAGTGCAGTAAAAACTATGCATGCAGTGTATGGTATGATTTTCTTTCAAGGAGAGCATGTTTTAGTATGCTTTTGAGAGAAAGAAACTTTGATTTGCTTTTCAGATACAAGCCTATTTTTCCATGTCTGTTAAAGAAATAAGGATAAACAATAGTGATACACAGTAATTCATGATCTTTCTTTGACTTGTCCTAAGCATGCCTTGTGAATGTCTCCTTTTTTGCCAACCTAGTGATAAAATCAAGGAATGACAACCTTACTCTGGTTTTCATAATTTGTGTTTGAATTGTGTATTATTTCAACAAAAGCTGATTATAGAAGAGGAAGAGAAAATCACATTCATTTCACATGAACTATTGGTTTAGAGGAAATAAAGCTTTGTTCGAAAGCATGTTGGATAATACCCTTTTGGCTAAGAAAAGTGCCCATAACTAAAAAGAAGTCTCAAGACAGAAAAAGCACTTAATTTAGCTTGGGAAGTTGAACTAAGCCTTTGAGTTTCATATTTGTGCTTTATTCACTGCAGTATGGCTGTACATGGTTTCTAAAGGGAATGCTGTGATGGGATTAAAAGGTTTTTTTCTCATGGTGAAAGCATTTTTCTTTCTTACATAACACAAATGGAGCATGCAATTTTCAATTCTCACTTTTTTCATCAGTCTTCTGCCTCAGTTGTAGAAACTTCAGAAATGGACAGCCCTCTTTTTAAAATTTTTATAGATGAGATACACAGTATTTCTAAGAAGATTTCCCTTTCTTTTCTTTCAAATTTCAGACATGGGACACAGAACTGGAGAGATCGGCAGAGTCGTGGGCTGAAACCTGTCTGTGGGAGCATGGACCAGCAAGCCTTCTTCCATCAATTGGACAGAATTTGGGAGCACATTGGGGAAGGTAGTTTAAGATACTGTTTTATGCAATACATGAATTTTTTTTAAATTTAACAAAATTTGCTTATTACTTAAAAGAAAAGTGATAGAAGCTACAATCTTTGAATGATCCAATACATTGCTACTGGCTTTCGTAGGTACAGACCTCCAACATTTCATGTCCAAGCATGGTATGATGAAGTGAGAGATTTCACATATCCCCATCCTCATGAATGCAATCCATATTGTCCATACAGATGCTCTGGTCCTGTTTGTACACATTACACACAGGTATGTAGGTGTGTTTGTTTTTTATCACCTGTTGAGACCTCCCGTTATATTGCTGTATGATACTTAGAGCATACTAAACTTGCAGTATATGACTCCATAGTCAAAAGCACTGGGCATTAGTAACAGAGTAGGGTTGTCATACAGATCTTTAGACTTCATGCTCATAAATATCACTTCCTTAAAAGGACTGAGGAAAAAGCTCATGAACACCAGTGTAGCACTGAGTGTTGCTGCTGACTGCACTTTGCATAGTCCAGCCTCTGTGCTGGTATGCTGGTAGTCCTTTCTGTAATATGCTGAAGAAACAGCTCGTTTTAAAAAAAAGCAATATTTTCTTAGGTGAGTTTCTCAGATCAAGTAATAGGTTTTAAGATACTACTTTAACTTCAGCACAATTTTAAAATTGCATAAAACTAACTTATTTCTTACTTCTGAAATCTGTGTATCTAGCCTGAATTTTGGCAGAGGGGAGCCAGTCATGTTTTCAGTAAATGGGAAATATATGATCTTCAGATTATACGATAGTCCACATAAAATTTTTTATATAATATTTGAAAATTTAAAAGTGATTAATTGTTAAACATTTATTTTCTCTTTAGTAGCATAATTTACAATTGTAGCTAATTTTAAAATAGAATTACCTCCATATTCTTATTTACCATTTATGTAAATATAATTACACTTACCATTACATGTGAGATCAATACATATATAGTGCTTTTGTGGTATCCTGCTGGACCTACAGACTTGGCTTACCTTGAATTAATACAATTTCCACACCTGTCATATTTGTCTAATTTCAACATTCCAGCCTTTGTCACTCTGATTATTTTGAGATCTGCAATGAAAGGTGAATAAGGAGCACAGCCACCTTTGATGGCAATGAAATGAAAGCATATTCATTTAAAATCCATGACTTGGGTCTATTTGGTGTATGAGTTGTTTGTTTGTTTGTTTGTTTGTTTTAAGTTTTATCCTTTTTGTTACTTCCTTTTACTGCTGAAAAGTATCTATTCTCTCAGTCCAACCAATCCAAACCCCTCTGGCTCTTTAGGTTGTTCTGAGAACTCCAGGGCACAGGAACATATCTTCTAACTCACAATCATCTATTAATTGTAATTTCAAGAACCAGTTTTCTTTGGATCATGCTTTGTAAATGTTTTGCAAATGTTTTGCTACACTTTTAAACATATGATTAGACCATTTATATATATAAATTGAGAGCCACATTGTTGTGGGTTTACTCGGGACCAATTTTTTCAAACTTCAATTGCTACAAGTTTAGAGACATTTTATACAGACAAAAGAGAGGCTTGACGTGGGGGAATAATGCACACATTTTTTATCAAGGTAAAGGTTTTTCTTCCAATAAGGATATAACTGAATGGCCTTTTGACAGTTGTAATTAGGTCACTTCAGCCCATTTATAACAGAGGGGAATAACATTTTTGTGATTTGAGTTTTATATATGAAAGTTTGGAGATAGTTTTGATTTTAAGTTAATCAACTTTGGTTTTCACATGTTTTTCTCTTTCATTATCTGTAGGTTGTTTGGGCTACAAGTAGCAGAATTGGTTGTGCAATTAATTTGTGTCATAACATGAACATCTGGGGACAGATTTGGCCAAAAGCAGTCTATCTTGTATGCAATTATTCTCCTAAGTAAGTAGACTGACACCCAAAAATATCTTGAGTGGGCAAGATACTTTAAATAATCTGAAAGGAAATCAGTCTGGATTTTCTATCTTTTGAACTGTTACATTGCTCCCAAGGCAGCCTTTGGCTGCCCAAATACTCTTGTGATTTTTCTAGTACTTCAGTCTTCTGGCCTGTATTTTAGTATACAGCATCAGAGATCTTTGTTGTAGTGTGATATTTATACCTCCTCACTGTGACTTTAAGGAATGTGTAATGGAAGCCCATGGTTAAGCTCAAATTTTATAGGGTATTCTATCCAGGAGAGTGGAGGCTGTTCTCATGTAATGGAGGAATTTAGTCTTACAGTGCTATGCCAGCCTGAAAAGATCTTACAGCAATTTACATCAGATCTTCAGCTTTTTTCGTTATGGACTTTTCAACTACTGTCCTGTATATTTGGTATAGAATCATAGAATCATTTGGATTCAAAAAGACTTTAAGGTCACTGACTCCAACTGTTAACCTAAAACTGCCAAGTTCACCACTAAACCATGTCCCTAAGTGCCACATCTACATGTCTTTTAAATACCTCCAGGGGTGGTGACTCCACCACTTCCCTGGGCATCCTGTTCCAGTCCTTGACAGCCCTTTCAGGGAGGAAATGTTTCCTAATATCCAGTATAAACCTCTCCTAGAGTAACTTGGGATTGTTTCCTCTTATCCTATTGCTTGTTACTTGGGAATATCAGAGCAACGTTACAGTCTGTGTGTCTGTTGGTTTTCATTATTTATTTGTTGATGTACTAAATGCTGTTTAATGTTAATATATTCATTTATTAAGGTATTTTTGCTATTTTTTTTCTTTTTGTGTAAAGGGGTAATTGGTGGGGTCATGCTCCTTATAAACCTGGTCGCCCTTGTTCTGCATGTCCTCCTAGTTTTGGAGGAGGTTGTAGAGAAAATCTTTGTTACAGAGGTATGTACTATTTCAGCATTGCAAATATAAATGGGAGTAGAAATGTAACCTTTATTTTTTTATTTCTTTCCTCATTATGCTTTAACATAGTGGAATAGAATATATTATGCATGTTCCCAAAGACCTGGTAGGGCCCTACTTTACTATGATGAATGAGATCGTGTAGTTATGGTACGTGAGGCAAAACCTCACCAGAGGGAATGAATTGTACTGAACTCCTGCTGATAAGTGCTGATTCAGGAATTTTAGTGCACAAGGATGGAGGCTGTCACTGTGTGCTCTTTATGCCTTTCTGTAATTACAGTGGAATTTTGTGCAGTCATTGATTATAGGGAAACATTATCTCAGTAACACAGTCATGTGCTATGTGAAAAATCAAGAACATAACTAGAAGACATGAAAAATTAAAATGTCGGCTAGGATGATTATTAACTTCTTAAAATTTTCGGAATGCTATTCATATTTTATAGCATTGAAACACAACATATTATGAAGCTGCTACTTCTTTTTGCTTTACTCTGTGTAAGTAATTTAGCAATTTTTCTTAATAACTTCTGAGATTTTATATGGACCATATGAAAGCGCACAAATGTGCCCAAATACATTCCTTATGGTTCTTGTCTAAGTAAGAAACCTAGATTCAGTTATGAGTATTTCAAAATTATTTTCATTGTGTATGAATAGAAGAACCTCATTTTCAGGTGTATTTTATTACGAAATAAGCATGTCATCTGTGAATTTGGTAAAACTCATGTATAACAGATCATCTTTGTTCTGTTGGTTTTCTGATGGCATAAAGGTACTAAACTAGCATTTTTGTACTTAAATTGTGCTGTATATGCTGGAAAAAAAAATCTTTGCTCAGTATCAAAAGCATACTTGAGATGTTTTTCCTGAGAGATAGTTCTTCATCTTATGAAATACTGAGAAGTCTTCCTTGCTTTCTTGCTTTCTTTTGTCTACCATTTTATGAGAACAAAGTCATTTTACTGAAACACGGGAAGGTATTTACATTCCACACTGATTTTTTTTTTTCCTGAGAGATTATTTTTTTTGCCCATTTTCTGAAACAGAGGGTTCAGGAAGACCTTATTCTCCCCATGAACCAGAAGAGGAAACCAATGAGATTGAACGTCAACGATCCACAGCCCAGGATGCAACAGCTCAAAGCCGGCCAAGAACACATTCACCTTCAGCCTCCACAGGCATTGATGACAGTGAGAAAAATGAAGTAATAAGCACGCAGCAAATGTGTAAGGAATTTACCTGATTTTGTTTGGTCAACAAAATTGAATTGTATAATATGAAATAATGTGAATTTGCTTTTTGCTTGTTTTAGCTCAGATTGTCTCATGTGAAGTAAGGCTAAGAGATCAGTGCAAAGGAACAACTTGCAATAGGTATGGTAAATTTTACAATTGTCATTTTGAGATTATTCTGAAAAGCTGTATTTGTACATGAGCTGGAATATTTTCCCTTTTTGTAATCCTAGGATTTAAGACCAAGTTGTATTTTATTCTCTTAGGTATGAATGTCCTGCTGGCTGTTTGGATAGCAAAGCCAAAGTTATTGGAAGTGTACATTATGAAATGGTAAATAAATATTTTTAAATTAGATTTTGTACCAGTAGAGTGTTTAATGAAATGTCTTTTCTGTTGGAATACTAGTTAAAATCATATTAAGAAAGGATTTTGAGTATATCAACATTCACCAAAAATAAAAGCTAACACCAAATGTTTAAGATAGCATCAGATGACCTAAACTTGCATTTGCTATTCAGTGTGTACTTCATATTTACACACACAAAGAAGTAGAATTTTTGTGTCCACTTATTTGAATGTAAATATGTGAAGGTGCGATAGAAGTATAGCAATTTGTGGGCACACTCGTATATATTGTTTCAGTAAGGTAGGCCTACTTGTGAAACCTTAATGCTGGCTGAAAGTATATAATTTACTCTGTAGGTCTGGAAAACAGTATAGAAAATAACAGCTACTGTGAACAAGTATACTGTAAATAAGAATAGTTTGTCTCTGAGTAAAAAAGTGGTGTTTTATCTTTTTTTAAATAATACCTACATAGACCATGCCAAATCTAACAGACTCTCTACCAGGTTTTTAATAACACATTGTAATTGAAACCTTATTTTTGTCTGACATGAAAGTGCTTTTCTTGCTCTGTTTTTCAGCAATCCAGTATTTGTAAAGCTGCCATACATTATGGCATCCTAGACAATGAAGGTGGTTGGGTTGATGTCACTAGGCAGGGGAGGAAAAACTACTTTATCAAGTCTTACAGAAATGGCATTCAGTCAATTGGGTAAGTTTTCTTAAAATATATGCAAAGGTTTTCACCTGTTTATTTGTAGTTCCTACAAGATATATCACAGTAAAATATTTTTCTTATACTTTTTGTCATAAAGAATATGAAAATGCTATAAAAAGGCACATGGATATGGACTTATTGTATCCATTCTGAAACTTTAGCGAGTGTTTAATGGTGGACAGAAAAGTGACAAAATTATGATGTGAAAGAAAGCAGATTGTTTTACACATTTTGGACAAAGCTAGTATTATTTTCAAGGTTGGACCATGGACAGAGCAACCTATGACAGTTAATAAAGCAATAATCTTCCAAGGTTTTTTTGTAAATGTCCCTCTTGTAATGTACATATGAAGGATATGAACCAAGTAGAAAATACACCTCTTCGTATATAATTTCATCACAGTTCCATAATTTCTGAGAAATTTTCTGGGAAAATCCAGAAAAGCAATGCACAGAGAGGGAGAATACCTGACTGTTTCGTATCTAATTATCCAGTGATAGGAAAACATCAGTATTAGCATATTTGAATCTAAGACACTATAAATATTTGCAAATTACACTTCAATATATATAGTAATGTATTCTTCACAGATGTACATTGTTGCCCTTATTTTTATCTATAATTAGTATATGTGTAATACTAGTATGCATGGAACAGTTAACGTAGGAGTGACATTGAACTGAAAGAAAACAGAATTTTGCTGAGTGATATATTTGACTCAGGTGTAAACCCAAGGGTAAGGAGATAGGTGATCATCAGAGACTAAATGTACACTCTGTGCTGTGCACCTGTGATAATTTCTCTTTTCAACAGGTAAGTCTAATCCAGCATAGAGAAGAACACTGACCTGGAGGACTAAATTCAGTGACCTATAATTTGGTCTACCTGGGTAGCATTTAAGGCATTTATATCAATTTGTTTCTTTGGACCTGACCGTGGTTTCGGTTACCCGCCTAAAAATGAAGAAACAGACAAATATTTTTTTTTTTACTTGCTTTGAGACAATGACACAAGTAACTCTGAATTATACTAATATTAAAGTATTAGGAGCAAGCGTAAGAGCAGATAAATTGTAAAACAATCTTTTAACCTAGAAGCAATTGATTTCCTGTCAGTTCAATCTCTGAGAATTGGAACTCAGAGCAAGATATTAACACTTGTTTTTGTTGGCTATGGGATAAATAAAGATTATTTACCAAAGTTTCAAACTTTGGTTTGAAAGGCAGGGGATACCTTGCAGCTACCTGACTCTTACCAGTGTCTCTAGATGGAGCCTTGCATAAACTACACATCATTCAATGAATAGATGAAATAATGTGGATCTCACCCCTATTGTGTGTTGCAAACCAGAATAGGGAATACAGGAAAGGGACTGTCAGTGCAGCATACAGCAAACTTCAGTAATCTTCAGCTCTTCTGATTTGTGATCATGATTGCTAATACCGATGTTTTTTCACCTGTTGGATTCTCTTAGTATAAGAAACTGTTCTCAATCTCTCAACAAGCTAATCAACAAAAGGGTACAGTGAACTATACCCCCATCAGTGTTTGGCAACACTAGAGTAACAGAAGTATGAATTACTTCAGGGAAAACAATGTGAAATTGATGGGCCATACAACTAAATAAACCAATGCAGGCAAACAGTGGGGTCTCCAAGAGCAATTTGTTCCCAAGGGGAATAGGGAATAATTTCCTTGGTTTGTTTATTTTTTTTTAATAATAAATAACTTTATGGTTGCCAAAAGCATCATCAGCTTCTTTGTCACAGACAAAAAATATCAGAATCAAAGGTGTATCCAATGAGTAAAAGAGGATGAAAACAGAATATAAGAGGAGTAAAATAGAAATGCTCATCAATTTGTAATGAAACAACATAATCTATATACCTGTCTCTTTATAACAACAGGAAACAAATGCATCTGGGTACCATATAATTACTGAGGACTGTTACATTTTTTGCTGGGTTTTCAGTGATTCTGGTGATAATAGATGACACAAGATCCAAAAATAAAGTTTAATTAAATGTTTCAGAAAGTCTGTGAGGAGAAACTCTTTCCAGATTTAGAGTTGTTTATAGGTGTGAAAGTTTAGCAGAAAGTGAATGATCTCTTCTGGTAGATGAACGCTTCTGAGCAACCACATGCTACATTTTGAGGGACAAATATATTGCAGGATTTGTTCCTAGCAGACTACTATCTTAGCAAATTAAACTACTGAAAGAATTTAACATGCATTCCTTTTTTTCAGATAGATTCAGTGGGGAGTACAAAGTAAATGTGTCATTGCAATAAATAGATTCACAACTGGGCAGAGGGGGGTGCAGTGATTAAGAAATGGTTTGGGACAATGTCTTAATTTCTGTGTTCTCTGATAAAGATAATCTTAGCTAAAAGAAATCACTGAAGTATATTATTTACTGACAATTTCTATTATTTCTTCTCCAGAAAATACCAGTCAGCTAATTCCTTCACTGTCTCTAAAGTAACAGGTTAGTATTAATTTCTTATAAACTCAGTACTACTTTATGATTTTTCTAAATAACACACATTTATTTGTTTCTGTTTTACTTTCTTCAGTTCAGGCTATCACCTGTGAAACGACAGTGGAACAACTCTGCCCATTTCAAAAACCAGCCTCACACTGTCCAAGGTAAAATTATTAAAATTCTATTAATTCGAAGTGCTGCCAATGTTTCTGTCAGTTCCTAATTATCTTAAATTGTCACTGATCAAAGATTTCCACAGTAGCTGTGAAAATGAAGTCAGAAATGTTTAACTGATATTTAAATCTTTGATCTCAGTAGAAAGCCAGGTAGGTAAACATGATCTACAGGTTTTTTCAATGGGCGAATCTCTTTTTCTTTTGCCAATGAAGATCCTGTTGCTAATCTTAGTGAAATCATTAGGCTAAAGACTGTGAACAAAAATGCATTTCCATTTTTCATTGTCCAGTATTATTTCTATGCACCTTGGGCAAAGTACACTTTATTTCAACTCACCTGTAAAACAGATACAATAGAAGGATGCAGTACAGATTATTTATTGTAGAACTTACCAATTTTTGGGGGAGTTCTGGAGGAACTGGATTGAAAAAAAAAAAGTTGAAATATATATGGTTAAATTAAGGTGTGTTCTGCAGGTCAGGAAACAGCTTTAAATATTTGTGCCATTTCTTTGAAGACTGTGTTTTAATTCTTTGAAAGAAGCTGTGCCACAATATTTTAATGAACAAATTTGGTAACAATTCTTAAAACCATAGATGAGTCAAAGGTAAATACACTGTAGCATGATTTACCACAAACTAAGCTGGAGATATCCACAGAATTATTTTCATAACAATCCTACAGCCAATACAGGAAGCAAGTACAAAGCCAGAACTGCTAGAAAAACATCCCTTCATGTAGCACTTGGGTCCATGGGCTTGTTTGGTGTTTAAGTATGGCTCCTGGCTCTCTAACTGGAAGATGTGGAGAACCTAAGCTAAGGAATGGAACACAGGAATGGAGGGATACAATCTCATACTTCTATATCTTTCTTTTTTATTCATTATTAAAAACTAAAACTAGCTTCATTAAGAGAAAAATATGATCTGTCTTTAGGAAAATTCAAAAATAATAAGTTTAAAGATAGTTTAATTCTGATGCATAAACTTAAGGAACTTCACAACAGCAGTGATTCATTCAAGATTCTGTGCATGCTCTTAGTTTTGAAAATGTAGTCTCAGGAATTACAAGCAGTAATCAGCTATGGCATTGATTACACAAGCTTACTTTTTCCTTTTGTACCCTAATCATAAATCAGCAGCTCTTCAACAGGCCTCCTTTGACATCTTGCTTCCTTCCAACAAAAGTAGCTTTCTGAACTCCATCCTGCTTTAATTACCTATCTGGTAAGACTCTAGCGTGGCCAGGTGACGTGATATGCCAAATATCGATTGGAGCCTGGATAGTGTCCTGGAGAAGAACACTTGCCCAGGGCTGCCCCGTGTAGGGGCCAAAGCGTTTAGGGCATGATCTATTTTTAAATGAAATAGTTTAGAGTAGACTTTGAATTAACTGTTAGTTCTTGCTTGTAGCATATAACAGTTAACAAACAAGATGCTTGACACCTTCTGTACTACTGTTAGCTTCCCAAATGATTTTCATGTGAATTTTGAAGCTATAGCAACCATCAATCACTGAGAAAGTTTTCGTCAAAGGTCGACAAAATGCAGTTAATAAAGATGGTCTTTGTTTTTGTAGCCTTATCATCTCCTAGAATCAGGTAGGAATCCCCTTACTTTACAAAGTTTTTCATTTTAGCTATGGATGCCAGTGCTCACCTTCATTTTAAGTTGCTAGATTGGCTTACATCACTAGGTCATCATCATCAAAGCAGGTCTTCACTCAGACCTGCCTCTTCTGTGAAGGTATTTGACTGTACAATTTGTAAAGGATGCTGTAGAATCAGATAAATTATAGAAGAGTGAACAGTCTCTCTTCTCACTGGCTTTTCTACTTGCCTAACATAAGAACACCATCTTATGAAAAGGGAAGAAGACCAAACTTGTTAAAGTATAATTTTAAGCACTTTGTTATGAACCCCAACTTATATCAGCAATGCTTTTCACCTGTATGGTCAAAGCCTCAAAAACTGATAGCATTTTAGTAGCAGTATAGACCCATATGTATGCATTATGAACTTGATTTATACTCAATAATTCTGACAGTGAACATGATATAGTAATCCTCTGATACTCAATCCTAACTGTGTGTGGTTTGTTTTTGATCTTTCAGAGTGTATTGTCCTCACAACTGTATGCAGGCAAATCCACACTATGCTCGTGTAATTGGTACACGAATTTATTCTGATGTAAGTATGGGGGTTTACGTTGTGTTATATAATGAAATATAAAATCCTATGAAATGTTATAATGTAAAGATAAAAAGATAGAGCATAGATACAGTTTTCCTCCATATGCTTATTTTTCACAGTCTTTTCAAAAGTTCTTTTTCAGAGACTCCCATTTAATTTAGCAGTAGTCAACTGCTGAAGGTATGGAAAGTTATTTGAAAACCCATTATAAAATTCAGTAGTCTCTGGACCCATATTTTCAGTTTTTTATCAAAATTCCCACTGATTTGTTCAATATGTTCAATTTGTTCAGTGTATACTCATTTAGCAAATTGCAGTTTAGATCCTCATGCAACCATAACTTTGGTCAGATTATACTAACAAAAAAAATTACTTTTAAAATAAATGTCCACAGTCTCATTATTTTGGATATTTCTTATTTGTGTGGATAACAAAATATTTGCACCAGAATTTCAATGTGTTTGTGTAAAGTATCTCATGTTGTCATATTTTAATGGACTTTTTTTTAGTCATTCTGTTTTGTAATCAACTTTTTTTCCCTGTCTCTTCTACAACATTTTGAGTTCTGAGGTGGGTAGCAAGAATGAAAAGAGAGTTCTATTTTATGCCCCTCCTTTGTCATCTCTCAATGGAGAAGCCAGGATGTAGTGGTAGAGAAAGCAGGTCACATTTTTTACAGTTTTAACTGAAAATGTCTCTGCAATTATGTTTTAACTATCTTATAGCTGTCATAAGGAATAGTACAGCAACCAGCTGGGCCAGATGATGATTTTCACTACTTTCCAGTACTTTTAAATGTGTGAAAATAATATGCAAATATTTTCTCATCATTATTTTGAAAGTAACTAGTGTCCATTAAATTACTTGTGTATCTTGTCCTGAAAAAACTCTTTTCCATAAGCAGTGTCACAGGTGTGAGTAGTACTTCTAATTTAAGGAAGATAATTGATTTGTGCACTGGGCCCTTAATGTGTGTAAGAGGGACAGTGAAAACAGATTCAGTGCAAGTCCATTTTGTGGAAGGCTATTTTCTTTCAGTTCTGTGGTTGCAATCAAAGGCTACAGCAGAAGTTTCCCAGTGAGTTAGAAAAGACTTCGTTGTAGGAGAAAGAAGGCATGCTTTTGTTTAGCTTAGACAGGAGAACATCCCAGAATATCTATTTTCTTTGTCTGGAGAAGCCCCAGGTGACTTTAATTAGTATTATGGAGTTATACTTTAAAATTTATTTTAGATGTACTATCTCATTATTCATCTCCGTTGTATAGAAATGTGTGCAGCCATGCTGCTTTTAGGAAAAAATAGACATAAATACAGGTAAGAAACCAGGGATGGGAATCTTCTTATCAACTTCAGATGCTATGAGGGTAGTAGATATTTACACTGAAGGTGCTATTCTAGGCTATGATTATAGTAGTTTCTAGTACATATAGTATAGTGGTAAAGGAGATAAACAGGCATCTGCAGAGCAGAATTCACTTGACTTTTTCAGAATGTCTACCTTCCTATGAGATGAATTGCCAAATAGAGATGTCTATTCCTCTCCATTTCCTACAGAAGGGTCCTGGGGCATCTAGCTCAAATGTAGAAGGATGTGTCCTATCCATATTTGTACAGGTGTTCCCACTGATGGTATCAGTATTATACGGTTTTCTAAAATGTTCTTTTTTTTGCTAACATTTATTTTAAAACTGATATGTTTTATTGATATTTTCACTAATACAATTAGGTATTATGTGTGTTATAATATATTACTGAGCTAGCTTCAGGTGAAACATTTATAGAAAATTACCTGTTTAAGAAGTGTGCCTTCTTCTACAGTTTTTCATCTATTCACAGAGAGATTTGTTCACAGATAGAATTCATTTGCCCACTTGTCATAGCAAATGTATTTGAAATTGCAGTCCATGATCTACTTGGTTGATTCCACAAAATAGATGGGGTTTTTGTGATGTTCCTCCAAATTCATAAATATATATGTGGATGTATGCATATATGCACATGACTATTTCTTTACGTTACTGCTTATGCCTCTTGCATTGAATAAAGGAACAGGATTTTGCAAAGATAGTTAAAAAAAAAAAGCAAATAATATTAATGGATGTCACTAATGCAAAAAGATATGTTTTTGAAATCATTTTTGTGGTATTGAGAATCTAGTTAAACTTTTTCTGGCTTTGCTCTGATCAGACACTTATTCTTAAACTCATTTCATATTTGATGGTGACTTCTTTTCCTCTCTGTTCTTGGGAAGGTTTGTTCTCTAGTTTATCAGTAGTGCCCCCAGAATTTTTACCCTTTTTTTCTCCTGTTCTTTTTAGGCTTTAGCCCCTTCATCCCTAGCTCCCACAGGATCAGTAAATAAGGGATGCTATAATTGTAACAGTAAGGCGTGTATTGGTGTTCAGGATATAACAAAAGTCTTGAAACCTTGGGAGGAGGAAGAGTATGAAGTATTTCAATTGGCATCCCTTCTGACATGCTCACAGCCAGCAGTGCAGAAAGAAAAACTGAAGCATCTTTGCAAAAGATAATTTTCATAAACAATTTCAGATCTTTACTCCTTTAAATATTGTAACATTAAAAGACAAACTATATAACAGTGAAACTGACAAGTCCTGTGCTTGGAATGTGAGTAGGAAAATCATTGCTATTTTAAATTCCTGATTCTATATACAATTAAGTTTGCAAAATAGGTACTGTAAAGATTTAAATTACGCTCATTATAACTGGAAGAAATACAATTTTTTTTTTAAATAGTGGTCTGTTTGACCAGCTATTTATATTTATATTGGCTAAGTTTTTTTACGGTTGCTTGTGGAGAGATCTATTGCATTGAAGAATTTTTCCACGAAAAACAATTTGTCTCTAAGTGAAGATTTACTGTAGGTGGACCTGCACTTTGGTGTGCTCTGTATTGAAGATTGGGACCTACCATTTGGAGTATCTAAGAAGTTTCATTCTTCTGGCAATTTTAAAATGCTGAAAGAGTATTAGAGGACTGCAAATTTCAATCAATTATTTAAATTAATGTTATCAAGATTGTCACTGAGGAATACTTCTGTGGGTATTATTTATGCTTCATAGGTTCCTGAGAGGAATTAGTGACCAGAGAATGTAGGTTTCAAGCAGATATAAGTGCTGGTAACTACACAGAGAATTTTCATTGAATCATAGAATACCAGGTTGGAAGAGATCCCAAGGTTCATCTGCTCCAACCTTTCCTGGTAAAACCTGGTTTAGACAAGGTGACCTAGCACCTTGTCTTAAAAGTGTCCGATGGGGGGAATCCACCACTTCCCTGGGAAGATTATTCCAATGGTCGACTGCTGTCATTTTTTGTGGGCAATTGAAATCTCCACAAGAGTAGCTTGTACGCATCACTCCTCATTTTTTCCATATGGCTTGTGTAAGAAGGGAGCTACCCTTTAAATACTAAAACATGATAATGAGGTCTCCCCTAAGCCTTCTTTTCCCAAAGCTGAACAAACCCTGTTCTCACAGCCTTTCCTTATATGACAGGCTCCCCAGACCTTTAGTTGTCCTTGTGGCTCTTCTCTGGACCCTTTCCAACCTTTCCACGTCTCTTTTATAGCAGGAACAACAACTGATGTGGCCTGACAAGCAATTAGAGGGGGATAATGATTTCTTTATCTCTGCTGGTGGTGCCCTTGCTGATGCAACCCAGCATCCTGTTGGGTTTCTCTTGTTTCTCTTTGCTGCAGTGGCACACTGTTTACTCATACTGATCTTCTGGTTCACCAGGACCCCCAGATCCCTTTCCACAGAGCTGCTCCCCAGCTGGGTTAATACCTGCATATGCTGCACTCCTGGATTATGTATATGCACTGCAGGTGCAAGACCTCATCTTTGTTGAACTTCATGAGGTTCTTCTTAGTCCAAGTCTTCCTGCAGGGTTGCTCTCCCTTCTGAAGTGTCCACTTTCCTGTTTAGTTTGGTGTCATCGGCAAACTTCATCAGGAAGACTTGATCCTATCATTGAGCTCACTTATGAAGATATTAAACAGTGTTGGAGCCAATATCGATCCCCAGGGGCCCCCCTTGTGACACGTTGCCATACTGAAAAGAAGCTATTTGCCATCACTCTGGGTGCCACCTGTCAGCCAGTTCCCCAGCACTGCACAGACCCCTTGTCTAGACCATATCACTGTTTCTCCATGAGGAGGGTGGGTAACCATATAAAAAGTCTTGGAGAAATCAGCTAGACAATATCCCCTGCTCCCCCTAGATCAACTGAGCAGGTTACTTTGTTGTAGAAGGTGACTATGCTTGTGAAACACACTTGCCCTTGATGAACCTATTCAGGTTTTTCCCAATTCCGTGCTTCTTTTGACTTGTGATAACTCCATAGGAGGATTTGTTCCATAACTTCCCCAAGGACTGAAGTAAGACTGATGAACCTATAATTGCCTGGATGCTCCTTTAATACCTTCGTGTAGATAGGGATGACATTAGACTTTTTCCATTTGTCTGGGATGTCCCTCATCTCCACAACTTCTCAAAGGTGATGGTGAGTGGCCTCAATAACACTGCAAGCTTGCTTAACATCCTCTGGTGGATGCTGTTGAGGCCTATCAATTTTTAGGGGTCAAACTCCCATAAAAGTTCACATACCAACTCCTCCTTCATTGACGGTGAATCTGTGTTTGCATCAACCTGGATTTTTGCATCAACCTAGATGAGCTGGCCCATCTTAAGGCCTGGGGCCCAACAGTGCTGCATAGTTTTGCCAATGAAAAGTCTGTGCAATAAGATCCTGATTTAAAAATTCTTATTTTTAAGAAACTGGGGTCTCTTCACCTCCTGACTATTTCACCACTCTGAGTTGAGAAGCTAAAGCCATTAGTCTGCCATTAGTCCACTATCATAGCTGAGAAATCTTTTTAGACTTCTGTCTTCTGCCTGATGCTTTCATCTAATTAGCTTTTAGTATTTATCCATGCTTGAATAGGAAACTGTGAAGTTCCTTTTGAATATGGATAATTTCATTGCTTTTTGAGGTTTTTGGACATAAAGATGGAAATACTGCAGTTATACCTCACCTTCAGGGTAGGACATTGTCCTGGAAACATGACTGCAAGTACCTTTGCTGTTCCGTGATTTCTCTCTTTGGCTCTGACTGGAGATTAAACTGAATTTTCTGATCCATAATAACTGACTAAGGTTTGGGTTTTGTTACCCCTCTGTTGTTCAATTGAAGGCTAATAGATTCTTTCATTTTGAAAGGCTCGAGAATTCAAACATATTTCTGATATTCTAACTGAAGCTTGAAAGAAATTATTTTGGTGTCATGGTGAAGAGGATCTTTGAAGGGGCAGTGTTTGTATTCCTATAAATGGGCCTAATTCCTATGAAACTGATTTAAATACTGTAACTAATAATAAAACTAGTCATGCAATAATTATTTGTTTCCTAAACTTGGTCTAAATGTTATTTGTTTTCTTCTAAACAATTTTGAAATAAAAGGATGAAAACTAATCTTTCATTCATTCTTTCCTAGATATCCAGTATCTGCAGAGCAGCACTACACGCTGGTGTAGTCCGCAACCAGGGCGGTTATGTTGATGTTATGCCAGTAGACAAAAGAAAGGTGTATGTTGCTTCCTTTCAAAATGGAATATATTCAGAAAGGTACAGAGCCCATTTCCAAAGATTACGCTTTACCCTTTGCCTCGATAAGATCCAAGTCTTGCATTGTGTCTGTTTGTACCTGGGGCAGTGCTGGAAACCAAGCAAATAGGCCAAAATTGTGATTTACAAAGCTTGTGTAACAGCTGTGGTGACTTTGGAGAAGCTGTGGTGGCAGAGCTGCCTGCCTCCTCTAAGCTCATAAAACATTACTCTGAAAAGCTTCTTATGAAATAAAACCTCTTGTTTGCTTTGCTGGTTCTGTTGCAACTAACACAATATTTGATAAGAAAATTGCCTTTACTTTCTTAGGGAGGTTTTAAAAATTAACATTGGTGATGCAGGTTCATTGGTTCCTGATGAACTGTTCATTAGTGATTTACATGAACAGTGATCCTGAATCATAAATAATATTTACAAACATTAAATTCATGATCATTGAAACATAGTTTTAATTTCTTTTTTTTTTTTAATAGTTTGTTGTTAACAGTGTTTTTCTGAAAGACCTGGAGAATCTGTGAAAGTTATTGGGTTGTATTCAGTGTATTTGTGATTGTATGATGATAAACACATGGCTTCATGGTGCAGATTAAATTTAATCTTTGAGAGGGGCCTCTAGGTTCTGAAGCAAGAAGGAGAAATTACCTTAAAAAAATTCTAACATATAAAGCCACTCATTTATTCCTGTAAAGTTAAGAATGATTGTTTCCTAGACAGACTATAGTCTTTCAAAAAAATTTTTGCAAGGAAAAGATCTCCAAAAGTTTCTGTAGAGAACTTGGAAATAGAGAAATATAGGGTATTTTTTTTCTTATTTTTAATTGGGGATAGGAGAATGTCTTCTCTCTTTCCCTCAAACTTTCCAACAAAGCTGGAAGTTTGTAAAATAAAGATTTACTTTGCTTAGTAGATGACTTATTTTGCTTATTTTTGACCACGTAGTTGCCTTAGGAAGGGCGTTTCCTTACTGACAGTTTTGCTTTGTATATAAATCTTCTCATTCAGTAGAGATGCAGCCAGGAAGAATTTTGCAAATTTAATAGTTATTTATACTTTATATATAATATACATATTATATACTATGTATAAGTGTAAATTTTAAAAGTATGTATAGATATACATATATTTATGCATAAACCATCTTGGTAAAGTTTGGAAGGTTAGCAGTTTGGAAAACAGCCCCATGCAAGTTTTCTGTGAAGCAGAAGATGATGGATTGTAATGCTGTTGAAGCCAGCCTGCTTTCTTGTGTTCACTTTCATTTCCCTTTACTTCCCAGCTATGCCTCAGACAGGGTTGGCTAAAGAGAAAAACAGTGGGACCATTAAATATGACATTCTAGTTCAGATTATAAGAAAAAAATATTTATTCTAAAAAAATTTCATTGCAGTTGGATATTTTTGTTTAATATCTTTTGAAGCCAGATATTTATCCATTCAGAAAACATTCTCCTCGGTTTTGTTAGACATTAGTTCTTTATAGAAATCTATTCTTCATTATATAAGCTACTAACAAATAAGGGATCTGCTGGATCTGCAAGTTCTCTCCAAATGTAGTTGTTAGAATAGTGAGCATAGGATGCATGCTTTCTCTTTCTTCTGAGAAACTTCTAGTATCTTGCTTCAGTAGAGCTTTATTCCTTAAACCAGGATCCCTCATCACAAAGGATTACTTGATTTAATGTTATTTTTTCCTAATACACTGCTTGGAAGAAAAAAAAAATAATTTGAAATGTATGTAATTTTTATTTGTAGCAGTTTTAAAGGATCTTGTATTGCTAAAGTTAGGAGTTGTTACAAGAACTGCTTGAATTAACAAGAATTAACAATTAACAATTAAAAAAAATTGTCATTGGAATGTTGCAGTCTTAAAAATAACATAATTGATGTATTTATGTTTCAGTTTACAGAATCCTCCAGGAAGCAAGGCATTCAGAGTATTTGCTGTTGTTTGAGTCTAGCAAGTAAAATGTAAAACAGGCAAGTGAAACCAGAGCACTTGGAAAAGAGTAATACAGACCATATCTTATAATACCTAAAATTTGTATAAAGCTGTAACATTATTGTACAGAAGATGTATACTGCTTTCCACCAAAAAGTTTAAATTACATATATATCAATGAAAAAAAATCTGTAAAAATAAACATGGGAGAAAAATTAATTTGAAAATCTATAATGATATATAACACTACTTTGAATCCTGTGTTAAATATTGCTATATTTTCTTAGCAGTTACTCCTATACAGTTAATTCAAAGCTCCTAAATGTTCTTTGTTTTCCTCATCTGAATATATTATTGTATGGTGCTTTATATATGCCACTAACAGTAACCTTTAAAGTATACCATAGGGAGACCTGAGTTTTTTTATTTTCAATTTACAGAAAAGAAGCCATCCCAATATTCTGATAAAATAAATCATGCCTTAAACTAAAATAAAAACATATATAACTTTTTGATGATTTACAGTAGCATTAGCCATGCAAGCATAAATAAAGAGCTAGATTGTTCTCAATTTCTCACTAATCGTAACAAGTCCAGATACTTATTTTGAAATAAAATGGAAGATATAAAATATGGGAAGCCCTGGGTCATATTAGCATGTTTTCCTAAAAAAAAAAAATAATCTAAGAGACTAAGTCATTCGTCTCTATTATTTCTTAAATAGGTTAATGAAATATTTACTGGATGCTGCTAGGCTGTGCAGTTTACATAAGCAATTCATTATGGCCCAGTCCCTCACAAATATTCCACTGTCTTGGGATGGTTGAATGAGAGACAGAATTTTTATATTGAGAAGTGTAGTAACCTGAAATTAAGTAATAAGGCTGCAGTTCTGCAATGCAGTTCTGCACATACACGTGCTTTATTTTTGCCATGTCACTCCTTCAATTTACCCAAAGTGGGTTTCAGAAAAAATATAGACTTGTACAAATACACAAAAATTTCCAAGCTTGAGGCCTTGAGTTGTACATGTTATCAATATGTTGATATGAGGGTAAATGTTCAAAAAAACCAAAGAAAATAGTAGCAGAGGCTAACCTTGCTCCTCATGACCTGGCAAATATTCCTGCAGGCCAGGAAGTAGAGTGATATGAAGCCCAATGACCATTATGTCATTTGTTGCTTCACCATTTAAAAAAATTCATTTATGGTGAACAGCTTGGTGGATTAATTTTACCTTATTATGGTATATAAAGAACATGTAGTGGTGTTACTATGTTTCTTTCTATGAAAAGCGTATTGGTGCTTTAAGACTGAAAAGCTGTTAAACTTTATTTTTGGTGTATTTTGTTTCTGTTGTTGAATTTATTTCACTCCAACTTGTAAACTTATTCATACTCTTCATATTTCAGAATACAATGTTCTGCCTTCTCTTTTGCTACATGTACTACCTCATGTAGTTAGGCAAGCTTTGTTAGGTTTTTTTAATCTGTTTTGAATAAAAATAATTTACATTGTAAGAATAACTTTGACAGCTTTTATTTTTTGTTTGTCCTGTCTTAAGAGAAAAAAACTAGCAGACACCCAAAATGTACTTTTTTTTTTTTTTCTGAGCTAAACATTGCAAGTGTACCACCAAGCAGTAGACATAGTTTGAGGTTCTAAAAGCTATAAAGGCAGTTTAGACACAAAACTTCCATTAATTGGATCAGAAGTTTTATGGATAAATCTTCTGCTCTTTTTTTCAGGTTTTGACAAGGGTCAAATTGATGAGGGAGACAAAGAGTCTTTTATGTATAACCCCTTTTTTGTGCAAGTGGTGGCCACTGAAAGAAGCTTTTATATAAATTTTGCAATACTGGCATTAACCATTTTTCAGGATTGAAACCAAGGTGCAAGTAGACTTTGACTGTGATGGATCTCCAAGTCAGTCAAAAGCTTGAGACAGACTTGAACCACCTTTTCTTAAAAGCACCAAAGCAGTAACACAGAAAAGTCGTGCAGTACCTGCAGTTGGGGTTATCAGAACATAAAATGCAGTAAGATCACCTCTGAAATTGAGGACACAGAGAACTATTGAGGGAGACATTTAGAACAAAATGTTGTGACTGCAAATAGTGTCCCTTTCCATACAGGCAGGATGCTTCCTTGCAACCTGACCTTGCTGTTCAGCAGCTCTCCGTGTTTCCTGCCTGGTCTGTGATTCCCAGCAGTTGCCCCAGAACCCCACGGGAAGCCTGTGGGGTGCTGCAGAGCCTGGGCAGTGAGGTAGCTCCCTACCCTGTGAACCAGAGAGCGGGGTCATCCCTTCCTGTGGGCAGTGTGGAGCCTGTGGTAAGGAAAAGAACAAGAAAGTCACACCTTTAGTCATAACCACAACTTCCTCACTTTGGGTAGGTGGGTGAATGGAGTCCTGCATGGTAACACTGTTGCTGCACCAAATTTCTACCTTTTTCTTCCATTTGTTCCTGGTGCCTTTTTTTGTTCTTCTGCGTATCTTTACTTCCTTTTCTCTCTTATCTGTAAATTCCAATCTACATTTGCTGGAAGTTCCTGTGCAGGGGGGCAGGGGTGGGACCCTTGAAGCTATAACAATAAAGTTAGAGCTTGGTGGGAGGAGAAGAGGGGCTACTTCTAGCATATGTGTATGGTTACACTGTGAGTGGATCTACTAACCAACACAGTGACAAGAAGAAAGGGAGGTAACTCTTTCTCTTCACATCTTCTGTTGCACAATTTTTTGGAGTTGTGTTGCTTTTCCACACACAATGACTATCCTAATACAAATATTCCAGCTAATGTTGGCTTTTTGAGAAATTTTCCTCTGTATTTACTGTAAGTAGTAAGTCAATGAGTAGACATTTCCAGACAGTTGTAGAATGGGAGCTGCGCACTGGTATTTCTGTCTGCACCAGAAGCAACTGTATGCCGGATGGTTACAGCTAATTCATAGAAAGCCCAGAAAAGTAAAGATAGAAAGTAACTTGGAGTATCAGAAAACTTCTTGTAACCTAATGAAAAAACCATAGAAGAAGATCAACTTTTAAATTCTGCAGAATTATTTGGTTAATTGAGCAGTTACAAAATTGTGTTCTCAACTTGAAATAAAAGAAAGGGATAATCAATATGAGAGTAAAGCTTAGTTAATGCTATCCATAATATTTAGCTTGCCTCCCAGGAAAAACCTAGAAGTAGCCAACAAGAATTATTACAACTGATATATAACAAAAAGCTGGTTTATTACATTGCTGTTTGCCAGTTATAATTTTGAAAGGGCTAAAATACCAAGGAGTGTAAGCCCACTAAATACAATAGGCCCTTAAAAGCATATGTGAAGCAGCAAAGAGTACATATGGATCTTGTTGTATTTCCCATTAAGACTTGGTCAGAATTATTTGGAGAGGAGTCAAATGTTTGTCAAGTGTAGATCACTTGCCTGGTGAGCTTTTCCGTAAGGACCAATTGAGGCATTCCCCTGCTATGCTGCATCCCTGCCAGCTGAAGTAGCTAATTTCATAATTAAGTGTTAGTGTGGAAGAAAGTGGTCAGACTCAGATAATCCTTTAATGGTTGTTCAGCATTTTGAGAGCTATGTGAGGATACTTTAGTTTTAGGGAACTTGGGACCCACCTTCATGTCAACAGACAGTTCATAGTACTAGCTGGGCATAAACTAAGGAAACTAGGAAACATTTCCTAAACTTTGTGAATGCTGAGGAATTTTAAAGAGTTCACAGACATCCTTGTGTCTGATTTCTGCATAAGGAACAGTCTGATCTAGAAATTGTACGTAAAGTACTTTTGGAACCCAACCTGAATCGTGGATTGGGATAACCTGTATGTAAGTTTACAGGTTTTAAACTGAAGAAATAGTCAGTTTCAAGTTTTATGTAGATGTCAGACTGTCAGCGGATTCTCAGTGGATTTGAAAAAGGGAAAGTAACATCAGCTTTTTTTGTATGTTTTGATACATATGTTCAGGAAAATGCACAGACCTTTATGGCAGAGATGTAACCAAATGACTCACATAAACAGTATCTTGTGTGTAGCAGTTACTTTTGAAGTATGTTTTGAATTTGGCTTAAAGGTCAGATAACCCAGCTTCCTGTGAATACACAAGGGAAGGTTTATTTCCTGCAATTTCTGTAGTCATACAAAGGGTAAGATTTAGAAACATAAATATTTGGAAGTTACAAAGACTATTCATACAGTGCAATATTCTGTTAGGAAATGTATATAAATACTGTATGAAATACTGTACTGTCAGACTTCTATGACTTAAGGCTTTTTATAGCATCTGTGGAACTCTAGGGAATTATACAAGGAATGAAAAGCCTGGAGATTTTTTTTTCATTCATTGTATAACATGCATCTTACAGAGCTTTAGATATACAAATGACAGCACACTTTAGTATTCAAAAAAATTGCATATAATTTTACAAAAATGTTCATTTTGTATATGGTAAAAGAAGCCATCCTATCAGCCCTAGCCTTAGCCTGTCTTGCTGTCAGGAATAAAAGATGAAAGCAGTATTTTCTATATGGTCATTATTTATATTATTGTTGTTAGTAAAGGAGAAGCCATTGAAAAGTGAAAATACAATAAAATGTGATTCCTGCTCCATGTTAACATAGGATGGCAATGTGACACCTGAAATTTGCCATCAGCTATTCAATGCTCTGTGCTAAATTTCTTGTTCATCCTAGCCTGTTTGCCAGGAGACCGATGCCTACATCATAAGACCATTAAAGCATTTTGGAAAAAAGGAGTAATAATAAGCATTAAGTATTCAGAAGCCAGCAAAACCCCCCAGTCAGAGCAACTTGATATAATAAGGCACAGGATAATATGAGAGACTGAAGGAGGAAAGTGAAGAACATGCAACTGAAACATCCAGTCATGATTCTCTGTGTCTTACTGCCTGCATTGATTCTTGCCATAATTACTCTAGTTACTCAATTCAGATCTGCCTCCAGTGCTGTATCCAATATTGGTTTTGTCTTTACTGACAGTGTCCAAAGGCTAACAGCAAAGCTGTTGGGTAAGAACTGAGATACTCTGGCCAAACAACACTATGTCTTTTAATAGGCAACAAAAGACTTCAGTTGCCAATAGCAGTAACTCGTGGACTTTTAAATTTCCAGACTTCATTTAAAGGGTAAGCATTATAACAATATTAGGAATAATCTCCTTGAAATTTATTTGATATAAAGTCTGCTTAGTATGTTTAAAAAACTTTATTTTATGTGTTTTCAGTTATTTATGAATTAATGATTTTATGTGACAATATTCTTATTTGGCATATCATCTTAGAATGCATATAAGAACTTGCATTAGTTTTGCTTAGGTATATGCAAGCTCAGAAACTCATAGGACTTCATAGTAATGCTGATTATTTTTAGGATGTTCAAGAGACAGAAATTGCTAGGAGGTAGTAGTTCTTCCAAACTTAACCTACACAGTTTGCTTCAGTTGCTTAATTATTCACTTAGGCTTGTTTATATGCAATCTAAATAGCAAGCTGGCTCTGACTTTTTATAAATTGATGCTACTGTACGTCACAAAGATAAATTGGAAACAGTTGATACATAAATCTCCCTGTAGCCAGTACAATCTTCATTCCATATTTATCTGTTGAAATCCATCTGTTTCTTGTTGGGGGTAGATGTTTTTTTTCTTACTGAAAGATCATGTCTTCTGAATAAGTATTTCTTTTATTGTGTCAGAACAACTCCAAGACCTTTGGGTCTGCAGGCTGTACTAAGCACAGAAACAGAGCAATCAGTTTATGCAAAGGGACTTAGTCTCAGATTTTGGATTTAGCTCAGTTCAGTACACAAAGAAGTGTATTGTATGAGGTGATTTAGTGCTTACTGTACTGGAGGTGATAGTCCTACTCCAGCACAGCTGTAACTGAGCCAAGGAATAGTTTTGTGAAATGCTCTGAGCCACTCTCTTTTAACCAGTAAAAATTATATTGTAAATTAGATCAGCTTACATTTTTAAACAAAAGGAGTAGCTAGACAGATATATTTGGTGGCTTATTGATAAAGATGTGCCCTTCTGCCACTGATTGAGGGTTTATGCATGTTATACCAAATATTTTCAATAATGTGCAGATCATGCAGAAACAGTGATTTTTTTTGGTTGGCACTGATGTTAAAAGGCTGCTTCTGCTCCAGCATCTTTTAAAGCAGTTTTCTGAAAATTACAAGGCAATTGTTTTATAATATGTAAAGATCTGTCCTAGAAATAAGGAAGTCACATCTTGACTGAGATGTGCATCTACTATACAGTAAAAATATTGTTCTTTGATTTAGGACTTCTTTTCTGCTAATGCTTCGATTAAATTTGTAGTTTTCATTATAATTCCTGGAGAAGTACAGTCGAATCAAAACACCTAAAGGTACTTGAGGAAAACAATCATCTCTACCATGATCTCTCAGAAGATATTCAGCTCTTATTTATCTCACATCAGTACAGCACCTAAACAGTAACTCAATACCACTCCTATAATAATTGCAGTCTATGACTCGTCATAAAGCTGAGATTCCAACCCAGCTTCTTATTTAGTATTAGTCAAAAGCACGGACAAAGGAATTTAACAAGGAAGGTGAGACAAATTTTCAGGTAAAATCTAGAATAGCTGGGATATGAGAGAATATGAGAAATGCTTCTTAAGGAAAGCAGGCCACTTTGATGTATTAGGAGATGAACCTATGTGCCTGTATCACATGATTAATAAGTAGAACTGATAAATGCTGCTACAAAACAAAGAATAAGTCTTAATAAAGATTGATCTCAATACTTTTAAGCTGTTTACTATCCCAAACCTGTAACCTTAAAGTAACATTTCAAAGCTCGTTGTTTTTCCTTGGTTTGTAAAATTAAGCAAGTGCTGAAGTCAGTGGGGCTGAGAGTGAGAATTTCTCTGTAGTTTGACTGGTAGGGGAATAAGGGATACTGATTCACAAATATCTGGTGCAAATTTAAGGTTCATTCACAAGCATCCAAACTGTCTCTAAACAGTTTTCCAGTAAGCTTTAGTCTTTCTGCTAACAAATCACTTAAATGGATGTCCATTTGAGTTACATTTACCTGTTTTGTAGGACTTGGAGAAAAAAGAGTTTTAGAAAATGTGTTTCTGTAGTTATTTAGTGATAACTGTAAGGTGAAATAAGAAATATTCCTCATTGTATTTCAGAAACACATCTTTATGCCTTGAAACCACTTGGAGTTACAACTCTCAGCATTCTGTAATGAAGTATGGTGGAACTTGTACCTTTAAGAACTGAGAGTCTGGTCAATCTATTCAGAAGGTCAAATTAATCAGAAAAGTATTCACTAAGCCAAAGATGGGATGGAGGGTGGTTTGTGTTATTATTTTGCTATAGCAGGTTTCCCAAATTGCTTAGATGAGTTAGCAAGTACATCTTCATGTCTTCTAAACTGAGCGATCATCAAATTTCTCTTAATTTCTAAAGCTAGATATTTAATTTTTAATTTTATTTTGAATTATTTTTAAGAACTTAAAACTGACCTTATATTCCTGTAGTCTTTTCAGTTCTAAGCTCTTTGCTTGTTCCTTCCGATCTGTGTATCTCTATCAGTTCATTGGTCAGCAATACAGCAGTATGTTAGGAGTGAAAAGCCAGAAAATGTGCATTGGTAAAAAGTTACAAAAAATGTAATAATTTGTGGGTTATCCTCACAGTGCAAGGAAAGTGATCTACTCATGAGGAATTCAGTCTGTGTCTCCCAAAAGCCAATGTAAAGGAAATAGCTTCTTTCAACCTACTGGTATGTGTTATCTGAAAGACTTGTTATTCAGTAAAACTTCTGGGGTTGACCCCGAAGTTACAAAAAGTATCTGCACAGTTGAAGTTGCTACCCAACTGTCACAATTCATGGCTAGTGACAGAAGTAACTGTGAAATAGAGGCAGTGTCTCTCCTCCCACCTAACCCAGCTGCTTTGTGTCTCAGCAAGAGCATAAATGCTTCTTTTCCTTCCTAGTCAAAGGTGGGAGTTACAAAGGATAAGAAAATCTTGAGAGAATATCTGTGGTGATACTGTTCTGCACAGCAGGGCGAGAAGGATGGCAGACTCCTTGCAGGGCTCTGTCACTAGAAATGCTCATGGGAAATCACAGAGAGAGGAAGGGAGAGAGAGAGGGAGTCCTACTGTTACCATGAGCATGTTCAAGGAAGCATGATAAAAAGGTCACCTTCGGTGCTGCCAATAATGCTGCCAATAGACAGTTTTTGTGCACTAGGAAATTTAGCAAACGGTATTATGAAACAATCTAGTTGTTTATTGCTAAATATAATGCTGCAAATTTGATAAATGAGATGTTGGGTTATCTTTTCAGTTGAACTGGTGTAAGTCATTTAACAGAATAATCACACCAATGTCTGTGATGCTCCTCAAAAACTGGAGCAAGGATAACTTTTCCTAATTATAATAATACAGTTGTTAAAAAATTATGAAATGATCATAAAATTTTAGCTATGTCAGTGTTTCAAATGTTCTTAGTGGAAGAAGGGCCAGCCTTGCCTGTTCTGAATAATGTCTTGTGTTGATACTAGGTGCTTTAATATGAAGAGACCTTTAAAAAAAGGTAGCTGATCCATTTCACTGAGACATTCAAGTGTAGTGTGATTACAGAATCACAAAATAGCTGAGATGGGAAGGTACTCCTTGAGGTCATACAGTTCAATCCCCCTGCACAATAGAGCTGATGGCCCAGAACCATGTCCAGGCAGTTTTTGGCAATCTCCAAGAATGGAGGCACCACAACCTCTCTGGGTAACCCATGCCAGTGCTCAATCAACCTCACAGTAAAAATGTGTTTCCTGATATTCAGAGGGAACCTCCTGTGTTTCAGTGTGTGCCCATTGACTCTGATCCTGGCACTAGGCACCACTGAAAAGAACCTGTCCTCTTTGCACCCTCCCTTCAGGTATTTATAGACATTGACAAGATCCTTCTGAATCTTCTCCTCTCCAGGCTGAACAGTCCCAGCTCTCTTAGCCTGTCCTTATAGGAGAGATGCTTCAGTGCTTTAATCACCTTTGTGGCCTCTTGTTGGACTCTCTTTAGTGTGTCTCTGTCTCTCTGTGCTAAGGAGCCCAGAACTCAACTCAGCACTCCAGGTGTGGTCTCACCAGCGCTGAGTAGAGGGGCAGGATCACCTTCCTCCGCCTACTGGCAACACTACTCCTGATGCAGGCCAGGACACCATTGACCTTCTTTGCTACAAGGGCACGTTGCTGGTTCGTGTCCAACTTGGTGTTCACCAGGGTCCCCACGTTCTTTTCTTCAGAGGTACTTTCCAGCTGTGTGTCTCTCAGAATATATTAGTGCACAGAGTTGTTCCACTTCAGTTGCAGGACTTTGCACTCAACCTTGTTGGACTTGGGTTTCCTGTCAGCCCATTTCTCCAGCCTGTTGAGGCTGGATGACAGCATGATCTCCTGGCACCTTAGCCACTCCTCTCACTTGTGTGTCATTAGCAAACTTGCTGAGGATGTGCTCTCCCCCTTCATCTGGATCATTAATGAGGATATTAAGCAAGCTTGGACCGAGTACAGAGACCTGGAGAACACTGTTAGTAACTGGGCTCCAAGCAGACTTTGTGCCAGTGATCTCTCTGGATGCCACTATTCATCCAGTTTTTAATCTACCTCACTGTCTGCTCATCAAGGCCATAATTCACTAAGCTTCTCTGTGAGGATCTTAAGGGAGACAGTGTTGATGTATTGACAGAAAATATCCTCTTTACACCTTGCCTCTAGTGCTTTTTACTAGTCTGCAATTAATCTGCTCAAGCGGTGGTTGTGGGATCAGGAAATTTAATGCCAGTATTAGTAGGGATTAGTTGATGCTTTTCATTCTTTAGGTGGAGGCAGTCTACAGACACTGACAAACACTACTCTTGATGTTGCATATATATGTGTATTTATATATATATACATATTCTGTAATTCTGTAATATATATTTATATATACATATTTTCATACTCTCCGTAAGAAAACTCCTTTCAGTCATCATATGACTCTTCAAGCTGGATGTATGTCTGTGGCCTTCAACTAGCTCTAAACAGGGTCCCAAATTTCCACTGTCAGGAGCCCAGAATAACCTCAGAACATGTCCTTTACAAAATGGGACAGTCTGCTGAAAATGATGACTAGTTTTGCTATTTCAGATGGCTGTTACTTAGTCTTATAATTACTGGCAGACATGTTCAAACTTAAAGCATCGTCTCAGAATGTTCATGCCTGTTTGCATCAGCTAAAGGCTCAACTCAGAAAGTGGGAAGCATAGCATTGCCATGAGATAAAACTCTGCAAAAAGCAAATGCTTTTTCTACATTAGATCCATAAACTAAAGAGAGAGAGATTTGAGTGTGATGAATTGATGTAAGAAGAATGTTCTTTATCTGATTTCAACGGAGCAGCTCTATGTGGAACAGAGAAAGTGAAGCACTCTAGGTTAGAAACATTTGAAGAAGTGGCATGAATTATAGAACATTCAAAACAATGCGAGATTTTTTCAAAGGAAAAAAATACTAACCAGGAAGTATACTGATTATTCAAAATACTTCTCTTGCATCTCTATCACATAAGAATGAGTGGCTCTCATTTTACTTCAAACAGTCTGAGTAGAAGTGTTTATAATGTCAGACCTTGCTCCTTTCCCTCCATTTAACACATTTGCTCAAAAATCTTATCCCCATATGTATTTTTGGGATGCTATGCTATGATCCAGTTGGGTATATCCCTCTGGATGCCAACTGTTTTACACAGCAAGCCAATTAATCTTGGTACCCTTACTTCTCTGAATAACAATAGTACACTAAGACACAGTAAGATCTTCTTCCAAGCAGCATATGGCCAAAGGAATGGAACAGACAGGGGAATGGTCTCATTGCAAGAAGCCTTTCTGCCCAAGATAAGCCTTGAGCTTGGCATTCCCCTCCTTCTCTTGTGTGGACTGGTCTCAAACTTGGCATACCAAGTTTGGAGATGAAGTTACAGTTTTTTTTGCTTTCAGACAATCTCTGTACTTGACACAGCTGACAGCTCTCTTGATCCCTTTCTGCCAGGGCATAAATATCCTGGCATAATTAGCAGGGTTTATTGGTTTAAAGGACACAGCTTTGTAAAAAAAATCTGCTAAATTTACTGTCATGTGGAAGAAGCAACTCCCTGTAATAGTCCATTGTCCTGACTGCCTTTGAGATGCATAACTGACACTTTTCTAGCCCTGAAGCTTTTGCTTTATTTTCCACTTTGCAAACAATATTACTCAAGAAAAATAACACCAACATTTTTTCACAGTGATTTTTAAAAGCTCAAGCCAGATTTTCAGCTGGTGTCGATCAGGCCAGCTACCTTGACTTCAAGAAAATTTGCTAATTTACACAGGCTGATGATATAACCTACATTCTTCAAAACCAAATGGATAATAAACATTGGCAAAGCTTCTTAAAAGGACATCTTAATTGGTTTCATAGTCTGTCACCTCCATAAACTTATACAGAAGAGCATGCATGATTTCCTGTTCCCCAACTCATTTCCTGGTCAAGAACACAAAATGGTAATGCAGGAAGAAAACATGACTCTCTTGAAGTTGATGACATTTTAGAAAAATCTACTGCTATTGAAATAAATGTTTCATAAATACCTGGTTATACAATGGAGCCTATCTCTTCCAGCATAAAGATTTGAGGAAATAAAGCAGGAGAGAATTGGGTTTGCTGCATGGATGGGACAGAAACTCTAGCTTGCAACACAAAGTAATTTTACTCTCAATAATTTCCTCTGACTGAGAAGGAGAAGCTCTTTTGGCAATCCCTACAGAGCCCCCAGCACAGAAACTGTTTATGCAAGCTAAACACAGAGCCAGAATTAAACCTAAGCCCAGTAAAAGTAACGGGTAATGTAAAAAGCCAGCTGTTTAGACCAGTGTCATACAAACTAATAGATACTTTTTTTTATACAGACATAGGTGACTCGTGGTGAGTCAGTTCTAGATGATGTTTTGCCTAGCCCCAGAAATCCCATGGGAATGCTATGATTTTTTCCTCTGCATCTAGTGAATATTTATGGGGACTGAACAAGAACCTCTTTTAGTACGTTGTGTGGATTTATTCTCTGCTATTATTTGGTGGAATATAGATTTCATCCAATGATTATGTATGGTGTGGCAGAACCCAGACCTCTGCTCTTTAGCATTGCTTCAGGAACACACAGGGGTGAAAAGGGTCAAAATATAGACACCTCTTGTTTTTTATTAATGAATTAACAATATTGGGTTTTTATTAAATAGGTACACATGTAGGTACTCATGTGTTTGTTGGTATATAACCTGTACATTTAGGGATAAAAAAGTCTGATTTCTGGACTTGTGAAAGGAAGAAACTTTACTTTTTTTCCCCTAACTGAACCAAAGTAGGCTGCACCTAGCAGATATGGATGCCATATAGCTGACCTAAAGCAAGGTGAAAGCAAGCCTTTCAAGGCAAACATGAAGTTTATGATACTTTTACCTAATTTATGACCCAATTTGGGGCATGGCCAAAAATTTGACTCATGTATTTTTTATCTTGAAAAAATCCCTGTACTTTGCTATTAACATAATCCTCCCCCCACTTTGTCTAATGTTTTCTTTCTTTTTTCCTTTATTGTTCAAACTTTTGCAATACTGCCATAATGAAATTAAAGACCACCTTCAACACCAAAAATATACATCCATATTAACCCACTGAACTCTTCTGATTCCAGTGGTGGTAACCTCTCCAGGAAATTGTCTCATGTTCCTTAGCTATGGCCTCCTTACCCTTTAAAAAATAATCTAATTAAGCTGATTTGGATTTCTTTTGTTGTTTTTTTGTTGTTGTTGGTTTTGGGTTTTTTTGTGTTGTTTTTGGTTTATTTGTTTGCTTTGATCTTGGTTTTCCCTCAGATGCTTTCCATCACATCCTTTTAAATAGTTCCCAGGATTCTTCCTTCCAAAATTTAGTAAACTATATAGTTTCCATTTCTTGTGGATTGATTTGCTGATGATAAAGTCCCTCAGTGGACATATGGAATAGGATAATATGTTTTCTTTTTCTGACTGCGTTTCCCTTACTGCAATTGAAGAGTGGTTACCTTTTGCTTACTTACCTTTTTGCAAAGCTATGGAAAGAGAAATGGAAATTAATATATTTGCAAAATTAGTCTATATGCAAAATATCAAAAATATCTATTTTTATACCTTTTTTCCCCCCCTCTTTTTAGCTGGAGGAACTTGGGGGAATGAATGAATTAAAGTTGTTTTCTTAAAGGGGTTGCAGTGTTTTGAGTAGAACGATTGACTCAGTGAGTTTGAAGTCTCCAACATAGTAGGAATATAAAGCAGCAAATCTATGCAAAGCTATGTTTACACTGAATTGCTAGTGGCTGGGTCAGTGAAGGGTTGTGGTGAAATTTGCCAGTTATCTATACTATTTGCCTGGATGGAATCCTTTTGAAACAGCTCTGGCTTGTATTTCCTGGGGCAAAACTCAGCAGGAATCTGGAAGTAGAATTCACTTCAAGACACCTTCACTTATTCTGTCTGGTCAGTCCTCCCCCATGTATCCCAGCTGTTTTTGTGCTATTATCACAGGGCTAATATCAGCCAGGCAAAATGGTCTGAGTTGTTCTCATATTTCTACCCTCTGTAACCTGTTGTTACATATTTCTCATATTTCTAACCTCTATTGCCTGTTTCTACAGAATGCCCTGCAAAGACAAGTGTGATTTATAGGGAGCCTGAGCTTAGACTTCTAGACTGCCCAAAGACAATGCAGTTCTGAACAGGTGGCTGGGTAAAGTGTATATGCAGCCTATTGATGTATGTCATGAATCATAATAACATAGAGAACTGTGACATGTCACATTTGGAGTTCAGTTTCATTCATGATGCTGATCCTATTCTTACAAGCAATACTTAAAACTGATTGTTTTCATTTAGCAGTTCTCACAAATTCCATCCTTTGCGGTAACTTGGGAGTTGCCTTAAAATTTTGCTTCCTAAGGTCATATGAACTTTAAAAATTCAGAGGTCCTTTAATTAAAAAAGTTCTGACAAGAAATTACAATTAAAATTTGCCCTTATGGATATGTATAAAAGATAATCTAACAGATGTTAAAGATCAATCTGCCCATTGAGGGTCTAATTTTATTTTTCTTACACTGATGTGTTGCAACAGCATGCTGATTTTCACAGGAGTGAATAGGGTAAATTAGGTCCTAGAAATTCACCTAGAGATTCCTCTTTTACCACAAATGTTTATGTTCATTACTCAATGAATATGACAATTACGATTTTTTGGGTTGACTTTCTTATTGGTGATGGGAATAAGAAACACCCCTATATTTCACATTGGTGTGAGAGAAGCGTTATGGGACCCTAGATGCAGCAGAGCCATAGTGTACTCTACACATTTTGAACAATAAGACAACCAACAAAGTTCACAATCTAGGATTTTAAAATAAATTAGCTGTATCAAAAAAAAAAAAAAAAGGCAACAAAAAATAGATGCAGAGCTTTCTAATAGATCTTTGGATCCTTTTCAGTTTGCTTTTTGTGCATAGCTATGTGAACTTTTCCAACATTGTCATCCAAGTACATATTTCAATAATTGTTCATCTCCTAGGAACAAAAGTTGTCCCACTTGAGAAACAAGTAGGAGCTCATGCCACTTTTGAAATAGAATTTACTTCTTTTCTTTTCCATTGCTAAGTATATTGCCATGCCAACATTTGCTTTTTCTAAAATATCATCACTCACACAGTCTTTTGTCTGCATCTTATTGTTTAACACCCTCAATATTTGGTGGCTCCTGAAGGGGTAGTTTAAATTGCATATGATTATTTATTTCCCCACAGGCAGTGTTTCCTTTTTATTTGAATGTATAAGCAATCCAATTTAATTTTGATTTTGTTGTTGTCAGCCTCAGTGAAAATAAAATCAAAACTATAACATTTGTATACACAGCAAAAGCAGCCTTTATTAATATGGGAGGTAAAGGCAAATAGGCATACCTGAATGTAGGCAAAATCATTTGTCAAAACAGTAAGATGAATGTCTAATAATGTTTGAGGGGTGGGAAGTATGCTTGCCTTCATAATAAACTCTATAAACCCCTTAAATTTTATACAGAAGAAAAATAAATCTACAGTTGCTATATAAACTACTAGTTGCTATTGAAAAAAAAAAGTTATTGAAATCAAAATAGCCATTTGATTAGAACTTTTCTGGGCAAAGTATTATGGGCTACAACAATACATTTATCTTAATATATTTAAATTACTAATATCTTAATATAATTCGCCCACCCTTATCTGAGATGACATTCCTGGTTTTAGCATAATTCAAATTACCTTCAATAATTTTAAGAACAATACCTTTAAAGAAATTTGGACAAGAATTAGTATGTCCATCAGGTGTACCATTTGAAGACACACCTTCTCTTGTATGAGCAGAACTCCTCTAGTTAGAAAAGATACCCTGCACTGGTGGTGCATCACACATCTGTCACTGGTATTCACCAGTCCCTTGTCTCAGACCAGGTGTTTATCAACATCTGGATTTAGACTTTTGGCCACCCTGTGACCCAGAAGGTCCCTAGACCCAGGGGACTGGGAACAGCAGGACCTCCCTGGGTCAGCCTGGAAACCCAGTCAGGAGTAGGACAACTGGGAGACAGAGGGACAACCCCAGCCCCAGGCATTAGGCATCTCCCCAGGGATGGTGGTGGACCAAGACCATGCTGGAACAGGCAATTATTTATTGGAATGTAAAAATGTTAAGTATTCAACTAGGCTGTTCTTCAGGAGAAGTAGTTACTGTCAATGTCAGCTAGCAGAAGGGATTTTATTTTTTGATGCTTGAGTCCTCCCTCAATGTAAAGTTTTTCTTTTTAGTAAAGTTACTAAAAAAATTATTAATCCTTTATGTTATGGCCCTTAAAAAAACCCAACAATTCTCTCTAATACTGATGAAACTTCAGTAAATAAATAAAACAAACAATGAAATGACACTGAAGTAACTGGGAGACAGATTAAACACTTTACTACTAGTTTTTCTCTCCCTCCGTTTGATGCTTTATCACTATACAGATCCAAGGTTGGAGAGTGTCGATTGAATAGGCATCCAGTTGCGTTCAGTTATATTGCTCTGCAGTTTCTAACAAGCCAGCTACTAAAAAATCATTGAAATTGCTGTCAGATCCATGGCCCTTTACAGACATGGGCCTCTACAATAAGCATTTAACATGATCTTTTGGAAAGAAAAGTCAATAATGTTGTCACATACATTCATTTAGTTATAGTAAGGTTGGCTATCACTCTTGAAACACATAATTAAGAACCATTTTTCAGTGGTAAGTTTCCTTGCAGCCTGGGAAATAGGAAGCATACTTATTGATTACTGTGTTCAGTGCCCGTTTCAGATAACTTTTAGAGACAAATGCCAAGTATGCAATAGCTGTTAGTAAGACCTCTTTGTGATGTAATTAGAAGTCATGATGCACAGGTTTCTTATTTAATGGACAAGGTCTTCAGAGTTAGTTAATAGTATAGCAGTTACTGCATTTAGTTCAAATATTTTTGAGTGGTCCGGGATGGCAGTCACATTACTAAATTGGGCCTTTAAACAGCGATGTGAATACTTGAGGTGGGGGTAGTTGTGGGGAGTTGACTCCCCTGAGAGGTTTTAGTGGTGAGTTTGCACTAGTTAATGGAAATGCATCAGCTGAGAAGCTGATTCTTGCTTTTGAGCAAGACATTGACACCAATTTTAACTCTTAAAAGCAAGATACAGATTCTTACATTTTCTAAAGGAACTGTTGAAAATTAGGTATTTGAATCCATACTTTGGCAACTGAGTAATTAACTCAACATTCACAGCTGTTGAGCACCGGAAGTTAATAGTGAATTTAGAGTTTGATGAGAACCTGAATAAAGAACCTGAATAAATCTAAATAAACATTTCTTTTTCTTTTAATTTTGTAATTTTTTTTTTGGTTTGTGTTTGTCATGCTTAACCCCAATAGGCAGCTAACACATCCAGTCACTCACTCTCCTCCAGTGGAAAGAGAGAGAGAATCAGAGTGGCAAAAGTGAGACATCTCGAGGGTTGAAATAAAGACAGTTTAATAGGGAAAGCAAAAGCTGCACATGGAAGCAAAGTGAAACAAGGAATTCATTTATCACTTCCCAGAGGCAGGCAGGTTTTCAGTCATCTCCAGGAAAGCAGGGCTCCATCATGCATAACAGTGACTTGGGAAGGCAAATGCCAGCTTTCTCTGCAACCCCAGCCTACTTGCAGAGGAGCAGACTGAAAGGAAGAAAAATCTGGATACTGTATAAGAACTGCTCAGCAGTAACCAAAACATCATTGTGTTATCAACACTGTTTTCATCACAAATCCAAAATGTAAGTCTGTAGAAGCTACTATGAAGGAGTGCAGCTCTATCCCAGCCAAAACCAGTACATTCTCCATGCCTTATTCTATACTATTTATGTGATATTTAGGTCCCATGCTATCCAATGAATCTTTATCTAACCACCTTCCCCCTTCTCATCTTCTGGTATATATACTGATATCATCCCTTAATCAATGGATTATTGTGAAATGTCTGTAAAGTGTCCATAAAATGTCCATTGATAGGAGTTTTTTTACCCCATGACTTCAGGCTCCATCAGGTGTGGGGATGACTCAGGATAGGAGAGGTGGTGTGCTGCACTAAAGTTATTGGGCAACAAAGCCAGCTCAGGTCAGGTCACTGCTGTTGTTCCACTGCTTCTTGTGAGGCACATTCTCCATTGGTGCCTACTCTATTCTGGCCACCCAACTAGTAGGCACTAAAATTTCACAAAAACAAAATCTCTGCCCAGGAGACAGTAATACTTGACCACAATAGATATCTCCATCCATGCAAAAAGGACAAGTATTTATTCTTAATCTCTAGGACCTCTTTTTCACCCTTAATTATAGAGTTGATTACAGAAGAACTATGGCTCTCCAGAACCATATTTTTAATTGTTTAATGACAATGTGTAATAATTGTTTAGACAATGTATTTGAGGTTTTATGAAAGGAATGTGCGCAAAGGGTGTGCCTATATTGGTGGCAGAGCGCAGGGAAGGTTATTTGTGGTGTGACTTTGCCTTACATATTCCTTGGAGTCTTACTGTATACACTGACTTGTATTACTGGTGCTCTCCATCCCCCTCTCATGGAACCAAAGCTGAAGCCATCTACCTGGGTGCTACCTAGAATGCTCTGCTTGCAATGTGTACACAAAGTTTTTCAGCAATTTCTCATTATTGATGTATGGTGTGAAATAGAACTAGCAACTGACATAAGCTTCCTTGCTGGAAAAAATGTGATGGAAACATTTGGTCCTGAAACCATAGCAGATCACAGGAAATCAAACCCGTTGTCTTGCACCAGTTGGAAGGGGGGACATCTAAAGAGTACCAATGGGGAATTTCTCTTTGGTCATTCATCATTCATATTTACATCCATTTCCTTGCTTGAAGACTTTCAATAACTTTCAATAAAGTTATATGTCCAATTGATCATGGTAAAATGCTCCATCATATTGGATTGCTATACTACAACCAAACGACCGCTTGCAAAGATGAAGTCAATTTCTACATTAAATTACCAGCCAATGAGCAAGACAGAAATAAAGTTCAAGATCAAAGGAAAGTGTGTTCAAATTATTTGTATTTCAGTGGGAAATTCTTTCTAACCTGGTAAAAGAGGACTGGGTCTCAGTTTCCCATTTCTGTATCTTTGCAAAGTATTACAGAATCCAGAAAAATCAATGTCAGGTATAAAGGCTTCAGGATTTGGAAAACTCCAAATGTATTGTGAATGCTGCTACATATAAAGCATTGAAGAATACAGAAGGGGTACATTGTACTCATCCTCTGCTTCCTATACTTGTTGCAGTACTTTTAATTGGGTTTATAGAACATCATATTTCCATGTTTGTCTGTAAATCTGATAAACTTTCTTTTAGAAAGGTACAGACACTTCCAAAGCACACCAAAACAAAAATGCTGCTGCAAGAACTCCACTTCTCTCCCTGGGGAGAATCTCATAGAATCATCAAAGTTGGAAAAGATTTCCAAGATTGTCGAGGCCAAACTTTAATGAAAGAAGAAATTATACAAAACAGATGCTAAGCATAGCAGATGCTAATTGTATCACTTAATGCACAACTGGAAGTTGCTCAGATACAATGTGGAGGGCATCATTACAGTATCTACTTGAAACAGAACAGAAATAAAAGAATTAATAAGGTAGAATTCACATTTCTTATATGTATACAGAAGACTGAGCAGAATTGTTTATTTTGGAGGGTTGTGCAATTTTATTCAGAAACCACCCTTGAACACTAACTATCATTGTTTATGACTCACACTTTGCTATGTAATTTTTAATAGCCTCTGTTCTTGTCAACAGCTTCATTTAGCAGCTGCCTCATTACTTTTCAAATTACAGGAGAAAGTAATTCAATTTAATGAAAACTACTAGCATTTTGAAGTTAATATTGATGCAAAGCTGTGGGGGGAAAGTAGATAAATTTAATAAAAGCAGCAGTTTCTAAATTAGCTTTACAGCATCTATGTTGTTAAATTGTGTCATGTCTATTGTAGATGTAAAATAAAGATATTTTTCAATACACACCTGGATGCCAGATCTGGAATAGAAAAGTTCTGAACAAGGCACAGCAGTGGTGGGTTTTCTGTGTGAGGATTGTAGATGGGATTTAGTTCATCTGTAAAATTCATATTGTATAATAATATAATTGCTAATACAAAAGGCCAAAGTTGCCTCTGGGTGAAATTCACCCCTATTTAGACACCAAGCGTAAAGACTGTGTTGCTTGCACTACTGGACTTTATAAGCAATGCAATGATCTGTAGTCCTTTTATTGTCCCTTGAACAAAGGTGAGCAGTGTTAGCAGAATTCCCTTCGTTGCAGTTATTGAACATTGCAGTTATTTTATTGGAGAGGACAATCAAACTGTGAAACTTTGTCTCTTGCCCTTTTTATAATAGTGAAATATATACTAAAACATCATTGAAATTTTATTCATTCCGTAAGAGGAATGAAAGGAATATTACACAAATCTCCCTTCATGAATCTACTTTGCCCCTTCATTTGCTGTGGCTAAGGTTAAAAGGTATAACAAAAATTATGATTCAATGCCTAACACTGGACAATTTCACAAAAGCAGTCTTCCATACTGTTTTATGTATTTCTTTGACTATGACCAAACTGATTCTAGGGTAGGAAAGAAAAGTTAAAAGAAATATATTTTTAAAACCTATTTATTTAAGTACCCTCTGTGAGACATATTGGTCTGTATACATCACGACATAAGTCCTTACCTATTTATTACTTGCATGCCTGTTTATATGCTTTTACATAAACATTTCCAAACATTTTTTCTTATTTGGTGATGGGAGGCAGGAAGGAATCCTTCAGCTCATGTCATTATTTCATTTGCCCGTTTCTGGCATTTTTATGCCATCTGTTCCCTTGGACAGTACTTTTGCTTCTTATTTTATACTGCTGGTAAAAACTGATAAGCTCTGTTCCTAAACCACAGAAATTGTTTTAAAAGAGTGTGTGGCAAAATCCATTTAGCTTTATATTTTTGCATGAAATTCACCCTTATCTACAAAGGTGTGAGTGTCCAAAGCCACTTGCATTGTATTATCAGTTAAGTATTTCTTTGGTCTTAGACTAATTTGGTACACTGATGAATGTTGATATATTTTTAAATAATCAATTTCTTTTGATTATCTATACCCTCATGCAAATTCTCTCTACAGATGGATAATAATATTGACATAAATTTCATTATTAAGTAGCTTTATGTGAGGAATATTTACATAGTGAACTGTTCACAGTTTTGACCATGTAATTAAAAAAATACTCTAAATAAAAGAATGTGTTTAAGAATCTGATGTATGATGTGGATGTTGTTATTTTCATCTTAGAACTGTCTCCACATAAACTTAACAGAGAATTAATTTGGAGAACTGCAGTTCATTATGAACTTTTTTAAACAAGTTCTGGTTTAGTTACTTTAAAATAGGGGGTTTTTATTAATCAAGGCATAAAATAATCAAACAAAACAAAATCCAAAAATCCAAACCCAACACTTGTAGCAAGTCATTCTCATATTATGTTTTGTAAACATGCTCAGTAATCCCAGTAATAGAAATAATTATTATGTCTGTTTAGACTTTTGCAATCAGTTAGCCATATGGCAATTTATTCATCTTTACATAGCTGGCTTGAGACTTGTATTCATTTGATTTAACTTCACAGTTCCAAAAGTACACAATTTCTGTTGTCCAAAAAAATGTATGGTCTGTACCATTTTATTTCTTTAGATACTCAGAGAAAGTACATGGGGTAAAAAAACCAAACAACTTAATCTGGCAAAATCTAGATGCACTGAAGAATGTTGTGCATGCATGGAAACAACTGATAAGGCAATTGGACCCTACAAACTGCACATGCACCTTCTTAGAACTCTTTACTAATATATAAATATGAAACTTCAAGAGAGCAGATACATATAGGTAAGATGTAGAACTACATTCAAATAGTTCAGGTTTATCTCGTGTTTAAAGTCTCCTTTAAAATTGTCAGTTGCCAATTTCCTCTAACAGAAAAGATACATTTTCAATCAATCAAAAGGTCCATATCAGTCACTTGTACATGTCCCCATCCGTGGAAGTATTCAAGGCCAGGCTGGATGGGGCTTTGAGTAGTCTGGTCTAGTAGAAGGTGCCCCTGCTCATGTCAGTGGGTGTTGAAGCCAGATGATCTTTTAGGCCCCTATGTCTCTATATGTTTTGTAATAGCCCGTACCTTTAACAGCATCCTTTAGAAGATCTGTTTGGGTATTTTGTCTCTTATTCTTCTTTCCTACAGCCAGCAGAAGAAAATATCTATGTACTGATCATCGTATATATAGGAAACATACCACGCAGAATCAATAACTTCAAAAATTTAAAAACCCAATATTCATTAAATGGAATTTAGCTTTTTTAAGAGTCAATTCAACCATATGTTTGTGCTTAGGGTGGAAAGACATAACAGGAAGCAAAAAGAAGGAATGTATCAGTTTTCACTTCACATGTGAAAAATTGTTTCATGTTCCTAAATCTGAATTTCCTCAAAATGTCCCACATTCCTTTGTGTGTGATACTTTTAAAAATATCTAGAAAGTATACTTCACTAAAGTATTTTAATAATCAGACCTGAGAATATGAGTAATGCTACCTAGATTTCTTTTGTTGTGACATTAAGAGACCTCAAAATATTCTGCAAATTAGATTATTAACAAATTGGTCATATTACAGTGTGACACAGGAGGAAAGTGGTGTAATTAGAGCTAGAACTACATTTCCTGACTCCCAGTCTTTTATGCTGTTCTTGAAGTCTTGGCTACTTCTACTTGCTAGTGTGAGGCTTGATACCTCTTGCTAGTCACATTTGATTGTCATATTGCCCACCCAGCAATTCCAGAAAAGTGTCATGGTAGCAAAACGTTTCCTTTCAATCCATCCTTTTCTTATATTTGATTTATCTGAAAATATTAAATTCCTTTTCTGTAGCTATGGATGTTGGAGAATTTTGTTTAAGTTTTTTAAAGATTTTTTTTCAAGTAATTCCTTTAAAAGTTATGTTTTCAAGCATAAATTATCTGCTTTAACTTTTTTAATACCTCAGGTGCCATTTTTTCTATAGAGTTACAGCAACTTAGCTGATTATGGATTTGTTTATTTAATTCCTCATGGAAGGTATGGTAAAGGTACGTAATTGAGAGAGAGACAAATTTCTCCCACTTCCTTGCTTGATCCAGCAGCAGAGTAGTTCAGGCATAAATTTTCCTGAATGGGTGATCTGCCAAATGTTTCCCCTCTTCAGAAGAATGTGTTGGCAAATCTTGGCTTATTCCATCCAAATATGTTCCTGCTTGTTTTACTTCATAGAAATATGTCCCATTTTTCATGAAAAGGTGTTTGACATGTCCCACAAGACAGTGCTCTACACTCCACCCAGTGTGTTACTGATAAGACTTCTTTCTGGATTTTATATGAAAATGTAGTAGTTGGAGTCTGTTCTCATCTATGCTTTCAGAGAATAGTTACATGCTGTATTTCCCTCAGTCTGCCTACCAGCTCCCTTCCCCCTGAATACTCTCTTTTTGAAATCTGGCTCATTAAAAAGATTCTATTCATGTCCCAGATCCGCAAACAGGCTTTTCTGGCATAAAGGTGAGTTGCATTTCATTCTGGTTGAAGGAACTGGAATCAAACAGATTTTAGAGGCAGATAGGACAGGGATAAAAGCTTCCCAAAGCTGGCATATCTCTGACAAAGACTTAGCATGTAATGCCATCTGGAATTACCCAGGAAGGTTAAGATATAAGCCTTAACCTTGTGCATTTGTTCTCATACTAACAGAGATGTCAGTTACTAGAAAGCATCCTGTATGAGAGTTTAGGAAATTTCAGGACTAGAATGCTCAGTATTATTTTCTAAATTTCAAAGTTAAAATAGCACTCTCTGCTAGTTCTTTCTTACTTAATTTTACACATCCTAATGGAAGCCATTTCATAAGCAACAGCAGAATCAAAAGCTAGTAAAATGAAAAAGGGTTTCATCAATGAATCAAGCAGCATAGTCATACAATAGAGCATTTAAAAGCTGTCTGTTGACCCTTCTATTCAATAAGGTCTTCATTTATAGAAAGAAAGTTAGTCTGGATGATATTTAAAATAATTAGAACTTTTACTTTTCTCTCAGCTAATCAGGTTTGGGAATTAGATGACTTAAACCAACTGCAGACTGCCTCTGCTTTTCACATCTATATATTCAGGGAGAATAAATGGTTGTGCCATTTGAAAGCACTGTTTTTCTTCTTCAGTCATCTAGCAAATACCCTTCTAATCTGAGCTGATATGGTGACTTCAGTCTATCCCATTGTCTGCATTTTTTCATTCAGGATCTCCTCTAATTTATGACACCATTTAATAATCAGTCTCTATTATGAACAATATCTTACTGTATGCTGCCAACTGTACACAAGGTCTTATGCAAGCTGTGTGCTGTTATTGCTACACAACCAGATGCCTTGCATTAGTAATTCTATTCTCATTAAGGAAATAATCATCAATAGTAAAAACTTGCATTTTTTAGACCAGAAGACTATCATTGGCTTTTTCTGCTTAATTTCTTCATCACTTTATCTGGCCAGATAAACCTACTTGTTTAACTACACAAAAACGGTGGACTAGAACAGCGTATTCTCTCAGGTTTGGGAGGGCATGGTGCCTTACACCACCAAGGTTCTTGTGCTTCCACTTAAAGTGTTTAGTACCTCCAACTTCAAAAAACGGGGTCAAACATAGCACTTCTACAATTTAAAGAAATTGAAAAACTCAGTAAAGTTATGACAGTTTACATCCTATGAAAAATTGCCTAATTTGTCTCACTAGAAGGATCAGGGCACATCTAGGTCAGTGTTGCTTCCTGCCATATTGGGCCCCTAATTTTGCTAACCTGAGGTCAAAATATTGTACAAGATAATGGTACAAGATAGTGGACTGAGGTTTTAAATAATTTTCAAGTAAATATTAATCAAAAAATTCCCAAATTTAGGAACTAAGCCAAAGCTTGTTGAAAAAAAAAAAAAATACAAATGCTTTCTTCAGAAAAATGGGTTTTTGTGATTACAGATTGTTTTTATACCCAGACCTGTCCAGCTGGATTTGAGGAGCTGGAAGAAGCAGAGCATTTACTATCTTCACTAAGAAAGAAGCCATGAAGCAGTAATTGGGTTCTATATCATTTTGTTTGTCCTTACTTTGTGCCTGTCCTTACAATGATTATGTATTGGATTAAATTAAACTCACACAAACTAAGATGTCTATATGTAGACTTCTGCATACATGCCAGGACCCACTACAGGCAATAAGGGACTCATCAATATGTTTAATAAAGCCACAAAAGTCATGTAGTACACCCTGAGTGCACACCTGCTGGCTTGTTCCCAAGGAGTGAAATCATTCATTTTGTGACAGTTAGAATGCCTTAGGCTTGTTGCACATCCTGCCTGAGAAGGTAGAGGGGCTTCCACAACTCCTATGTCTAATCTACCCTGTGACCACTTTTATATTGTTGCGTACTATGTAAACTATAGAAGTATTATATGCCATTATATACCAAATGGTATACACTACTGAAAGGTTAGACAATTCAACTTAGGCCCATATTTAGTTTACAAATGAAAATGCTGCATTTGTGTCTCATCTCTTTGAAGTCAGATTTAGATGCTCATTGCGGATGTGGAGAATCAATTTCAGAATGAGTTAGGTTGGAAAAGACCTCTGAGATCATCAAGTCCAACCTTAATATCATCTCCTTCTGGTTGTTTCAGGTTATTAAATGAAAACCATTGAATTGACATGGGACAAAAACAATTTTTAAGGGTAGGATCCTTGCAATGTTACAGTATACCTATATTGCTGCCCAGAGGAAGGAACAGTCATCTACTAGAGGATTTTTGAATAAAAATTTATCCATGTGTACTGAAAACCATTAATGCCCTTAAAGACAATTCTGTACTATTCTGTACTATTGCCAGCTTCTGCAGGAAAACCTGCCTGGAGATTTTAGATGATTTAGGCTTTCTGAACCGGCATAACAAACATAATAGGGTAAGTTTCTAGCATTAAGTATCTAAAGATTTATTTTTTAAAATACCAGAATAACAGTATGTTGATATCACCATTGGTATCTTCTAGTTTTGAAAGCTTGAACATAAGCAAATTTCATCTAAGCCTTCCTGATGCTTTCTTTCACTGATTGCATCATTACTATATATAACACAAAGAACTTACCTGGAGCTTTTGCCAAGATATAATTCTACAGAGTGTCGGTTGAATTTGCATTGAAAAAATCATCCTGACAGCAACTTAGTTAAGACATGATGCAATGACATATGCACTTAATTCAGATATTCTACCACTTAGCTATTTCTGTGAAGATTAGACTTGCTGCTGATGCATCTAGGGCCCTCTGACGATAATCTAGGATTTCTATTGAAAAAAACCCACCCTAGTGGGTTATAGTATTTCTAAACAAGAAATCTGGCTAGGGACACCAGCACAGGTTTTCACTGAAATTATTTTAAACTTACTCTTTTTAAAAAATTAAGACATTCAACAATGTTGACCAAGGATTTCTATCAATCCCAGCTTCACCTTCATGCTCTGTTGCTCATGAGTTATCATACAATCTAAATTTTAGGTAAAAATGCAATAAATATAATGTGGATTTTGTACTAGTAATTCGGTAGTCGACTTGTGTCATATTGCCTTAGATTTACCTTCACAGCCTTCATAGATTAACTATATAGATTAAGTGTATGAAGAAGCTTTTCTGTTACCATTTTATAGGGGTGGCATTCAGGGTGCTCTACTTCCACTAGAAAATCCAGTTGGCATTTGGAAGTATTTCATAGCTCATCATAGCTCAGTTTGCTGGCTTTCAGCAAACCTACACTAAGCTCTTTTAGGGACCATTATCTCTCTTCAATAAATGGGATGAATGGGCTGTTTGCAAGTGCATTTGAGCAGTTATAGTGAAGTATTACATTTCCTTATAATGTGTCCTTATATAGGTAAGTTTGCAAGAGAATAGGAACTAAGCTGAAACAGATACATTTTTAGTCAGTTTCTTTGAACTACACAAAAAAGCAGACATCCTGAATGAAATTCCAGCATTACAAATAGATCGCATCTAATTATTAATTCAATGAGTAGGTTAGGTGTATTACGACCTGGAGCTCATCTGTGAAAAGTTTGTGTGTTTGCTGGAAGCTTTGTTTTGTGACCTGTGATGTAGTGCCAGGCTGATGTGTTTGTGTACCTATGAGAGCAGATAGTCCCAGACAGAGACAGCTCTAACTCTGTGAATACATTTTAATAAGGGTTTATTTCATATTAACTCTGGTCAGTGACTTCAGCAATGAGAAGTATGTGTGTAATTCAATGTCCTTTCTTGATTACTTGATCTTCATTTAAATAAATAAATAAAATGCTTGCTGAAGTTTATAAATCTTCTACCTAAAGCAAAAAGATATAAATGTACTTTTCTCTGTTTTGTAAATAAGAAAGTAAACTAAATTAGAGAAACACACATGATCTAAGTCTGAGCATCACAGTTTGTTTTCTATCACTTCAGAAAATAATTATTGTCCCTAGAAAGAAATAAGAGATCCTAATAATATGCATTATATATTCTACTTCCAGTTCAGTTCCTCCGAATATTAGTTAATGTTCACCGTATATCAGGAAGTATCACTAAAAAATTAAATATTTCTACTGTAAGAAGATGTTCAGCCCTAGTTCCTTGAAAGTATTCGTATGACTAGTTCTTGGATAAGTGTTTAACTTCTATTGTTTCAGTTGGAAATAGGAACCGTATGTTGATATTAGGCATCTAAACATCAGTGAGATTGAATGCCTTGTCCAATTTATCTAGTAAGCTCATTGCAGACTCTGGACATGTATTTTATTCCTAGCATGTGAGTTAATCACTACAACTTCTTTCCATACCAAATACTGAAAAACAGCTGCATGTAAAAAAAATCACATGCATCCCTAGAGTATATGATGTATATACATCATGTTTTCTCATAGATATTTTAAGAGGATCATTTTCAAATAGATTTCCCAGTCCATTTAAAAAATTTTCTTACAGTCCATATTCTGTCCCATAAAACTGCTGCCAGAATGATTTTCTTGTATGAATAAATTAATGATAATTTGCCAGGACACACACAACATTTCATTTTTCTAGAATAATTTGGGAGCAGCACTTGTGATGTGTTGTGTGTGTAGCAATTAAGAGCCCCGAGGCAATCAAGGGGATGGGAACCCCAACACTGCAACCCTGAAAGAGAAAAAGAATCTTGCTTAGAGAAGACTTTGTGGACACAGCAAGAACAGAGGGAACCGAAGCAGAAACATTCCCTAAGCTGCAGAGACCAACTTTGGGTAGCTTGACACCCAACCACAATCTTTCAACGTGGTATTAATTAGCAACTCACTTAAGCAACAATGTACATGCTAGAAGCATTACATCATCTGAACTTGTCACTGGCTATTGAGCAAATGGCTGTGAGGACCGGATACTATTGCATTACAGATTCTTTGAGTCTTTTCATAAACAAGCATGGATTTAACAGGGAAACTAATGGGTTTTGCCCCTTCTCCCCTTCCACCTTACCTCCTTTCCTCGTTGAGAACACTCTTCCAGAATAAATTGAGTGTTAGGTGATGAGAGAAGTGGTAGCATCTAACTCTGCATACAAATATCAAATTCTTTTCCATTTTTCTTGAAGCTAATTAAAGACTCCCACTGAAGCAAATGGGAGTTACATAAGAATTTTACAACCTGAAAGAAAAATTATTCAAGACAATGAGCAATCATAAAATTATCAGTTCAGCGGTGTTTATGCACATACTTGCCTTTAAGCAAGGGCATAAAGTCGTTTCATTTTGTAATCCATTTAAGCAGGTACTTTACTTTTAAGACACAGACTTCAGCATAACCTTTAAGTTTGAGGTGCTTTGCCACAAAGGACATTAATGAGTTTGTCTCCTGCAGACTTTCAAAAATGTCCCTGCTTCAGAGAAGATCTATTGGAAAAAAAAAAAAGTAAATGAAGCCTTTACAATAGCTTTGTTTACTCTGTTAAATTGTTCATCATATGATGATGGTGGTGTAGCCTGCCTTTTTCTTTTTTTTTGGTTGTTTTTCTTATCTCATGTGAAACTCTTCTTACATTTGTTCTATCAATAGAGAAGTTTGCAGCTTCATACTGAGAAATCCAGAAGGCTCATCTGGCATTTAACAGTGATGAAATTGCGAAAACTTTCTTTGAAAAGTACTATTTAAAAAGCTGTGAGAGAAATAGCACCACACTTGATGTCTGTGAAACATAAAGTGCTATGATAAAGTTACTCAAGATTCTGCAAGGAGAAGTAATTTTCTGGGAAGTCTACAGTGTAATGATGATGATGTGAGGAGTCTATGGGCCTGCTTATGCTTTCTTTTTTTAGTGAAGAGCATTTGTGTTCAGAATTCCCGTCTGTGTTGGTACTCAGTTAAGAAGTGAAATGTAACTCTGCAAAGACTGCAAAGTGTGCAAAAATAGTTAGGAAGTTGGTAACAAACCTCCTCTAGTCTCAAATCGTGCATGCCTCAGTGTGGAACTTTCTCACAATAAAAGAGGTTTGAAATATGAGATCTGCATTGGTAGAGACAGGAAGATAATCTTGTAATTAATTCTCTTTCAGCTCTTATTTTAGGACTTTTTTACTCTGAACTGACAGCTCTGACAAGATCAATGCAGTGAAGAAAATACCTTGACTATTAGAAAGTAACATTTTTCTATTGATTCTGAAATACTTTTGCAATAAGTTTGCAACTTAATTGCTTGAACCCCCAAAACTATTTCAAATAACTATTCAAAAACTGTTTTAGAATTTTATATTTTTTGTTTGCGTCTTTCATTCATTTCCTCAAGCTATAAAAACTTAAATAATTTATTGTGTAAAGAAGCAATCAAAATATGTTTTTTCTCTGTAGTTCTTGGCTGATCTGATTCAAACTCAGAAACTTCAAATGAACCAGTCTACTGCTATGGCTCAGAAGGTATATTTTTTCCAAACAGCAATTTTCAAGCTCTTATAACTTTCTGGAAAGGTTATTCTTCGGGTTGAAATTCATCATGTTTATTTCAATGTGCAGCCATTTCAGAAAGCATTAAGCATAATATCAGGTGGATGCTTATTATCACATTTGAATCTCACATTGCACATTGAAACAAATTACCCCATGCATTTATATCAATTTGCAATCAAGCAAGTTGTTTAGGTTTTTTCTCCCCCCTTGCTAGATTTATCTCTTTTTTAACATTTTAATATTGCACACACTCAAAAGAGACATGGAATGTTTTTCCATTTTATGTGCAATTACTCACCACAGTTTTTAACAGCAAAGGAATTTTGTGCAAATAATATGTTAATGCAACATCAGTCATGAGATTTGTTGAGAATTTAACAGCATAAGTCAGAAACTTATCAACCAAATTATGACTCCCAGAGCAATGTTAAGTTAGCATATTATGCATATATGTGAGACATAAATAAAGGAAGGTACAGTTTATAGAGATATAAAGTGCTACATATAAACATCATGATTACTTATTTAAAATTAGGGGTCCTGATGTGTCTATAACTTATTTTGGATTAGTTAGAGCTTCTTTGGGAACTGTAACACTAAAATTTGTGCTTTCTGTCTGATTACTTTCTCATGGTAGTGCACATAATGTGGACTATCACTAAGATGTTATATACTACAAGCTTCTCGGAAAATATTTTTTGATGGTTTTATCAATTGGTGGATGATAGATAATAATTTTCTTTGGAAAATATTCTGACTAATTTTTATCGACACTTTACAATAACTAAAAATTCTGCAAGATTCAGAGAATAAACTTAAACCTTCAATAATTCATCATATACAATGGCACCAAAAAATAAAGTAAGATTTTAATGTCCCATTAAGAATATTTAAGGTAATGTTTTAGAGTAAGTTGCACTTCATTCCTAGGATATCTGTTCCCACATATGCTTTCTCACTGATTTTGATCAAAATAATGATAACAACCACTGCTAGTTGTGAAAGAAAAGTAAACTGGCAAATTTTCTGACAGTCTAAAAGCATTTCTGGCTCTATATGTCACAGTGAAACTTGTGATTAACTCTGGAGCTGTCTCCATTTAGGAATGATCTTTCTTTAAGTGCACTTTCAATTTCCAGCCCAGTAGAAGTCACATTGCTATGATGATGTCAAGAATTAAGTACTAAGTACATTTTAAAGAGTAATGGTAAAAATGTTCTTATTATGCACAATTAATGAAAACAACCAAAAAAGATAAAAAGTGTGAAGCTTGTTGCTTTACTTCTATATCTAGTATCTCACTCCTGAAATATTGTTGATTAAACTATCTATCTTTCATAACATTGGTTTCTTGATTATTTATTTATTGTGTAAGTAATTCATAATCACAGAAATTAAAAGATATGAGACCTATGATTGAGAGGATAATTTGTGCCAAAAAGTATAAGCACTTTGTTTGCTTTAAACAGGTGTATAAAGGCAGTGACTTTTGGGGAATAATTGGGAAACTCTGTTTATCCAAGCAATACTTGGTTACTCAGGCCAATGTAGCAATAATGTATAGCAGACGGTTAGTTTTTATTATTTCTTCCTTAGGTGGATTATTTGAATGGCAGTGGACAGGATTCTTGCTTGTTGTTACTGCCGTTTTTTATTTTCATCATTCACTTTAGCATCAAAAACAGACCTGAAGGAAAAGTCATTTAACCCATCTAGTATCTGTGTTTTAAATATTTGCTGAGTGTCCAACCAACATTTCTTGGCTTGCTTCAATAGCACACAACATCCCCTAGAGCTTTTGATCCATTTACTAAGTAAATCTGAGTTTTACTGCTTAACCACCATGGTTAGATAAAACACTTTAATTGTGTGACCATAGATTATTTTGAATGTAACTTCCACATAAAAAAGTAAGTGGGACTCCGACTGCGAAAGCTATAAAATATCAAATTGTAATAGGAAAAATACTTAGATTAAGATCTTTTTTACAGTAATTTGATTAGCCAGTAATAAGGTTTAATTAAAATTGAATAAACTGTAACTGAAAACACAACTACAGGACATTTTCAGCTTATGTTTCTCTTCACAGTTTCCTTAACCATTGTGTGTATGAGACAACTTATTAAATTATAGATGGGGTTTAAAATATGTTAGCTATGGATTTATAGCTCAATGACACAAAATTCTGAAGAGAAAGTGAAAACATACTTACCGTTGTTCTGAATGTTAGTGAAGAAAAAGTGGAAAAAATAAGGTTATAAAAGGAAAAGCAGTATCAGGGGTGTGTTTCTTCTGCCTCTGAAACCATGTGAATGATTTTTGATAAAAGTATTTAGTTTCTTTATCTTTACGTATGATTTACCCTTTCATTCTTGTTTGCACGATATATTTCCAATCATCAGTATGACTTTTTTTTTCCCAGTTTTGATCTATGTTATCCTGTGTGTTGGTGTTCACTTCCAAATAGAGCTATTTATTTGAGTTAGACCTTTCAAAGCCATTGGAGAATTGAAATGCAATCAGTTTCTGCCTTAAACGTAGCTGATCGAGGTAGAAAATAGAATTCAGATGCTCACTGCTGCATAGTCAGGTTCAGATGCAACCATCAAGAGTTGAAGAGGTTAATTCTACACAGTGCTCATTTTTTTAAAATTTTGTTATGCTTATGGTAGGGAGTTATTACCGATCCTTTAACCATCATTCACTTGCACGAGAAGTGCACCAGGAGCTTTGGTTATGCTAAAGTTCAGAGAGGATTTTTTTATCCAAGTAAAAGAACTTGAAAGACTTTGTTACCAGATTTTGGGCCACAGTGAGGAAGTTGCTGTGAGATTGCTTTTAGTTATCATTTCTACCATATACTTGCAATATAACATTAACCATAAAATTTCAGCAATTTGGGGGATTTTGCAGATCTTTGGCAATATTTTGAAATTGGACAGAACCCTCTGATGATAGCATGAGTCCTTGTCTAGTCTATATTCCATATTCTATAGGGCAGGATAGATTACTCAATCAGAAACATTATTTTCTGAGGGAGATATGTCAGTATTCCTAATATTCCTGACCCGTTTTTGTCTATTCTCAGTCTTCCCATCTCTTTGAGGCTTTTTTTTTTTTGTGTGTGTATACATGTGTGTTATCCAATCTCTCCTGTAAAATTATATCTATTACATTTTGTTTCCAATGAACATGGAAAATAATGTTTTCTTTCTTGTGGTGGCCGCATTTTTATTTATAGATATTTCTTGTGTCTATCCTATGCCTTTCACTATTTAGCTATATCTTTGTCAATTTAAGGCATTTTCTAAATGACTTATCATTCCTCTAGGTCTTTTCTGCTGGTGCTTCAAACTGAACTCCATTTTGAGGGTCTTCTCTCTGGTGACTACTTCTTAAATTTAATCATGTAGACTAAATTTCTAAAATACATTCTTTTTTATAGAATTTAGATAATAAATTTGTCACAAGGCATATAGTACTGATGTCTCACATTCGATGAGTAGTCCTTCCAAAACCCCTTCTGGTCACTGACTAGCTAGTTGTTTCTCATTGTACATTTATTCAGCTGATTATTGCAGCATAGAGCATTGAACTGAATCCTGTTTTTTAAAAGCCGCTTCTGCTGAGACAACTTTGAATTCAAATCCTGCCTTGCCAAATGCTTGTGGGTTGTTCCTGCATGGCATTTTTTGTAAATTGAACAAATATGCTCTCTATTTCATCATCTATGTCCCTAATGGAAAATAGACCACACCCAGAACAGGAACTTTAGAATGATTTGGAATAAATCCCTGTAGTTTGATAGTAAAGTAGCAATAAACATATTCCAATGAGTTGTTTGCATCCATGCTTATGCTGTACTCATGTAATACTCTTAGTTGCTAGACCTAATACTCATTTTGTAGGACTTGTTGAGTTTCAGTTCATGGAATAATGCTTCTTTCTATGCAATAATTGCTTCCTGTATTTGCTATTTTAGATATTTTTCAGAATACCCCAATACGGAATGATGTCTCTCTGGTAGAGGAAATGTTATCTGCATAATTATTGTCACAAAGGCCTGTGCATTGAATGACTGCTATATAAATGAGACTTGCTTATTTTGTTTTCTCAATTCCATGAGCAGTTGTGGACTGTTTGTCACCTCCGAAGGGCCTTTGATCCATGTCATTGTTTCACAGAAGAAAATAATTGTGATACATCTTTCAAGTACATGTGGGAAATTTTGATATGGGTTAGATTATTCTTCAGAAAACAGATCTTTCAAAGTTCATTCATGATATATTCAGACAGGCCACTGCTACCTCACCTGGTTTCATCTAACACAGCTCATGGAAGAAAGAAGCAAATGCTGAAAAATATTAAACAAGGCTTGAGGGTTTTTTGGTAAAACCAGAAATAACTGCGTCCCAGTTGTAGCATATATGTCAAGTCTTAAAATTCTGAAGTGAATATTTAACTTTCATTATTTTTATGGTATACTACAGATCCTTGTGGTTATGGCTGGCTGGCTGGATTCTTTCTTACTGACTGCATAATCACAAAGGCCAGTTTTACATATGTTTAAAATTTTGAAAATAGTAGAGTATTAAAAAGGCACCTTGAGAAGTTAGAACATGAGAGTAGAAGATTTTCTTTTGAGATCTGCCAAACTGTTTGTGATAGAACTTTAGGAAAAAAATGAGAAGCTCCAAATATAGCACTGGTTGCTGACTTACAGGTACATTATAAACTAAGAGATTTAGATAAGCTTGAATTTGAACTTAACATGTTGGTATCTCTTAAGAAACTGCTATTATAAAGCTTTTTCTTTAACAGATGAATTTATACTTTAAGAAGAAAAATGTTACATGTCTGGAAATGCATTCATAATATAATACAAATAAACTCATATCTTCTTTGCTCAGAGTACCTGCACGTTACTATCAGAAAAGTAGCATTCTGTAGTCATTTCGCAAAGAAGTAAATGAGTGTCAAAACACACCATACTGCAGAGAGTGAAGTTTATGGAATACAACAGAGGGTATTTGCTAATACTAATTCTGCTTATGCTGGCCAAGTTGCATGTAATCTCAAAATATTTTTGTTTATTTTTAGGGTCTTGAATGGCAAAATTTATGTTCCTAAATTACTTTATGCATATTTGCAAAATTTGTTCTCTGCAAGGGTTATGCAACTTTACAATAAGGTCATTTTGTAAGTAAACATGCATAAGCATAGAAATAAAATAGTAAGCAAATGTCAAATGTACCAAAATTTTGTGGTCTTATTTTTTTATATATAGCAAGGTTGTCTGCTTCTAGGCATGGTCCCTTTAAATACTCTTTCACTTCCAAGTACAGGACAATTATTTGAGTTTGGAAGGAAGAGTAGACCATGTAGTAACAAAGCCTCTTGCTACTTCATTTTTGGGCTATTCTTTCATGTCCATCTGAAAAAAGAGGAGGCTTAGAGGTGACCTCATCACACTCTATAACTACCTGAAGGGAAGTTATAGCCAGGTGGGAATTGATCTCTTCTCCCAGGCAGTTAGCAATAGGACAAGGGGGCACGGGCTTAAGCTCTGCCAGGGGAAATTTAGGCTGGATATTAGAAAGAAATTCTTTACAGAGAGAGTGGTCAGGCATTGGAATGGCCTGCCCAGGGAGGTGGTGGATTCACCGTCCCTGGAGGTTTTTAAACTGAGTTTGGACATGACACTTAGTGCCATGATCTGGTAAACGGACTGGAGTTGGACCAAGGGTTGGACTTGATGATCTCTGAGGTCTTTTCCAACCTAATTGATTCTATGATTCTATGAAAACATTCACAGCATTATTTCAAGTTGTTATTTCAGCCATATAAAAAAACACTGAATGGTGGCTTTTTAAGAGGCTTTAAGCTTTCTTCTCTTTTCTTGATCAGTCGTTTCTAGGTTGAGAAATTTCTTACCTATAAGTAGGTAGGAAATTATATAGGCTTGGTTGACTTTAATTTCTCTTTTCTGTATTGTCTGGTCTTCAATGAACAAACCATCACATTGTTAAAAACCTTCTGATGATCCTAACAGTCAACACTACTGACTGGACTCAAAAGAATGTGATATTCTTAGGCCAAGACTTTTGGTTTTGAGCCAGAAACTGTTTGAAAACATTCCAAGAAATCAGAAATACCAGACACTTAAAAATCCAGTATCTCAAATAGGAAACAAGTAACAGCAGATCACACTAAAAAACTTCTCAGAAACTGCCATTCCCTTAGAAAAACTAGAAGAGTTTGGATATCAAAATCAGACATATAATGGGACAATAGTATTAAATGTAGACAGGAAGGCATTGATACCCTTCCATATGTAGATATTTTACTTGCTGCACTTCCATTAAAAAATAAAGTCCCCTGGATTCATACCACATACGCATAGTTTTTCTTTTATGAGTCCACATCCTGAGCTTGACAGGCCAAAAATGCCACTGAAATCAGAACTGGATCCAAGACCTTTCTTTCTTTTTGGCAAACACATATAAACATACATATTCCCAGTTATGTATATATTTCTCATTATTATAAGAATTCCCTATTCTCTTAAGCATGGTATCTTACTGATGTAAAGTGGGTTAATTGATATAAATAGATGGGACATGTCACCACATGATGCATCACTGTGGACATAGGAACTGATGTGCTGTTCAAAAATCCAAAGTTAAAATGTCTGTAACATATGATTAAAGAAATATTTATTTTTCAAAAGTAAAAGATTGACTCCCCACAAAAATGTTGCTCTGGTAAATTTTATGTTTTTAGTACTTTATGCTTTTAATAACTATGGTGAATATTGTACCATAAAGCTCCCATTAATTAAATTCTATTGGGATCACAGTAGTAACTTACAAAAAATTAAAGCCACCAAAATATATTTCAGACATCTGTGTAATTATTTGAGCCTTGTAGTAGCCTTTACATAGGAAAATCTGTCTTCAAAGATAAGGCAAACTGAACAAAAACTGTGGAATGGAGTTTAACTGGTACACTTAGATTTCCTAGGAAACTTTAGCGCTTTCTAAAATAAAAAAAAAAAAAATCTCTGTGTTTTCAGCAAGTAAAGAAAGCATAAAACAAAGGGGTTTTCACATCAATTTTCTTTAATGCTCCAAAGCAATATTATTTCATCCGTTGACTTTGCAATTGAAAAAAATATTTACTGTTGAAGAGTGATGGAGTCTAATACGTTGAGTTAGTGATAATAAATGGGTGACTGCCATGAATTTCATGGACACTAAAACTCATGTTTAGCAAGAAAAAATGCAATCCTTGCTTATAGATATGTATTTTCTTTATTACTCATAAGTAGTAGTGATACTTAAATGTGTTTACCAATGGAGCAAATAATGGGTTATCTAAGTATAGTATCTTTTGGAAGTAGGTGAAAGGACAAAGTTAGAAGGAAGCTGAAAAACAGACATTTCTTCTTTTTTTTTTTTTTTTTAGGAGGAAGAATATTGAACAGGCCCTAAGATCCCTAGGTGACTATCAAGAAAATTATTGGTTTCTATTGAAGGTTGTTAATACTTTATTCTGCTGCTTTGCACAGAAATATCAAAATACGGATACTTGGTTTCTGACAATAGGAGTGAAGAGATGTGACCAAGCCATGATGGCAAATATGTTCCAAGTTTGACAAGATCCAATGTAAAAAATAATTATTGAGATTTATGATTCAGAGTGCAGTGCCCTAACAATGCGGGAAGCAAAAAAAGTTTTCACGTCCTTTGCCACAATGCCTGTTAAGTCCTGAACAATGGAATTGTCTTGCTTGGCAGACAGAATTAGACAATTTGAGTTGTCTTCGCTCAGGAATGAAATTGAATACTTCTTGCTGTGAAGAGTTTTCCATTTTACTCCATTGTTCAGACTGCATTGATTCAGACAAATTGATTGTCTCTGTGGGAACAGATCCATGTCAAGGGATGACAAAAGTTAAGTCATCTGTGACTCGGATTCAGTTTTTAACACTGAATTTCTGGAGGCACTCAGATGAACTTCTGGAGGCACCGTAACTACTCAAATACAAAGGATACATAGTGAACTTCTTTGTAGTACTGGCTATGAAATGGAATTAATATTCTTTTTGTAGTTTAGAATTTTTGTCATATGGCTTTAATTTATGAAGCCGTATGCGGAATAATTCCTGGATATGGATTCTCTCTTCCAGATCCAAACTTTTTATTTACACATAGCGAGATATTGGTCAAATGACTTTTAACTTTGTACTTAGTCAAGGTATTCTACAAAGGCCATATTTGAATTCAGTACCTCCATAGATCTTCATTAGAAAACATTGACCAGTGAGGCTCAATCCACTTTTAACCAGAAGTTTAACATAGTTTTCATTCACAGTCTTTTTTGTTTGTTCTCTGTATTCTTGCTTTATATAATGATAGTTATGTAAAATATGATAGTTATTGTAAAATAAACAATAAATATGTTTCATACCATAAGGTATCTTACAAACAATTTAGGTTGCTTAGATGTAGATTTTATTTACAAGAAGTACACACTATATATCTTTCCATTGAGGGAGCAGGTCTGGGGTTTGTGAGTGTAAGCTTTCAGTGGGCATATTTTTCTTAGTCACCTTCTGTGGATCATTTGTGGTCCAGGGGATTTCGCCAGGGACCCTAAGTTATAGTTTTGAAACTACTTATTTTAGAAATTAAGGGATTGAACCACCCAATTATTTTAAAAGAAGACTTTGAGAGGATGGCATTAGTTTTCTGGTCAAAGAACATCGTATCTTTCCTTAGAAGAAAGAGGAGGAAGGACAGCGGTGACTGGAAAAATTTTTTATGCACAGAAATATTGAACATCAACATAAAACTTTTATTAATTGTCTGGGCTTGAGCAGTGATGATTTATCTTTAGATTTTCTTTTTTGTTTGTTTTATGTTTTAACCAATGGAATAGTTCTTCCTTCTTTGACCAGACAAAAAGAAAATGTAACTCAAAATACAGAAAAACATGGAAATTATGTTAAATCTTGGAATCTAAAAAGCAGAAAATGACTGGAGTTCCAAGAAAAAAAAACATAAAAATGGGAGAAAATCACGCATGTAAACCTCAGTCCAATAATTTAAAATGTCGTTTTCCCCATAACCCCCACGTAACATATTTTTCAGAATCACCACTATTTCTTTTGCTGCCAAAGTTAAGTTACATTTTGGATGTGTATGAAATGTTCTTTACATTTTTGTGTTTGTTGACTTGCTAGCCTCTTGAATGTAAATGTGTAATTTCTTTGTCATTTCCCAGACAACCTTCTGACATATTGAAAACCAGAAGTTGTTTATAAACCATTTGAGAAAGAGTATGCTGGAAGAATTTTAAAAATAAAATTAGTTATCTGTTCCAATAACCCTTCTTTCTGTGTTGACACAGCTAAAGAAAGAAACAAACAGCCCAGCATATCCTGGCAGTATCTCTTTTTCTGAGTTCGTTCTTGCTCCTATAGAGGCTGAGCAGAAGATTTTGGGGAAGGCGGCAATACAGGTTAACTAAAAATTTTTTGTGATCCTTTTTTAATTAAAATAATTATATTACATATGTGGAGAAAGTTAAGACTGCGCTAAGGGTTAAATTGTTTCAGATATATAGGAGACTTCATCCATAAGCTTAAAAACACTATGCAAAGTGAAAGGTTCAGAAGTCTATTGTTCCTTTATTAGAGATTAAAAAGAAAAGAAATTGAAAGATGTTATTTCTCTGCTGAACATTGAACAAAGATCTCCTGCCAACATGGGTAACATTCTAAAAGTGCCTAGAAAATGATGGGGTTGAGCATGTCGCCACTTTTGCATCTTTCTCTGGTCCTGCAGTTTATAGGATGCTAAAAGGGTTATAACAGGTACAGAAAACAATAGCAGCTACCACACGATAATCTTGGTTGCTCTACCAGGGTTCTGAACAACCTGTTTAACTTTCAGAAAAACAGATAAGTTATCTAAAAGAAAACACCTCAGTACAGCTAGAAATAATTTTTTTTTACCATATAACTGTAATCAGGTTACGTAAAAGTTCTTATGCAATTCAGAAGTTAAGCTTCTAAGTTAAACAATGAAAAGAGGAAATTGGGAAATGAAACTGTTTTATAACCTTGACTTTGTGATATGAGATTTCAGAGCAGCCTTATACAGCCTTTGCATTGCTTCAGAGAGAAATTTGACCCTGTTAAGTAAAAAAATGTCCTTTAACCCATGTGGTCCAAGGCCCATAGACATTACAATGAAAACTTGTGTGTAAGTGATTTTTTTTCCCTCAAGATGCCAGAATAAAATGGACCTGTCTCTTCCCATATGGACCATTAAGATAATGCTGTCAGCATCCTCAGGATGAAGTTTTTATCTTTAACTACTCCTTAAATGAATGCCTGTTCCTGGGCAACTCAAACTGCTGACCTCTTTAAGCCTTTGTTCAGATTATAATCAGAAAATTCATTCATTCAGCAAAAATAGCATGTGACATACCAGAATAATTACAATTATCCAATGCAGCATTAATTTGGATTATCTAAGACTGAAATACTCATTGAAAGATCAATCTCTGGTGGGGAAATTCTCATCAGAAAAGTATGAAGCATAGTTGAAAAATGAATAAGGAAATTACAGTTAACTAATGAACACTGGATGAACAGAAAAATATGTTTGATATGTGAGACAGTAAATAATTCATTTGAGAAAATGGATGTTTAGGGGTGTCTGAATATTTCTAAACACAAACACTATCCTGCCTGGGCCTTGTTAGAATACCTAGTATCTAAAGCAATTATTTACCTCATCCCTTCTTTAAAACATTTTTCAATACATATATAATGTATTTTAGCTAACAATATCTATTGTCCTTATTTAGTCTGACAATATTCCTTATTGCCAAATCCCTGAAAGAATTGTGGAGAGAAAATTTGTCACGTGAACAACTTCAATTTTGGCAATTTGATCCTAAAATACTCTGTTCCTGTTAGAAAATTTGGTTCAACAGGTACAAAATATTCTCTTTTGCTTAGAGAAGGTGACAACTGTGAAATAGTAAGTTCATATTTTCAAACAGTCTGTGGAAAAAAAAGCATTATATACAATAACATTATTTGATCTTTTTGCGTATGTTGAGTTGCTTACATTTCTATGTGAATGCTCTCTTCTCAAGATCACAATCTAAAAGGTGAACCTCAGCTTCTCTCAGAAGTTCATGTGGTTCCCACATTAAAAAAACATGCCACTTTGGCTTTAGGTCACTTCTCTGTTCAGCAATTGTTTATTTTACTTTTGTGTTTATAATGGTAAGAATTCATCATGGAAAAGAAATTTTGCTCAAGTCATTACCATCAATTTTTTAATATAGTTAGTACTGACTCCTGCTAGCTATGCATTGCTTATTTATGTTTATAAACTGCTTATAAGTATTCTACACAGTCCTTTGAGTTACAAAAACCAATTAAACCAAGTTACCTGAAGCAGCACCTAAAAATTTTGCTTAAAAGAGAGATTCATCTCTTCTCAAGCAAAGGAATATACCACAAGTGATGCCATTGTATTCTATGGGTCAAGACAAGGACAGCTGAGGTGGGTCTAGGCAGATGCATATCTTCTTTGAGACATGGAGATCTGCCCTCTGGGACTATATCTTGTGATGAAGGACAGAGATGGTGAATGACTGGGAGAGATTATCAGTTGTTGTCCCCACTGAAGCATAGCTTCAGGTTTGTATTTACCAGCCATCAGAGTACTATTTGAATGAGCTGTATTCCAGGTTAAATGTATGGGGCAGGGCGAAGACCACACCACGAAATGTTCATGTTTTGTGACCTAGTCCACAGAAGAAAACAAATCCATAAAGAATTTGCATGAGACAGACAACTGTTGTATGTATTTAGTTCCAGGCACATAGCTTACACTTACTTAGCTGCCTAGCAGCCAAGAGCAGCAAGTTTGGAATTAAATAGCATGAGAAACTACAAGAGGCTGACTACTTGAGAAATACTTTTCAAATTAAAGTTTCAAATAAGTTTGAATTGTATAAACACTTGTAAAGGAGATTTTCTTCAATTTGACTGTCGAATGTTGCCAGGCCCTTGCTTGCGACGTCCTAGTCCTGACTCATTGTAATAATCAAGGAAGGGTAGCACTTTCAGGAAAAAAAAGTAATTGACATTTACTTGATTACAGGTATCCATCTGGCACAGGCTATGTGCCCTCAACACTCACTCTCTGCTTTTTTATTGTTTCAAAATGCTATAACCATGAATCAAGTTCTCACCACTTGTGCTATCCCTTTCCAGGGGTACAGTGCTGAGGAAGCTGGAGAATGCAGCAAATCTGTCTTTAGACCGATATCATAGGCGAGAACCTCTTACTTTCAAAGCTGAATTATTTGAAACATCATGAAAATAGGTAAAATTAGGATTATATAAATCCTTGAAAGTAGTGCTTATTGACAGTTTAAATGAAGACATGTATGGTGCACCTCTTCAGTGCTGAATCAGCTTTTATCAGTTTTTGTTTAAAAAACACACACATGGTGCCAGTTACTTGAGACAGACGTCATCGGGGTCTTTAGTTTAGTAGGGTACAAATATACCATAAAATTAAAACCCAGTGCTCTGTTTATTTCTGCTCTTCGTGAAGCCGTCAATAAACTCACAACAACATGGTCTCTCTAGTAATGTTCCAATGTCAGCTGCTGCTGTGGCCAACTTTAACCTACTGTGAATGGGTTTCATTTAGTTTCCCCATCCTCTGTATACAGTAGGCTGACTATCCAGGAACCATATTTTATTTTCAGCTTCAGTTTCTTTTCCACTGAAAATAACAAACAAAAATGTATTCATTCCTCTGGGTTCCAGTCTTAGCATGCTTTAAAATAATATAACATTTTGCATTTATATAATATCAACCAGAGGGCTTTGCAGGACATAATACAGAGGTACCTCTTTACACCTCTTAGAAGAACACCCAGTAAATTGAAAATGAAGAACTGTTTAAGTAGACACAGTAATCCTACACAATAGCTCCAGTCATTGCATCTCACACTGGGGGGAGTATGAAGTCTTAAAACAAATGAGTCGAATGGAAAAATACTGTATCCTAGGGGGGAGCTAAATCTACAGGGATATGAATAAAGGGCAAGTGCTGTAGTAGCAGCACACACAATGTACTTCAGGCTCGTACCTCAGTCCTTCCCTGCAACCCTTGTTCCTGTTAGCTTCCTCCTTTCACTATGTACTTTTTAGGCATTTCTTGCATTTCTTTCATCTGGGACTGTTTTCTTCAACTTTACATTGCCGGGTCTGTGTAGCCTGTTTTATGTAGGGCTGGTTCCTGCCTCCTCCTAGCTCCCTTTGAGCTGCTAAGAATTAATATTTACGTAATACATTCTCTTCCTTATAGTTTTAAGAGAGCTATGTTCATACAGCAGATCTCACACATGCTTCAGATTATGAAAAATAGATACAGAATGAGAACAATAGTTTGAGGGAGCTGAGGTATGTAATAGAGCAAAAACTTTTTCACTATAAAGCCTGTCTCAAGTGGCAGCTGATGTATAAAGATATGTAGATGGAAAATAACATCAATCTCTAGTATAGATGTTCACAGCTCCCATGTTTTGTCATGGATTTGGCTTAGTTCTTTCATGACCATTATATCTTCTCGACATGAACAACTGTGAACTTTAGCTTGTACCCACACCTTGCTATGCAATCCTAGACAGCAGAAGGTCTTAGTGTCAATGGGAACTGTTTTACAAAGGAAAGAAACAGTAAGTACTCCATGGTCTCTGGTTTACACAGACTGGTATGCCCCTTTTCTTTTCCCTTTTCCCCAAATATGACTACTAATTTAGACTGTGGGGAGGGACTTAAGATAAGGCTGGTACTCTGTTATCCTAGGAGAAGAACTATCCACAAGTGTGAAAAGACTGGAATGCTGATGACTCAGACAATCCAGGTATTGAGGGTGTGCACACCTGCCACCTCGGGTTGTGTATTGTTTCTTTGTTCTTACACAAATGACTCATCTGTGATAACTCCCTTCAGGAGTTATTGTCCCATCAGAACAATTCCCACACATGACCTGAAGATATTTATCTCTGTTGATGGCCATAATGAATCCAACTCTGCCTACATAACAGGCAGCTGTAAACATTTTAGAAAGTGTTAAAGACTCTTGAAATGACTCGTGATCCAGTGTTAATCATCCAGTGAAGAACTCCCCACCCCAGGGGTGGTACCAGAGGTGTTCCCACCTACCCTGAGCACAATAAAAGACCACACTTGGACTTTGCCTAACTGGTTGAGGATTTCTTCTCCTCAATCTACCGGGTTTCTACCACCACCTTGGCAGATCAAGATTGCAACCACCATCAGAGTTGCAGTGACCAGGCCTCATCTCTGGATTCAAGGTATATGCACATAATTAGATACTGTCATTTAATTGTTTAGCATCTGATCATTGATATGGTGGCTGAGAACTACACCAAGCTCCCGTAGGCAAAAACAATCCTTCTCTCTTATTGATGTGAAATAGATGACAACAATAATATGTGTTTCAATAGAATAAAGAAGGTTTGACCGAAAGGGCTGAAAATAAAACTGTTTTCATTGCATTAAAAAGTCCTGTCCAGAGATTTTGTTCAAAATGAATATGACTTGCTTTACGTAGAACTTAGGGTTCCCTGCAACAGTTTGGATTTATAAATATTTTTGGGTCCCTTCTGTTCAGTAACATGTAGAATATTTCTACATATAAATTTTTTTTTTTTAGTGAGTCAGTCAGAAGAAAGCAAAAAGAAAGTCTGCAAGAACTCAGACCTATTCCTTATTCTGATGTCCCAGAATACTTGATGTGTCATTCATATTTTTAGGCATGGCCATTCCCATTGATAGATATGATATATGATGATATATTGATAGATAGATAGATTCAGTAACATAATCTTATGAGAGGGAAGTGGGAGAAAAGTGCAGCATGTTTGGATGCCACCTAAAAAGTAAGCTGAGAAAAAGGTCTGGCAAAATCTCTGATAGAAATTGATATATCAAAACAACATTAAAGTATTTTCTCCAATGTTTTTGATTAAAATTTGTATACCTAACTTTCAAAATGAAATCTATATGGTAAAAATGTTGGAAATTTGATTTTTTAACCTTTGATTCCAGGAAGAAATCAAAGTGTATTCTACCACTCTTTGATTTGGGAAAAAAGATCACTGTCCTTTCCAGACCCTTTCTATAGGATATGAAACAATGGCATATCATGGTGACAAACTGTTTAACAAGCCAGCTTTCAGGCATGTTTGGGAATGGCCATGCCTAAAAATATGAATGACACATCAAGTATTCTGGAACATCAGAATAAGGAACAGGTCTGAGTTCTTGCAGATTTTTCTTTTTGCTTTCTTCTGACTGACTCACTAAAAAAAAAAAATTATATGTAGAAATATTTTACATTTGGCAGCTGAATTTCCTAGTTCTTTTTTCTTCCATCACAAAATATTTTGCCCATCTCTGATAGGTAGTTTTCATTTTAATTCCTAGTGTTAACTTAACTTAATTTTTTTACACCGGGAAATATTAAATCAGTTTTGATGGCGTTTTTTCCTTTGTTCATTTTGAATGATTTTAGAACAGTGGCCTGGTAATGACAAATGACAGTTCTTTGGTGTATTTTCATTTTGATCTGATTCATTCTTCTGCTTTTTTATCCATTTATTTCTATTAATTTTATGAAAAAATAAGAAAAGGCAATTAGGTTTTATAATGTATTTATTTGTCTATATTTTAAATTTTAAAAACTCTTGTAAACTATCTCAGTTACAAAAATCCAATCTCATTATAGAAAACTCCTTTATTTTGAACTGCATTTCCACCATTTGTAATACGAAATTCTTAGGTAGAAAGGCATTGAGAGAGCTTCAGCTAAGCCTTTGGAAATACATCTTGTGACTTCAGATTTGATTCTTTACAGGATGCCTAATGGCTGTTGCTGGAGATAAAGTAAAATAAAAAAAGAAAAAATTCTTTGTAATGCCTACCAATATTTAGTGTGTTTTCAGGAGATGAAAAAATATTTTCTTTTTTACCTGAGGGAAATTTTAATACTTTGAAGATTAATGCTAAAGCTCTGTTAAATTATTTTCTGTATTTCTTATTGGCATATCTGAGATTAAATTTTCATGTCTAGAGGAGATAGATGATGAAATTTTCAATTGAAACAGTGGGTTGGACATGTGATATTGAGACAGTAAAAACTTATTCAAAGTTCTGGAGTGTAGAGAATTGAAATACCAATGAAACTTAAAATTAGATTTTATATATTTTAGGATATATGTAAAAGATTGGCTATCCTGAAGTGCTGAGTATTTTAACTGCATCTATAAATTTAATCCTCAGAAAAGGTTGCCTACCCTGAAATTCTGGTCATAGATTAGAATTCAAAATCATTGTTTAGAAGAAGAAATGGACTCCATAGTCTCACTTTTCAAATGAATGCTCCACTCACTGTGCAATTCGCTCCTCTATTATTTAATTTTGACAAGAAGAGTGGAGCATCAGACCAGTCTTGAACGACCTATAGGTGGACAGTGACAGGAGTGCTTCACATCAGAGAGCATTGTTGGTGTTGACTGGATTTTCCTCAGAAGAATGTTATACTGTCACATACATCTTAACATAGAACTTACATGGAGACCAACAGTGTTGATGGTATTTCTTCTACTTGTGTTTTAAGGAAAGTAGGTAGAAGGCTATTACTAGGCTAGGAATCCAGTCTCTTTCCTGAATTCAATTGTGTCCAAATGACACACAAATTTCAGGGTAGTCAGACTGGGGAAGTCTCATTTTTGGGCCCCAGTTACGCCTAGGTCTCTGAGTAAAGTGCAGAACTGTATTGTCTTCCCACACCTTGTCAGTGGATAGACAGCAGGATGGGGACTAGGGGAGCAAAATGTTTCTCACTCTTAAGTAAAGATCAGGTTCATGACCATCTGAGGAGCCTGAACATGCATAAGTCTAAGGGACCTGATCAGATGCAACCCAGAGTCCTGAGGGAATTTTCTGAGGTAGCTGACATGCCACTCTTCATGATATTTGAAATGTCATGACAGTCAACTGAAGTCCCAGGTGACTGGAAAAAAGGGAAACATTGTACCCATCTTTAAAAAAGGTAGAAAGGAGAACCCTGGGAAAGACTGACCTGCCAGCCTCACCTTTGTGCCTGGGAAGATCATGGGACAGATCCTCCCAGAAGCGATGCTAAGGCACATGGACAGGGAGGTGATTCCATATAGCCAGAATGGTTTCTCCAAAAGCAAGTCCTGCCTGATCAACCTGGTGGCCTTCTATGATGGGATGACTGTATCAGTGGACAGGGGAAGGGCTACAGATGTCATTTATCTGGACTTCTATAGAGCCTTTGACATAGTACCCCACAACATCCTTCTCTGTAAATTGGAGAGAGATTGATTCTATGTGTGGAGTGTTTGATGGATTAGGAATTGGTTGCAGGGTTACATTCAGAGGGTCAATGACTCAGAGTCTCAATGGACATCAGTGACAAGTGGTGTCTCTCAGAGGTCTGTATTGAGACCAAGGTTATTTAATGTCTTTGTTAATAACATAGACAAAGGGATTGAGCGCACCCTCAGCAAATTTGCAGATGACACCAAGCAGAGTGGGGATGTTGACACACCTGAAGGATAGGATGCCATCCAGAGGGACCTGAACACGGGATCTGAGGTGTGCCTCACTAGTGCCAAGCAGAAGCGATCACTTCCTTTGCCCTGCTGGTCACAGTATTTCTGATCCAATGGCCAGGATGCTATTGGCCTTCTTGGCCACCTGTGCACACTGCAAGCTCATGTTCAGCCAGCTATCAACCAGCAGCCCCAGGTCCTTTTCCACTGGGCAGCTTTCTAGCCACTATTCTTTCAGCCCACAGCACTGCCTGGTAGCGTGACTCACCAGCAGGGCTTGGCAATTGGCCTTGTTGTACCTCATACAATTAGCCTTGGCCCATCAATCCAGCCTGACCAGGTTCTTCTGCAGAGCTTTCCTACCCTCCAGCAGATTAACAGTCCCACTCAACTTGATGTCATTGGCAAACTGACTGATGGTACCCTCAATCCCCTTGTCCACACCATTGATAAGATATTAAAGAAAACTGGCCCCAGTATTCCAGGGAACACCAGCTGTGACCAGTGGCCAACTGGATGTAACTCATTTCAGCACCTCTCTTTGGACTCAGTTGTTCAGACAGCTTTTACCCAGTCAAAGATATATCTGGTTTACAGGACTCCCTTAGAATTATTTAGAAATATTCACATAGAACAAAATAATCAGAATACTGGGTTATGTAAATATTCCGTGTAGGTATCTGTTGCAAAATGAAAACTGAAAATAATGTCATGCATTGAAGTTTAATTCTATCTGTTTTAAAGATAAAGCCACCCCATTGTTCTGCTAAAACTTTTTACTTTCATTGGAGTCATGTCGCTATTATCCTGTAGGAAAGTCTTTCACTGTCAAATGAGATTACAATATTCACATGTGCTGTCTATCACTGTAATAGTTGTGTCTGTAGTGCAGAAACTGAGAAAGGGAACAATATAAAGTACAAAAAAAATTATGAATCACTCAGTCCATTATTACAGAGAGCTCAATGCAGAAACGTTTGATCTTTGTAAGACCTCCTTGGCTGTCTTAACCATGTTCTCATCAGTAAATTGAAAGTTCTTTGAAAGGCTGAATGTCATGGTGCTACACAATCACCATGACTTTAATTTTTCAATTAATATTATTCTACGTAGGTCCTACTTAACTGTGCAACAGCAGAAAGCTAATCAAATGAACCCAACTCTGCAACAAAAGTCAACAATAGCAGAAATGTCAATAGAGAAATCTGAAAAATAAAAATGAGAAAAGCAAATACAAAAGGCTGTAACAGCCAGATTTTTGTTTGTTTTCTACTCTGAGTTTGTGAGGATTCCCAAAATCATAGACACTGAGACACAAAGGGTGTAAGCAAAGCAATTTTATTCTGTTACTTATGATAGCAATTAATACATACAGACCCCTGGATTTTTGAAAATCCAGGAGGAGGGGATGGAGCCCCTCTGCAGAAGGGGCAGGTAGGCAATGCACTCTCAGGGCATCCTCTGGATCGCAGCAGTGTGTGTCTCGTCCTTCTCACTCAGCCAACCCAGAACCTCCTCTTATATCCCTCTCATAGGAGTGACATTTTCCAGTTGTGATATCAGCTCACACGTGGCCAGCATGTGAACCGAGACCACAATGGCTTATGATACCATCTGTGCCAACAACAGCTCTACTATTTCTACTTCTAAAGGTCAAGTTCCTACCAGTTAACCTAATCTAGTGTTCTTCTTTCCAAAGTTCAGTTCCCAACAGTGAAACTATACAATATTTTCCCATGCCACATCGACGAGCACAACCATGGACCAACTGTGGCAGGGCCTCAGACACGACTCTGGTCCCTGACACATTTTCCAAATTATATTTTCTGCTTCATTGTACTGCAGTGTTTTTGAATGCTGTAGCAATAATTATGGCTTCTGAACATTGGGGTAGGGAGAAGAGAGAAGTAAAATATGGTGGAACAATAATCAGGAGTCCTGACACTTGAGATAAGGAATTCAAGAAAATTATGCCCCTTCCTTTTCACTCCCTTCCCTTTTCTTCCTATCCCTTCTCTTCCCTTCTTTCCCCAGAAATAATTTGTTCTTCCCTTCTGCTTCATAATGCCTTCCCCTAGTATCTTAATGCCAACCCCCAGTATTTTCTTTTCCTATTCTAAAAGCTTTATATAGAAGAACAAAGATATTTCAAACAAAGGGAAGGATTTCAGGCTCTAAGAGAAGTCTTCTGTGATATGTGTATTTTTCAATCAATATTCACCATTTTCTTACCCTCTGCCTGCCAGGTGGTCTTTCTTTTCTAACCTGTTTAATCATGTATGACAGTTTATTAAATGAATACTTTTGCCTTTCCAATGAGGTGCTCTGACTTCATATTTCAATCTTCATATCTCTTGTAAGCTCTCTCCAGTGATTGATTAAAACAGATATATATTTATGGCCTACATAAATGATAACTTATTATAACACTCTAAAATATCTCAAGCATGCAAAACCAAGGGTGAAATTCTGGCCTCATAGCAGCAAAACTCTTATCATTTCTAAGGGGCTGACATTTCACCCCAAGGATGAAGAAAAATTATTTATGGTGGCACAGGGGAATATAACTATGAATAATTTTATGAAATTAAGATGGAATAAATTCTTATCAGTGAGATATATTAGGTTGGGGATCAGTATATCAAGGAAAGTAACGGAAGATCTATAGATTCAGACATTTTAAACTAGCTTTGAAGAAGAACTAGATAGTAATGCAGTGAGAAGCTTACTTAATGAATTGCTTAATAAATTCAAACTCTCTTATAGTTCAAAAAACTCTTATTGCTGCCTGCTTATCCGATTTCTGTAATTTTCCTAATAAAATAAAACTCTTAGTCTGCCTGATGTATTTTTGTACATGTCTGTTTGCAATTAAATGATCAGATTGAATCCTATTGAGTGAGGGATTTAGGTGTTCAGATACTCAAGAGTTACTATAAACATTGTGGAAAAAGGCAGCTAGAAAGAATAAGACAGGTCCAATTAATAGCCTTCATAAAAACTTAAGACCAGAGAGAATCCATGCAGCAGAGAGAATCTGGTAGCCAAGTTTCAGTCATTCACAGTGGTGTTGTTTTTTTGGGGGGTTTTTTGGTTGTTTTTGTTGTTGTTGTTGTGTTTTTATTCTTCTCTGTTGCTAAATGCCTTAGGGACATAGTAAAAAAAAAAAGGCAGTATTTCAAGAATACAAATTCAGGGTCATTCATTTCAGCTTGCAAACAAGAATTTTTGTTGTAAACTAGGGTCTTCTCCATTAGAAACATATAAGAGAAGAAAGGTCCAGATGCATCAATGATATGACTATGAAAGATCATTGGGATGTAGAAGGGAAATGTCATTCTCAGATACATTATTTAACTTGGTTTTAGTAGATAAACTTCTACACTTTTCTTGTCATAAAATGCCAAAAAGCCTATCAAACTTTTGTGGAGTCTGTGAAGGTCAGATCTCACTCAGACCTATCAGAACTGAACAGAAAGGCGAGTTCTGCTTATACATCTCCTACAAAGGCTTTTGGCCTTCAGAAATTTAGGTTTGCTTTGTATTGCCAAATATGTGCTTATATATCAGAGGAGTGTGGGGGTAAAAATCACACACAACTAGTGTGTGATAGGACACACTAGCTGTTTCTAATTTCTTTCCATGTGGAGTTCAGACTTATCTTTTCCATATATTTACAGCCACTGATGAAACACAGCCATGAAAAGGTAAGTCTTCCTGTATTATGTGAGGTATTACCAGAAAAGATAGGCATACCACTAAAATTCCTTCAGTGAGTTTTTAGATCTGGCTCCTAGTAAATAATAAATGAAATTTTTACCATTATCTCTTTGTAATTCTCATGAACCTGTGCTAGAAAAGAGCAGTCCTAGGGCTTAGTCTAAGGGCAGTTCTCTACCTTACCTAGTAGCATATGCTAGGAAGCATGAAGTGAACGCAGAAAATGGAAGCTTCCCAATAAAAAGGAAGGAATATTTTTTTTTTTTCACATCTGTGGAACAATTTGTGACAAAACACTACTTTTAGATTTGTAAAGTGACTAAACAAATGTATGGAGGAGAAATCTGCTGATGTCTTCTACATTCCAAGATACCTCTTGGCTTCAAAAATACTACATTAAGGCTCAGCAATATTCTGTGGAATCAGCAGCTTATCTTTGCCCTGCCCATACTCTCCTCTGAACTTCTGTTGCTGCTCTCTATCAGAGGCAGGATGCTGAATTCAGTGTATGCATCTGATTTCTAACAATCCTTGTAAAGGTATTTATGTTCTTCCCTTTCTCCTTTGTCATCTTCCCAGTAATGCTCCTGAAGTTCTGCTTTATAATTATGTTAACAACTGCATGAACACATAATGAAATATTGTCCAAGAACACTGTAACACCTCTTCAGGAAAAAAAAAAAAGAATATTTTAAATCAAACTTCAATCAGGAACTGGCAATTTAAGTTTGTCTATGTCCATTGATCCTCAGACCAGTACCAGAAAAAAATCAACAAGCACTTGTTCAGTTTTCTCATTCTTCAATGAGTGATAAAGAAGGGAAAAGCCCACAGTGGTTTAATGTATTAAAGTATTTTTCTGCTGTAAAGAATGCCCAGCAGACATTTCTGATTTTCAGGTAATAAAGATTGTATAATTGATTCATATATAATAAAGACTATATAATTTGATTAATGCCAAATGAAAATACATTTCTTTCTCTCAAAGAACTTTTTTGGGGAAAAAAAAAAAGATGAAACAATGAGAACAGTGGAGAATACCACCAAGGTCAGATATTCTTTATCATGTCAGCACTATGAACATCTCATCAACCATCAAAACCTAATTTCAAGCCAAGGTAGTTTCCAAACTCTAATCCTAGACCCCCAAACTAAAAATAACTTGATCCTTCATCATTGCATTTTAATATAGACTCCTAATATTAAATATGAATGTATGCTACCTTTGCAGTGTTTATATAGTAAGTTTAACATTTTAAGAAACAGAAAAAAATTCCTGTTTTTCATTCATTGCATTATTACACATGAAACAACTGTGAGTGTTGGTCAGGTCCCCTCTTGTATCCCACAAGCAGCCTTTTAGCCTCTAGAAATTCTCCAGAGCTCAGATTGCGCAGCACATTCTGCACCAATAGAAGGAAGGTCATTGAAGAATCTGAGACACTGATGACATAAAGCAAGCTTTGAAAATAAGTTTGTTATACTCCACAGAGTAATTGTATTTTAAAATGAGTGCCAATAGAACCCTATCTTAAAATACTTGAAGAAAAGATAAAATTAGCAAATGAAAAAAGAGTGATCCTCAGTAAATTCATACTGATATAAGCATGTTCTTTTATAAGCAGTAGAGACATTGAAGTGTTTGTTTCCACTATTTTCTCTCTGATTTCACAGAGATTGTGAAATCTTCCTTCTTTCCATGGAAGTTAGACTTAGTCTCAGACCAGGAATACTGAAAAATTGTCTAGGACAGCACACAGTTTGATGACAGAAAAAATTAGACCTTTATTCTTTCTTTTGATTCAGGCATCAGTTGTTTCTTATGGCCAGGATGTGCAAAGTTCTTCTGGCAATGAACTACTGAAATTTCTTCCATGTCCCTTTTTTGTTCCAGTTTCAAACATCGGACAACTGTTGTTCTCATTTTGGTTGGTTTGTGGCATCTTTTAGTTTCTCAAGGTTGAGCTTTTGGCATGTATGTTTGTCATGGTCCTAATACAAAAAGTGAATAGGGTAGGTTCAATTTCCAGTCTGCAGTATGTCTGTTCTCCTTGATGACTACCACTGTTAGAGCACATCTTTGAAGTATAAGATTTTTACTACAGAATTTGCAGACTCAACATCAAGAACATACTATGAAGTATTTCCTATTTCAATACTTCTTTGTTGAAAATTATGTCTGGCATGCATACAATCTAGACAAAGGCTGAGAATAGAAGAGGAGGAAGGAAATTATAAAGTAACCAAGGTATGAAAAATCTGCAGAAGTCTGGATTTTTTTATACCGCACATAGAAAATATGAGATATGTGTTCCTTCACTTCACTATTGGTAACTCTTACTACAATAACCAGAGAAACATCAGAAAATAAATGGCAAGTCTAGAATTTCTATGAATAAACTTTGGAAAAAAAGAAAAGCAAAACTGTGGAGATGTGTGTGTGTGTATGTGCATACAGTCATGTTGGAAAGAATCTTTGATCTTAAAGTAGTGGTTTTTTACTAGACTGTGTCCCTTGTTATAGAGGTATGTAATTAAAACTTTAATTGAAAGACAATCTTCGTGAAAACTGGTATTTCCCTTACAGAGTGACTCCTCTAAGACTTCGGGTTTATTCAAGAGTTTTAAATTCCATATGAGGGATATTTTACTTTGACCTACTTGAGAATAATTTCCTTATTTTACTATATTTCATATAAAACAGGCACTGCTGTCAGTTTTTTAACTTTGCAGAACTCATTGCAGAATTTCTGTTTAATAAACTATCAATCCACTAATTTTTTTTATTATTTAGTTAGTATTTATTTAGTACTACTACACTAGTGGCCATTGCCTTTGTCTGACTTAGGCCAAGGAAAATTTATGTGGGGAGGAAAGATTTCTGCTTGTTTGGGTATTGAAGGATTTTGCCTCTGTTATTAAAAAGTCATTTATAGACAGCTGTAAATGTACACATCATTTTACAAATGTGGTATAAGATACATTCCTTGTCCTGAAGTACTTACAGACTCTAAGATAGGAAAAAGATAAATGGAGACCAGACACAGGAAAACAATTTATACAGTGTAATGTGAGGAATAAGAATGAAGTTAATAGGAAAGGAAATTTTTTAAAAGAACTGTTCCTTGTCGAAGGCCAGATCATACGGAAGAAGGAGACGGTGATAAGGATTTGGAGACCAACTCAGTGCACAATCTCAGTGACACATACTTCTATCTGAGTAACAGGGAAAATAAAAGTGGAGACAGGAGAAGGAGACATGATATAAAGCAAAAGGCCTTGAAAGAACACAGGCTCAGTCAGTGGTAATGGCAGACCTTAGGAGTTTGGTCATGGTCATTTTATGTTGCCTTGTGTCCATGGCAACAACACATAGGGTTGTTTTTTTCTTTTTTTTTTTTTTTTTTTAATATTATCTAGGTAAGTGTCAAATTTTTTTCCAGGTGGACAATTGAAATTAAGGTGAAAGTGTTCTTTAAAATGTCAGTACTGCTTATTTCTTTACTACCCAATTTATTTCAATCAGTGTGATTTAATTTTTCCAAAAGGCACATAGAGTCATCACTTTAATCGTGAATGTGTATGTTCCTCCTGTTGTTGCTGGCTCTGCATTGAAAACCCACTGCTGAAACTACTCTTCAACAAGGCTGAAACCAAAAAATCAGGGTGCAACCTTTATCCCTTCAATCCAAAGACATATGCTAGCAGATCTTCTAATCCTTGTTCCTGTCAATCAGTCTCTGTGTTTGGGTCCAGAATAATAATGAGCCCTAAAGGATGAAACATATCAAGAATAATTTATTTTCTCAGTGGAATTCTTTGGCTCAATTCTGGTGACATCTTATTCCAAAAATGCCTTGTGCTCATGCTGGAGTCCCCACAGAGGGACTCTGTGAGCTGTGTCCACACATGTGGCACTCAGCTGTGACTGTGCTGCAGAGCTCTGTCGAACTCCAGCACCCAGCAATCCTCTGAGCATGCTGAGCTGTCTGCCATCATTGCTACCCAAGTGTTACTGAGCACATCACATATCAGATAGCTAAATATGGGCCCCTTATATAGTCCACAAAGTAGCGCTGGCACTTTATGAGGAGCTGAGAGTCGGCCTCTGGAGGAACACAGCTCCTTCCATGGGCTATGGCTGGAGTAGGGGCTCCCTTCCCTAGATACATATCTGAAATGCAGATTGCCTGTTGGCAGGAATATCCTGCTGCTGTGTGAAACAGTCAGACCTATTGTGGCTTTCTCTTCCATCTGTTTCTAATGACTTGATGTATAATTAATAAGATGTTATTGCTACACCTATTAGTGCTATTGCAGTTTCGTGAACATATGAATGAGATATTTACTGACAATGTAAAAGATTTAGCATTCCTGCATGCCTAATCTGCTAGAAAATATTAGATTTAAGCATAAAAATGTGCTTATTCATGTAGCTGGAACATAAGAAGGGTATTTGAAATATAAGTCTAGACATTTTTGCAAACTGTTAAAGAAACGTACAAGCAAAAATATTGACTTTGGAATGCAAATGGTTTTTAAAGAAAGCTACTCTGGAAATTATCTCAAGGAACAAAACTACAATCTGCCACCACAAATACCAGTTACTATTTTTTAACCCATTCAAGCAATACTTTTTAGCTGTGGTACAAAGTTAAGAATGGTAATCAGGAAAGGAATGTTTATAACTTGTTTTCCTATTTAAACTGATATTCAAGACACTCTGTTTTCTCTTTCATTTTTGGAAGTAATAGTTAGACACAATGTCCAAAACCATATTCCAGTTTTATTTTTCAGACTCACAACTTATCATACAAAATAAGAACCTGACCAAAACCTATGAGCTTCCAGCACTGATTTTGAATATTTAAGTCCCCTGAATAAAGTTTTTCTGGTTTTGTAAAAACCCTACTGCAAAAGATATCAATATTCCCATTTACTTTCTTTCCCATATGCCTATTCTAGTTTAATTTTTCATCTATCAAAATAAATTGTTTTTCTAAGCAGACAGACTGAAAAACACAGGTTGTTAATTTTATGGGAATTAATAATAAAGTAAGTACAGAACCTCTGAGGTGTTTTCTTCCCTGGCATTTGATTTTTGTTTTTTAAATTAGTTTGCCCAGCAAAACTAAATTCTAAAACAAAGAGAAACAATTTTTTTTAAAAGAAAGACATTACTGTTTAACCTGGCTATATTTCTCACTAGCAAGTAAATACTATTATAAAGAATTACTGTTTACATAGCTGACTCCAAAATGAAAACAAACCAACTCCTGCAAAACTGGCTGGGACATTAGTTACAGAGCGATCATCATGACTTGAAAACACACAGAGTCTGTTTTTTCTCAAAACAATTGGCTTTGAATTAACTTTTATTCTTTGTCTCCACTATCAGCTAATATAGCATGGAATTTCTTTAGTTTGCTTTTTAGTTTTTAGCAAAACAAAATGCCTTCAAAGACAGTATCTTGATGCTTTCAGGATTTGCAGGGTCTTCATACAAATTTCTGGGTTGCACAAACTAAGTCACAAACAAACTGGATTTTACTTCTGGTGAATTGGTGGAACTATGTTCTCAGCAGTGACTGTAAAAACAAATATTGTATCCATCCCATCAAGGATGCAGTAGGTTTTCTTCAAATCTAATTCTGATGCCAGGACTGCTTGAATTGTCTGAAAGATTCCATTGTTAAAGAGTTATAGGCTGTGCTGCACTAGCATAACTCGATCTCTTGTCCAGAGACCAGTGCAGGGCACACCCAGGCCAAACTGGAGACACAATGAAATGCACAACAGAGATTTATATGCACATGTGTTTGCATTAAAGTAATCAGTCCTGAGTAATAAATAGCACATTGGGGGTAAGACTAGCCCAAATGATCAATTTGCCTGCAAACAGGACCCTTCGATACATGTAGATACCACAATGGTTTATATTCTAAGCACTGACGGATTTGAGTCATTTCACTTTTTTTATCACAGTCATGAGGGAGATAAATCTGCAAAGACCTGCCTCCTTACTGTCTTTAATAGGTATAAAAGTCACACATTACTGATGTTTTAACTTTGGAAGAAACTGGAGCAAAAGAGTAACTCTAAAGCAATCATAGTCACATTGAATTATATACAGAGAAACAGGACAGTAGCTAGTTAAGAAACCCTTGGGAAAGAATATCCCTTTCCAGTATTTGTAGCTATCATCTATAGCCATTAGTATAAAAGCTTATAAATCACAGTGATTTGATAAACTGTAACAGTAAATCATATAATTTATAATCATATAAATTATAATTATATATAAATCATATAAATTATATAGTTGAGTAGTGATTATTAGAAGAACAACATTATTTTGCCTACAGTATCCTGAGCTGCATTAGGAAGACCATTGAAAGCAAGTGAAGGGAAATGATCTTAGGCTTCTTCTCTGAATTGATGAGGCCACATCCAGAGTACTGTGTCCAGTTCTGGGCTCTGCAGTACAAGAGAGACATGGACATTTCCTGAGCTCAGGCACAAACATAACCAACATGCTGGAGATTCTTTTATATAACGAGAGGCTGAGGGAACTGGGAGTGTTTAGCCAGGAGAAAAGGCTGAGGGATGATATTATCAGTGCATATACCTGAAGGGAGGGTGAAAAGAAGGTGAAGTCATGCTCTTTTCAGTAGTGCCCAGTATACCAGAACAAGAGGTGGTGGATGCACACTGAAACAGCAAATTCTACCTAAATGTAGGAAACAGCTTTTTACTGTGAAGTAGTTGAAAACTGTCAAAAGTTTCCCAGAGAGATTGTGGAATATCCATCCTTGGCTGGATATCCTTGGAGATATAACCTGGACATGGTTCTGTAGATTCTGGAACTGGAATAATTTGGATATATTGATAGGAATAAATGGAAAGCTTCAGGTAGCACTGCTTGTCACTATAGTTAATAAGCACAGGATACTCTTTTTCTATTCTATTAAAATCTTAATATCTCTAGGAGGCCAGTCACATCCAAACTACCCATTACTAATGGTCTTGACCCATACAGACCTTTACCTTTCTTGTAAATTGCTTAGGAGATTGCCAGTCGGCTTAGATCAAGAGTGGATATAAGGATACAACTTGTTCTGATAATTTCACAACACAGGCAACAGGAATAAAGGGCTCTGCAAACAAAAAGGAGATGATTTTTTAGTAAATATTTTGATTGAGGAGTTCAAGTCATTGAAGTCAATATAAACATTAAGCTCTACCTCTGTGAAGAAGTGTGTCAGAAGAAGTCCATTTGTTGCTTGTTCAATACTTGAGCTCCTTGGAATCAAGACACCCACAGGAGAACTTACACGGGAGATTCATGCCTGCAGATATCATTGACATAGCTTTAATGTTCTCTAAAGAATTTCTTCACTGGGTTCACTAGTCTTTGATGTCACCTTAATGTCTTCACTGAATCAGCACTGTCCCAGGATAAAAGAAAAAAATATCTTCTTTTAGCAGGAAAGTACTAAGATTGTCACTGCCTTTACATCAGACAAGCTTTTCTTTTCCATGCAAAGACTCAGTAGTTGCCATAGGAAGGAATAAAATCTGGGAATAACTCCCAGACGCAAACACTTTCAAGGATATAAAACGTGGACTGAGATACAGATGTTGTATCAAAATGAAATAACAATGCAGAATTTCCTCCCAGTTTTCTGAAGGCAGACCCAGTAGAGTTCACAAAGGCATTTCAGCTACATACTAGAGACCCAAAGATGCTAATGGAAAAATGCATATTAGAGAGTAGAAAAAGCATGACTCTTGAATGACGAAAAGATTTAAGTAATCCAATATTTATCAGCAAATATAGATCAATAATTCTTACATTTTCTGAAACACAGCCCACAGTCAACCCTCTACATTTGCTGTTGAATGTGCCGTGACATATGACTCTAATTAAGACCTGGTGGGAAAAAGTACTCGTCTTTCTCTGATCCTAGAGAAGAAAGAAAGTTCCTGCTCTGATTGTGAACACAAGGAGGAAAGGCCTATACTTATGAAACATAATGGAAACATGAGACACACAATGCTAAGATATTCCTGTGGGCTACCTCAGATGAACATAAGGCTACTGAGATCTCTGACTGTAGTTTGAGCCTTGGTGTAATACAGACTTGATAGGCTGCAAGAAATCCCCAGGTATTGTTCCTGCCCAGAATTAGCTCAAAAGGAACTTCTAAGGTACTTGCCACTTACCTTTCTTCATCATACACTTTATATCCTCCTGGCTTCAAAGGACATTCATCAAAGTTTATAAAGGGGAATGGGTCAAATACTCAGCATATGTGAGTAATATGTAGGTTGCACATGACACTTGGAGTAGGGAATTCCAGCTTATTCCAAGTAAAATCTTGAAGTAAAAAAAAGCTTTAAATTTTATTCATGTGAAGCAGAAATGAAACATATTGAAAGTGGAAGCCATTGTATTTTAGAGGCTTGTGATGCAGGCCCTGGAGTTCCAGCGGTTTTTAAGTTTACAGTTTAGATTTCATAGGCTTTTTCATAGCAATACAGAGAGTTTAACATCTAAATTAGCTTAAGCAGGAGGAAACCACAGTTGAATCTAAAACTGCTCATTGAGAATTGCTATAAGTATTGCTTTTGAAATCTTTATGTGTGATTATATTCTGATAGTTCCTGTTCTAGATATAGAAGAAAAAAAAAATCTATATAAAGTGAAATTCAGAGGGGTTAAAATCTGTTTTTCAAATTATCCATACTAGTACAATACTTTTATTGATTGCACTTAAAATATTTTTGTTCCAAATGAAATGCCATATCCTCCAACAGATTCCTATGTTACATTTCATTCTTTGTGATTCAATCTAATTTGTCAGCATAAAGTATAAGAGTATTTGTTCCATGCATTTGTTTCCATTATTTATCCTTTATAGCAGAAAAAAAAAAATAGAAGGAAGAAAAACATTGCAGCGTTGTCTCTTGTTCTAGGTATAAACAAACCATTTTGCCATGTAAGTTCTATTTGGAAATTTAATAGTACCAAATTTTTTTCTAAAACATATCAATGACACACATCACACTACTTGATTAATCAAGTTTTCACTGATTCATATGCTCTGGTTTTAATCTAACTGAAATAAGCAGTTACCCTAAGTTTTAACCAGGATCCACCTTTTCCTAAGGATGAAGTCTAAGTAGTTCCTTTTTCTATTGTCTTCCAGGCCAGTCACAGTCATTTGAAGGAAAACAAAACCCAAATAACTTCCCTCCCAGTTTCCATACAGATTCCCTTCTTCCATGTCATTTTTCAGTGACATTTTAGGTGTCAGCTATTGGAATCAAAATTTTATTTTGATTTTGATTCAGCTGTTTCTGTAGTTGTCTCAATCTCTGTGGGAGTGTTGCATTCAGAGTTTACTGGGTTGCCTGTCGGATATATGTGCAGCTGAGGCACAAAAAAAAGAGTGTGAGTTTTTATGTTCCTTCTTTCTTTATGAATTGCAGAAAAAAAAAATAAATCTCCATAATCCCAAGTATCTAGGAGTGGCTGTTGCCCACCAACACCACCAGGGCACTAAAATGGTTAATATTTCACTGCCTTCAAAAATCCTCTGTATCTACAAGGGGCTATTCCCTCATTAGATTTAACATTCTATTCTAAGTTTATATCAGATCACGTCAGCTGGACCTGAGTTGTGAACTACAGAGTTGGTAATGCAGGATGCAAGGCTTTGCAATAAATAATGTCCTTGAAGAGTATGGGAAAACTGGTACCTAACTTAATCCTCTTGGAAACAGAGAGACAGGTGAGATTTTGACAAAGTTTTTCTTTAAGTGGTAGGAATACTAGCATCCCCTGATGTGTGAAGAAATCAAGACCATTATGAGAAAGTCCGAGCTTTGCTTGCAAATTGTGTTTTGTTTAAGCACAGAGCCACATTTCCGTCCGTCATCCAGCATAACTTTTCCCAAGTTATTTCAGAATTCAGATCTTCATTACTTTACTATATCCTTAGAAAACTCTGTGCTAAGGATTTTGCAAGCACATTCGGGCTGTGTCTAGAAAGGCACTTAGTGTAGACGGGACCTGCTAGAGAAGAAGGTTTCCCATTCCTTTGGCAAGGCAATTAACAGGAGGAGACTAATACTCTCCATTATAAAGACCACTTTTATTACTCATTTAAGTAATTTCTCTTAATAAATGATTTTTTTGAAAGAAAACTTCTTTTCCAGAAAATGTCCAAGGTGATGATGTAATATTTTCCTAGTATGGTTACTGGCTTAATAGAACCAGAGTTTAGGAAGTTGTGAGTAGTGAGAACTCTGTCATCATTATGTGTCGCGGTTGGGGTGGTCAAACGACAAGACTTCTTCTGAAGAAAGGACCTTTTATTGTACACCTGCTGTGACTTTTATACACTTTTCTGACCATACATGTCAGGACACAATTGGTTTCTCGTTAACATAAATAATTTACAATTGGACATACAAACCACGCATGTCTGTCAACAGTGACTCAGCACTACAGACAGGAAATCCATTCTGTGTTACATTCTTCCGGTCCGTGCTTGCCACCTTGCTATATGCAATGGTTCCATCTTCAGCTTTCACAGTTCTCACAGAGACCCCAGTCCAGCTGGGGCCTCCCACAGTTATGCAAAGCTTGTCAAATGTGAAAAGATCTCTCTCTTTCAATCTTTCTATCTATTAAATCAAATGAATGGCATAAAAAATTATGAATGATATGATGTGCAGTAATCTGTTAAATTTGTTAAAACTGTGGGATTATTAGTTATCTTATTAGAGTTGTGATTGAAGAGCTGAAAAAACTAAACCTCAAAAAGCAAGTTTAGCTTACAGCAAATTCAGCTTGATTTTGAGGCAGCTAATAGAAGACATTGTTAGAATGTTCGTCTTCCAAACAAGTAGTAAGAGCATTTATCAGGTTCTTTTTGGGAACCTCAAAGTGTGCTTCCAAATACCCTCTGCAAAATAGTTTTTGAGAGACAATGTAAGGATTGCTTGAAAATTATGTTCATTTAATATGAACTATCAGAGTATTGACTTGCTGGGAATAGTCTGCATTAACTGTAACTTTTGGAGTTAACTGTTCACTGCTGGATGCAACACTCTATGAACTACAGCCAGGGCATTTCCACATGAATTTCTTTATCTATCCCATACGATGCAATACTACCCAGTAGTGAAGGCTCAGGTGCTGGAAACACTGAGCACAGACTAATGAGTGCTCTGCCTTTGGTCCCCTGCCTTTGGGCTTGCTTTGCTGTCTTTTCATTTTCCTGAACAGACATAAATTTGGTTCAAGCCTCCTATATACTCAGGTAAAAAAAAAAAAATCAAAGAAATGGAGAACCTCTACCTGTGTGCTGCATATGATGCAAAGCCCCAAAATCACAGCCATGTTTCTTCAAATTGTTTGTGTGCACAGAAGTTTTCAAAGAAATTACGTGCACGACTGTGAAAAGAAGTTGAAAAATGAGCACAGCATGGTCTTGATTTTAGACTGTGAATTAGTGAGAAATTAATAGAAGATTCATTCAATAATAGATTGTGATTTGTTTATGTTTGAAAATGTTAATATTTTTGTGACAATAACATATCTTGCATAGTCATTGGATTATAATGAAAAGTCAATTATAATTTTGAAAAAAACCCCTGCACTATAGAGCATATATCATAGACTGTATTTATTTTGTAGTTTCATGCTAGTTGTATAATTAATTTGGAGAGATGTACTTAATATCACCTTGCAAACAGATAAACAAAGAAGTAGCATAATAATGAATAATAAAACATAGAGAAAAATTTATTTCACTTGTGAATGGTGAGTCAAAAGTCAGACATTAATGTACCATAACCTTTTAAACTTAAATATATTTTAACAGGCTTTAACATGTTTAAAGAGGTAAAACCAGCAATGACGAATTATACATGAACTGAAAATTGAAATTACAGATATTTTCATGCTGATTTTGGTAGTCTTTTGTCTCTAGAAAGATCCTGAGGGACTGCACTCTGGCTCATATGGTGTCATTAGTTGAGAAAGAGCATGGGGGTAGAGAAAAAAATACAGACTGCTTAGTTGAGGAGAAAAATCTTTAAAACATTTTATTGTATTAAGTAAACAAATATATCAGAGGAAACATTAAATTCGAAATATTTACCATGTAATAAAAAGTGAAAGCGGTATTACAAAATTGAAAATCTATTTTTGCAGTGGCCAAGGCAAATATCACTGATGAAACAGGCAACACTTAAATATACAGAAAGCACCTGATATAGTGTAGCATCAGACATCAATGTTTTAAAAAGCTATAAAAACAAAAGTTATCTCGCTGAAAGATAGATTGGTTAAAGGACAATAACCATAAATATGGTGCTTTTTTCCTAATGTTGAATAAAAGCATTGAAGTGCCACTGATATCTGGGTGAGCCAATAAGATGCAAAGTCTTTTTTTTTAAGACCTAGAACTTTAATATTAGACAGACAGTAATAGAAAGACAGAACTTTCACAGAAAGAAATGATGGAATCGAAGTGGGACCAGAGAGGTAAAGGTAATGCAGAAAGAGTCAAACATTTTTCAGAGTACAACTAAAGATTAAAAATTACTATGATTACCAGTACTGTTATTTCAGTATCAATTGTTCTATTCTTTAGTCAAGGTGGAGCTCTTTGCAAGACATGAGGTGATGTTAAAATATAGGAAACACTGGTACCTCCAGAACCAGAATGACCAGGGCTTCAGGGAGATTTCTGTGAAGGCAATGAATTTGCTGGTAACACTGGTGAATAGTTAAACTAAAAGCCAGGCTCCACCTCTCATATTTCCCATACATTTCTCCATCTTTGACACTGCTGCTTTGCCACGTGCAATAAAAGGATCTTATGCTGCAGAGAGAAGGATTATTTTAAAAGTTACAGTTATGAAAACATGGGTATTTAAATACGGGGCATCTGCCCATGAAAATTGAGGTGAATCAAAATATGCTCTTAACTACAAAGATTTGGTGTAAATTACAACAAACTTGGAATTACTCTGATTTACACAGAGAGTTGCTTCAGACTCCAGCATCCTAAAAACAAAACTACAGGTTGGTCCCTTCCTCTTTTCATGTGCACACTAGCTATTGTGAAGGAAATTAACTACCCCAGCCAAATCCAGCACACTTATTCTGAATGAACTCATTTGTCAGCTGGCGCGATAATTATCTATTCTCAAAAAATAAGAAGACCACTTCTTACAGTTGCATCTTATTTTGAAGGCAATTCAAAGTGGCTCTATCTGACCCTACTACTCAGCATACTGGAAAAAACCCACTTTCAGTTACTTGTAATTTGGCATTCCCAATTGATGGATTTGCATAGGGAGTTTCTGGCAGGAGATTTTAATATCACAAATAAAGACATGTTTTGCTTCTGTTTGTTGGAAATTTTTCTACCTTGACCAGTTTTCTTTCATTTACTGTGGAAAGACCATTCTTGATATGCTTCTAAGAGTCTCTTATCTCTGTAAAACGTGATGCCTGGAACATTTACTAAAATTACTGTTCCTATCAGAGCCCCTTTGTTTCCTGTTGCAGTTATGTTATGTAGCCTTGGTTCCAATAGTTTTTGTTGCCCACACTTTCTTCTCAGGTTAAGGGCAAAGCACATCCAAAGCAAAGCCCTAATCAATCTGATTAAAGAACATGTTTTTTCATCCTCAATGGCACCAAAACAAAAAGACCTCAACACACTGAAGTATGAGGGACCAGATAATCTCTTTTTTGTAATACAGAAGGAAGAATATATCTTCTATATATAGCACACTATATCAGATGCTTTCTGTATATTTAAGTATTGCCTGTTTCATCGATGGTATTTTTCTTGCTTATTGCGAAAAAAGAATTTTAATTTTGTAATACTGCTTTCACGATTTATTACCTGCTAAATATTTTGGCTTAAATGCTTCCTCTGATTTATTTGTCTACTTGATACAATTTTTAAAAGATTTTATACACAAAAATCAGTTCTACTATGAGAGATTTCTAATTAATCTAATCTGTAAAAGGGCAGTAAATGTGAAATGGGAATAGGTGCAAAAGTAGGCCATACCAAGTCAGCTCTATGGCTTTCTTTGATGAAAATCCAAGACAATGCAGACAGGCTAAGCTGTCTGGACTTCACATAAAGTATTCAAAGGGAACCAATTAAACTAGAGAAATTCTGAATTAGTGAGAAAACTATAAAAATTACTTTGTATCATCAGTAAAGTACATCTGAAAAGGTCAGATCTGGTCCTAAGGTACTTCCAAACTATTTTCAGTAGAGTGAGAGAATATAAATGTTGGTATACAACACATAAGAGACAGACATCAAGAGCTCTGATCACTGACATTCAGAAAGATGAGCTTGGGTTTAAGTAGGTGCAGAGAGGAAATGCGTAATCACGATTACGTAACACCTCTCCCTGCAGCAGAAAAGAAGTAAACAAAGAAGTGGACAAAAAAACATTCCAGAAAATAACTTATACCTATTCAGGTATAGTTCCAGTCAGACTAAACTATATCTGTCATTGAATTATTACCATCTCTGCCCTGAAGTTGAAAGATAGACATTTATGCTGATTATTGCAGGGAGACATATTATTATTAGGCTATTAAGCAGAATGCTTAATCTATCATTCAAAGTATTTCTTAGCTATCGAAGATCCCTATGCAATGAACCATTGAATGTTATCTACCACTTTGGGAGCTGTGAATAAACTTGTTATTAAAAAAAAAAAAAGAAACTTCTTATGTTCCACACATTAACTTCAATATCTCTGGGCATCAGTTTGCTCTGAGTAAAATTACATGATATCTGGAGGCTTTATCAGAGAAGACCTCTGAAAACAGTAAGAGAAACTCTATTGTAACTCAGATCTTGCCTCACACCTTCATGTGCATCAGTCCTGGTCCTTGAAGGAAGAACTTGTCACATCTAAGAGTTCCTGATCAAGCACGTGTTCTGTCAAGCAAAGATTCTTCAGTGCTTGATACAGCAAACCTGAATGCATTTTTCTATTTTAAACCTGAATATAGTGTATTCACTTATCATTTCAAGGGTAGCACAAGAGGCATTATTTTCCAGTACATTTTTTTAAATTGCCAGAATGGCTACTACCATAGTATTTATTACTTTTCTTCTTCCAAAACATTACTAGTTAGCATTGTTTCTGAGGTTAAATTTAGAAGCCTTATACGGTGTATCCTGTTATTTGTCTAGATAGTATAAACATTGTGACTGCAACATAGCAAATTTAACCATTTCCAGTTGGAAGCTGAAGACAGGANCAGGGAGACATATTATTATTAGGCTATTAAGCAGAATGCTAAATCTATCATTCAAAGTATTTCTTAGCTATCGAAGATCCCTATGCAATGAACCATTGAATGTTATCTAACACTTTGGGAGCTGTGAATAAACTTGTTATTAAAAAAAAAAAAAAGAAACTTCTTATGTTCCGCACATTAACTTCAATATCTATGGGCATCAGTTTGCTCTGAGTAAAATTACATGATATCTGGAGGCTTTATCAGAGAAGACCTCTGAAAACAGTAAGAGAAACTCTATTGTAACTCAGATCTTGCCTCACACCTTCATGTGCATCAGGCATAGTGCTTAGTCCTGGTTCTTGAAGGAAGAACTTGTCACGTCTAAGAGTTCCTGATCAAGCACGTGTTCTGCCAAGCAAAGATTCTTCAGTGCTTGATACAGCAAACCTGAATGCATTTTTCTATTTTAAACCTGAATATAGTGTATTCACTTATCATTTCAAGGGTAGCACAAGAGGCATTATTTTCCAGTACATTTTTTTAAATTGCCAGAATGGCTACTACCATAGTATTTATTACTTTTCTTCTTCCAAAACATTACTAGTTAGCATTGTTTCTGAGGTTAAATTTAGAAGCCTTATACGGTGTATCCTGTTATTTGTCTAGATAGTATAAACATTGTGACTGCAACATAGCAAATTTAACCATTTCCAGTTGGAAGCTGAAGACAGGAACATGGACACAGCACCATAAATAATTCTCGTAGTGTATTTTTACCTAAGACTGCCTCATCTTCTTAACTATTCACTTATATTTGTATTTCAAGGACAAATAAAGCAAGTGAAATGTCTAAAGCATGAATTAACTACAAGATGGCTTTTTAAAAGTACTTGGATATTATTTGGTAAAATGGACCAAGTAGCTGAAGAAGGATTCATTAGAAGGCATTGAATAATAAGCACTTGATAGCATGTGGTGTGATCTATCCCCTAGATATCTGAGCCTTGAACAAATGTCTATTGAGCACAGCTTGCAGACTTTCAGCCAGTCATTGGGCCTTAACACGGACCAGAGGACATGAATGAGAAGCACTTGTAGAATTTTTTTCACATATCTTCTCAGTTCCCAGAAGTGACAGAGAAATTGGTGTCAAATGGCTTGAGAATGAGCCTTCACCAGCTGAAGGGTGGGCCACCACAGTTTGACTTGAAAGAGTCCTGAACCCTACTGGCTGTAGAGGCTTTAGGTTTTGTACATCTTCCTGTTTTGCCACCTTCCACTGTTAATTTGTTAAACAGTTATTTATTGTGAAGAAGAAGAACAATTTTTTTTGAGAGCCTCACTAAGCCCACTCCTGCTCTAGTTAGAGCAGCAGGGCTGCTGACATTGACAGTAACTGTCAGCAATACTGGATAGCTCAATTACAATTTCTGTCCTGTCTTTTGTAATTATGGATATGCTGTTAGTTTTCTTTCAATAGTGTGATAGATATGTATATATATATATAAAAGATATATTATAGATATATAGACATTATAGATATATCTATATTATATATAGATATTATAGATATATATAGATATTATATAGATATAATAGTATTGGTTCAGCACTGAGTTCTTAATCTATTTGTTTCTTTTGCATGCCTTCTGGTACATTTTATTTATTTGACTCTATGTACCTCAAGCTGAGCTACAGTTCACACATATCCAGAAGGAACCTTATTCTAAGATCAGTTGTCTGTTGCTTTGTATTAATGATGTTCCCACTATTGCTGCTAGCTGTAATGTTTAGCAAAATTCACAATATTCACACCAGGCAATATTAATTAAATAATTAAAATAATAGAAATAAGCAGTCTTTGCCTGAGGAAGCTTTAGCAAAACCCACTATGCTTTAGAAAGCACTTAGGTATTCAGACCACACAGCTTACAGCTTCCAAAGGACCATGTTTTGGAGGATAGCTGGCATTTAGACAGCTGGCAGTATAATTTACATTAGGGGTAAAGTGGAATTTTATGCACAATAAATCATCTCATGAGAAAATTCGTAGGTGCAAAAAATCTGCATTGGATGGGGAGTGGACGTGATTAGGGTTGCAGGCAAGCTGCCTGCAGGGTTCTTCATGAAAATAACAATTCATGATTGTTATTTTCATGAAAATAATAATCTCAGGAAGAGTCAGAAAACCGCACAGCTCTAAGGTACAGTGCAGTCATATCTGCTGAATATATACTTCCTCCTGTCACCAAGGAAGGTGGGCCATTGACTGTGGAAAAAAAAAGCTTGTGGCTGCTTTTATCCTGCTGTGTCCTCTCTCTCTCTCTGGAAACACATTAATCATGTTTTATTCCTATGCTCTGGATTTGTAGGCATGAAAAAGTGGAAGAAAGAAGATGCAGAGGGAGAAAGAAAAATCTGAGATCACCAGCGACGTTATATTGTGTTGAGATGCAAAATGATTTTAGGATACTTATAATACCTCAAGTGGCAGCAAACCCCATTTCATTTAAGCTCTAAGGTCACTTAAAATCCAGAGGATTTGAATATTTTCTTTAGCAATAGAAGAAATTTAGATTCGGTCTTACACAGTGTGCTATTGTCTGATGGGATAGTGGCTGTCTAAAAGCTTGAATTCTTAGATTTATCATTTTATAAAGGGATACTGAATATGAACTCAGAAAACATAGATGTGTTTACACATATATATATGTGTACACATATTTTTATAATATATATGTTTCTTTTAATGTATTTTTATGGATGTATATGAACCTCTGGCTTTGTTTTATAATTTATAGACTGCAGAGAAGCAAAACTAACTTTTTTTTAGGAGAGAACTGTATTATATTTAGTTTATGAGGTTGTAGCAATGTTTACAAAGTGAGGCCTCTACTCTTGAGTGATTTGGTCCATAAAAAGCACATTACTATGGAAGCAGATCAGTTTTGTGTGTTTTATGTATTTAGAGTGAGCAATGTTGTTTACAAATATGGAAAAGATCACCTAGACAGTCAAGAAGGTCAAGATGCATAACTCAGGAAAGTATTCATTTTCCCAGATAACTCCCAACCTGATAGACACTATATTTAAAATCAGGTAATCATTGTGCATTTCCTTTATCAACACTTTCTTTTCTTGAAAACCTAACTACAGGTGGTTAAATCACAAATCAGAATGAATAAAGAAGTGATAAACACTTAAAAGAAAAATGCCTGTTGTCCCTTTCCGCTTTTTCAGAGTTAGGCTACAAGGACAATGCTGAATAGGATTTAACAAGCTAAGTCAGACATTGTTGGTAACCTGCTAACAACCACTGCACTTTGGGAGAGAATATATGACCCAGCACATGCCTAAGTTATGGGAATTTTTAAATTCCGGTCTCTGACTTGAAAAAAGCAATTTATTTGTTGAAGTTCTTTCAATTTTCATATCTATAAAATGAGAGTATTGGTTGAAAATCCTGGGCCCTATGTGAGTATATATAAAGCCTGATGTGACATTGTTCAATGATGACTCCACTTCTCATCTTTCAACACTAGTAACTAGTTATGGAAAAGCAGTGCTGTGCTGCTGTATATATCCTGTTATCTTACCATCAGTCTCCACAGAGCTGCAGTGTACCGTATAAACATTAGGGGGATGTAAAGTCTTGAAACAAATTCTAACTGTTCTGCTGCTGAATGTTACTTGTAAAGGGATATGATTTTTTTTCTTTCAATATACTTAAGAACCTTATGTTGTTTACTGTGCGTACGATGTGCATGTTTTATTTGAGAAATGTAATTTTCAGTGTATTTTGGCATTCCTTTGAGAAAGTAGAATATTTTGAATTGGAAAAATAGCAACAGATTATCTACCCACAAAGACCTTGGAACATTCAACTGAGCATTGAGGGCAAGTTCCACTTCTTGGTGGGACAGAGTGAGTTTTCCCATGCTTGCGTAATACAGACTCACTGTATTCAAAAACATGTTTATATTTGGTAGTTTACTTATTGCTAGTCTTAGTGTCTTCTTTCCAATTCTCAGCAATCTGAAAAATTATAAAGTTATTTCAAAGTATCTCTTCCTGAACTACATTTAGAAAATGAATTTGAGTTCTGTGGATGCCCTGTATTCTAGCAGGCACTGAAGGGTATTGTATAAATCCATAGGGCTACTTCTAATCTCTGCCCAAATGTAAAACTGAAGGATTGGGATTTTTTAACCTGAATAAAGAATAAACCAATATACCTATAAAATTTGTGTTGAAAATCTTACAAGCCAGTAACTAGAAATAATTTCTTTTTTGTGCTTCTTGAAAATAACCTTTTTTAATTCTTTCAGCCTGACCTGTCAATCCTAACATCGGTCCTATTTCCTGGTTCTGAGTGCCAAAATCCACTGCTTTTATGTTTTTTGGCTTGTGGTCAGTCTTCACAAGCAGAAATCTGATGTGAAGTAAATGATCAGTGTTTATTGTAAGAAGTCTTCTACTTTTATTCCAGATAGCTATAGCATTGCAGGGGGTTAACAGGAAAGTTCATTAATTCCAGAACTTTTGCAATTTTTTTCTTGCACATGATGCCACCTCTAAATATAACACCAGATTTGGCATGAGAAACACAGGACTGTTCCAGTTTCAATACTTCTAAACTTCTCTGACCACTCAAATATCCAAGAAGTGCTGATGTATGACATATCCACCAGCAACACCTACTATGTGAGAATTAAATGCGTTGCACAAGAAAACATCAGCTGCAGCCTTGTGTATCTTGTTTAACTGCAGCTCAGGTTGCTTTTGTTCTTTAAATCTTGTTTTAAAACATACTTATAAAGCCAAAGTATGCAAACAAATGTAATTTAAGGGGCCTCACTCATGGATTTGGGGCGCTTTTTTTCTGACATCATAATTTCTGCAAGGCACATGTTAAAACAGCATGAAATGAATGTTTTGCCCAATTTTGGCTTTCAAAATGGTGTGGACTTTTTGTATTTTTTTGTTTGTTTCTTTGTTTTGTGGGCTATTTTTATGGGTGTTTGTTTGTTTTGGTTTTTTTTCCTAAATTGTAACTGTCAAGTTACTCCTTTTTCAGAACAGAAAATTCTACGTGACCAAGCCTGAGTCTTCAGGATACAGCTTTCACTGATATAACTGTACACAATAAAAACAGTTTTAGGATAGTTTTAATAAATAAATACAATGTTATGTTCTTAACTAGATTTAGTTCGGGGTTTATTTTCATTAACATAGAAATTTTATTTTCTGTTCTTCTAATAAGTACTGTACTAATATACTTGAAGTATTCTGTGACATTTTGTTGTTTGTTGGGTTTTTTTTAATTTTCTAATAGTTTTTAGAGTAACCACAATAGTTTCACTACAATATCCATATGTTATCTCTGAAGTCAAGTTTCAACAGCTTGATTAAGCAAGCAACCAGTTTTCAGAAAAAAAGTAGGGAACTAATGTTCAGTGAAAGGTTTAGATAGCTCTGAAAATTTAAAATAGAGTGAATTGTCTTTATAAACAGAGACTTTTTCAAATAAGGACTTTGTAATATGACAAGTATATGCAATTTCTCCATATATTTCATGTTTTGCATTAATTTTTTAATACAGTGGGAGAAAGTTTTCAAATATTAAAGAATGTTGAAAACTTCACTTTGCTTTATTGAAAATAGTCTTATTATAACTAAGTTTTTAAAGAATCTTCTAGGAATGAGCAGATAAATATCATGAACAATTCTTTCCTTGTATTCATCTTAAAATATACTCTCCAAAAGATTTGTACTGTGCAACTGAGAGCTTTGTTGACCAAATTTATTTTTCATTTAATATATGTAAATTCTGTTATGAAGTTCTAAAAGGTGCCAGCAGCTCTGTTGTTTCAAGAAGCTCAGAGTAGATTTTAATCAGAGAAAGAGTCAGAAATGTTCTTCTGAAGTCAAATACTAAATAGTTTAGAAAGTAAAACATTTATAAAAGAAAATCCTACTAGTGCACAAGATATGACAGCAAACTATGCTTTCTGGAAATATAGACTTAGGTTTCATATTTAGTCATTGAAGAATTTTATGAGCTGAATTTAAAGAACAATAAAGAAATAATGTCCTATTGTATGTGGAGCACCATTCTCGTAGTTTTTGTTTACAACCCTTCATTTATCTTATGCTCCAAGCAGCTTATTTTGAAAAATAGTACATTTTCATTTCAAAATGAAAATGTTGAAAGTGTGAATGAGATGACTACATAAAATGATATTTCAAAGTGACTATTTAGGTTAAGCTGAGCCTGTTTTACTACCTTGTAAAAAATAAAGTGAACTCTATAACCCTTCTCAGCCTGACAACTCACTCTAAGAATTTTCTTCTTTAAGCAGTGACAAAGAAGTGAAATAAGATGAGCTTGCATTGTGCAGTACATGAGAGGGTAAAGAATCTCCTTTTATTTGGAAATTATTTCAAGTGAAAATCTATTCTACCATGACAATACTGCTTTCAGGACACAACCTTAGATATCTCAGTGCAGTTCTTCAGTGTCAACATACACTCTATAGTCTCTACAGGTACTGTCTATCTATTCCTAGTCCTTTCAACATCTCCTAGGATCTCCTAACTCCATTAAATTCTGTAAGCAGGAAGATTGATTGACTACAGAAAATCCTACATCTCCTCTTTGAGTGTCATTCTGTAAAAAAACATTGCAAAGCCTCACTCACCAATCTGACAAATCAATTAAAGTGTTACCTCTGTCAGCCTGTGTTGATGGAGATTTATCCATGCAGATAAATGAACTTGGAATTCAGAAATTCAAAGTGATCAAGCTTTGTGTAGTCATAAAATCTTGATTCAGACAACTCAAATATACTCCTGAAATTTATATTGAAATTTAATGATTACAGTGGAAACATCAAACTGAATTCTCTAAGGGAAAAATATACTGCAAAAGACACAAGATATGCAAGACGATGAATGCTCTTGATAAGTGTAGCTGATAACATATTTTCATTTGTAGGAAACATTTAATACAAAATTTCCTATATAGAATCAATGAAGTGAGAATTAAATAGCTTAGATAGTCAATTTCAAAAATAATTTCCAATAATGGATCATAATTATATGAGAACTGTTGCTAGTGGACTTCCACACAGATCTGATCTTGGTTTTTTGTTAAATCATGTACTTGTACCACTGACTTGTAAAATTTGAAAAGAATTCAAAACCTGCTACAACAATAAGTAAGATAAAAGACAATTGCAGGGAAGGATGTAGCTCTGTATGGCACTATCACACAGACAGCAGATATGTGTGTGATATATTACATACACCTCTCATATCATGTATCTGCTATGTATGCTGCATAAAGATTGGGGCAAAGGAATTCCCTCTCTTGGTTTCTTCATATGTTAGAAAAAACTTTTATATGATCATCCTTTTAGTGCACAGTTACCAGTGTCCATGGTACTGTCCTGAAATGGTATGGGTACCTGGGTACCTGGTTTGCCACTAGTTGCATACAGAGAAAGAATAAACTGATACTGGCAACATTCATATTCGTGAAAGCAAGACTAAACTTGTAAGAACAATATGCACCCCTTGTAAAGTCATCCAGGGAATATAGAGTATTTTAGGTTTTAAGAGTAGTGAAAGTACACTTTGTAAATGATGAATAATTGTTTGAATGTGAGATTCCAGTTGTAAACTTGAAAGAATGAGATTATGAGTGTGTAAGCAGGGAAATGCTGTGTATCAGAAAATAGAGGTCATTATACAATGTTTACATTATCTCAGCTGTGTTGTATGGAAACTTTTTGCTCTGATATTCAGACCTTAGGGAGCAATGCAGACAAATGGAGGAGTAGCTTAATTGTGCCTGATAGAACTGGCATTCTGATAGTAGCTCTTTAATATAGTGAATAAACTACTGATTGGCACAAACTAGATAATTTGAGGTTAGAATTAGTAGGACATATTTTACAGAAAAAAGTATCAGACATTAGGATAAGTTACTGAAGAATACAAAAAACTGACTTCTTTAAACACCAAGGGTGTGATGCGTGAGCTACTGAAAATGTATTTGCTTGTAAGTGGGATGTCAGCTTTTATAATCATGGTTTCCTCCTGTTCTAGAGCCAATGAACACCCCATATTTGTCTACAATTTGACCCTTGACCTTCTACATAATATCCATGAAGATAAATCGTAATGTTTAAGAACAGGTTGTCTTTCTTGAGGTGCACAGGCTGTTTTCCATTAATGCATCACATTTTATCTTTGGATTTTAAATTTCAAGTTATATTATTCTGCAGAAATTATGAAAGAAACTTAGCACCTGCCTCCATCTTTAAAAATGTGGTCTATATCTCAGAGGGACAATGATGAGTCAGGGAAATAGTCCAGGCAGCAGTTTGGAGATGAGGAAGAGGATTTTTTTTTTTAGCATTAGATGGAGCTCACAGGGAATAAATGCCTGTGCACATTACATTACAGTATATCAGTTATTAGCGGAAACTGTTCTGGAAAAGAGAGAGAATAAAATCTCAATGAGGACAAATTAATCCCTACATGCTTCCCAATGCAGTTTTCTTTTTTCTGTAGAAGTACTTTCCATTACAACAGAATCTTCTATAATTAAATTTCAATTTTTAGCTAAAAATGTTTGGAAAAACCAATTGCATTTCATGTAGTTTTTGACTTTTTTGGCATGTCATTGCATCACTTTTCCTATGCAGGTACAAACAATCAAGCCCTATGAGAAAAAGATTTGAATACCTCAACCTCATTTCAGTCAATAAAGTAAATGCAAAGGCGCTCACAAATAATTAGAGGAAATCTGTCTCAAAAGTCTGTAGACATTTATCATGAAAGGTTTTATCACCAACAAAAGGAGTTAAAATTGGCTTTGCTTATGTAACAGATATGTCATGGATATTTTTTTCTGACTAGATAATTGTTATGCTTCTGTTTAGGTTGTTGCTGGAGATGCTCTTTAAAGAAAAATTCTGATTTTTTATCTTAATAGTATTGTTTGCATAAAAGAGCAAAGAAAGTTGATAGATAATTGGAATTAAGAAATAGAGGAAAGAAAGAAACTAGCATTGAAACTGGATGCTTCTTTGAAAATTATTCCAAACATATTTTAAAAGTTTACCTAAGATGTTCATTCATGGACCTTTATTTCTGTGCTCATAATTCATATGAAGAGTAGTAGTAACAGAAAAGAAGTAACCGCTAGTCCAATATCAACTTGACAATTAATACAGTCCATAGGAACAGTCAGATGAGTTTGATAGTTTCCAATAGATATATGCCTTGATTGGAATATGGTGACAATTCACATGAGACATAAAAAAAAAAAAGCTTCATATTAGCAAGTCTATTCTTATTGACGATGTTACAAGGAAGAAGGGCATTAAGGGATGTCAAGCTAGATGAGACATCCACAGTAGTATATCAGAGAATGCTACAGAGACCACCAGATTTATATCTTACCACTGAATGGGTCTTTTCACTGTGAAAGAGAAACTCTGCTCTTCTTTTTTGGAGATTTTTAAGAGAAATATTAAGATAGGTAAGAATGAAATGTGAACAGAAATGCCTATATGTTTAAACACTAGAGCTAAAAGAGTTAAAAGAAATGGCATGCATTTATCACGGAGAACATCATCCCCAGGTCATTACTTCCAGGATACTCTTCCCAGCAGTAAAATTGAGGAATGTGTTGCTTGCATGAAGACAAAAAGACCTGCATGCTGATAAGACACAAATGACTTACCAATGGAAGTCCTGCATCCATACACCAGGAGCATGGCAACAGGACTGCAACATATCACATACAGCAATTCTTTTCCTGTTAGCTCACCAGAAAAGGAGACTGTGACAGGCACAGCAAAAAAAAGAAAAGATAAATAGAGGCAGTAAAATTTTTTAAGGTTGAAAAAAGTAATAGTATGAGGACCTCCCCATTAAGTCCAAAACTGGTTTGTTGTTGTTCATCAGAAAAGACCCCAGGGATGTAGTGAGGCCTTGATAGCCAGTGTCTCTGGTCTCCTGTTTCGCACAAACGATCCTGTCCAGATTGTTGGATACATGGCACCGTGGTCCTGGTGAGTGTGTATGTGTGTGAGAGGGCAGGAATTAAATGAAAAAAAAAAAAAGGCTGCAAGAGGGTAAAATCTTGGCAATTTCAGTCAGTAAAAATCTTGTCTATCTTGTAAATAAGTGTCACTTCCTCCTTTCCTAAATTCTCTCATAAGTGTCACTTCCTCCTTTCCTAAATTCTCTCACTTAATTTTGCTGGATTGAGACTATGCCAGGAAATATTGGTATTGTGATAGCCTTAGCTCCCTTTAAAATCAAAGGAAGAAGCTCATAGACATTGGTTTGTTGCTGTTTGAAGAATCCTACCAGATTCTGCTCACTAAGGATTAAAGAAGGTCCTTCTAAAATGGCAATTCTTCAAAGTTCATGCCAAGAGCAGTTTTGAATAACTTCTCCAAGTGAAAACTGTAGTTGTCACATGAAGGAAGAAGATAGTGCAGAATTCAAACTCCAAAAGCATAAGAGTTATAACCATGATTGCAGTGCACTGAATTAACACAAGTGTGGAGGAGATCTCAGAAAACTGAGACTTCAAGCTGGGGAAGTAGACAGAGAGATGAAAAATTAACTGAGAAAATCTGTAACAAGAGACTGGGAGTAGCTGAATGAGGAATCTGTGGCAGGGACCATGTGCAGCAGCTGTAAGAGGTGTTTGAAATAATCAACTGCAATAAAGAAAAGAGCAAGACAGGATAGGCAGACTTGTTGTACAGTCTAGAGAAGAAGGTAAGGATTGGGATTCAGAGGTCCCGAGGGAACAACAAAGGGAGAATGATTGGCTTGGCATGGCATGGAAGGAGAGAAAAGAATGAGACAAGGGATAACTAAGACTTCTGGAAGAAATCTAAAACTAAAGATAGACAGTAGAAATAGAATGGCTGGCTGCTCAAGGAGGCTGTATTTGAGAGACGAAAAGAGTGAAGGCTGGAAAGCAAATGACGAAAGGATGGATTTTTATTTTTGCTTGCAATATCACAGTAGAATCATAGAATGGCTTGGATTGGGAGGGATCTTGAAGATCATCTAGTTCCAACCTCATTGTCGTGGGCAGGGACACCTTTCAGTAGACCACAAGACCATAGCAAAGAAGTACTTTGTAGGAGCAAAGAAATACCACTACAGAAATACTCAGTAAAGATATCAGTAGAAGTATTCTGTGGTGGGTTGACCTTGGCTGTTTGCCGTATGCCCACACAGCTAATCTTTCATGCCCTCTCCTCAACAGGACTTTGGGAGAAAATGGATGAAAAAGCTTGTGGGATGGAAATGGCAGGGAACGACTAACCAACTGATGTTGTAGGCAAAATGTTGTAGACTCAAACTGAGGAATAGTAATTTAGTTTAGTTCAAACTGAAATACATTTGGATAATGAGAAGATAACACAAATTAAAGCAACATCATTCCCTCAGGCTTTCTACCCAGGCTGAGTTTCATTCCTTCATTCATGTCTCTTCTACCTCCTTCCTGCCTCTCTCCATGGCACAGTGTGGGTGGGGAATGGAGGATTATGCATAACAGTTCCTTTCTGACACTCCTTCCTCCTCAGATTTATCTCCTACTCCAAGGTGGATCTTCTCCACAGACTGCAATCCTTCAGGATAAACCTGCTCTGTTGTGGGATCCTCTAGAGGCCTCAGTTCCTTCAAGAAACATCCAACTCCTTCAGTGTGGGATCCTCCAGTGGCTGCCCTGCATATATTTGTTCCAAGGTGATCCTCTTCACAGGCTGGATGGGAATTTCTCCTCCACCACAGTCAAGCCCACAGGCTGCAGAGGAATACCAGCTTTGATACCTAAGCACCTCTTTCCCTTCCTGCTTCTCTGACAAGCTTGTTTCTGACATGTTTTTCTCCTCACCGGTAGCCTGTGGCTTCAACCGGTGCACTCTGTGCTGGGTTAGGAACTGGCTGGAGGGCCGGGCCCAGAGAGTGCTGGTGAACGGGGCTGCATCCAGTTGGTGGTCGGTCACCAGTGGTGTCCCCCAGAGATCAGTGATGGGCCCGATTCTATTTAATATCTTTATTGATAATTTGGATGAGGAGCTTGAGTGTACCACTAGCGAATTTACAGATGACACCAAGTTGTGGGGTAGTACTGATCTGCTGGATGGCAGGAAGGCTCTTCAGAGGGACCTGGACAAGCTGGAGAGATGGTCTGATTCCAACAGGATGAGGTTCAGCAAGGCCAAGTGCCGGGTTCTGCACTTTGGCCACAACAACCCCCTGCAGCGCTACAGGCTGGGGACAGAGTGGCTGGAGAGCAGCCAGGCAGAAAGGGACCTGGGGGTGCTGATTGACAGGAGGCTGAACATGAGCCAGCAGTGTGCCCAGGTGGCCAAGAAGGCCAGTGGCATCCTGCCCTGTATCAGGAACACCGCAGCCAGCAGGAGCAGGGAAGTGATTCTTCCCTGGCACTCAGCACTGGTGAGGTCACACCTGGAGTGCTGCGTCCAGTTCTGGGCCCCTCAGTTCAGGAAGGACATTGAGGTGCTGGAGCAGGTCCAGAGAAGAGTGAGCAGGTTGGTGAAGGGACTGGAGCACAAGTCCTATGAGGAGAGGCTGAGGGAGCTGGTGTTTTTTAGCCTGGAGAAGAGAAGGCTCGGGGGAGACCTCATCACTCTCTACAACTCCTTGAAAGAAGGTTGTGGCCAGGAGGGCGTTGGTCTCTTCTCCCAGGCAACCCACAGTAGGACAAGAGGGCACAGTCTTAAGCTCTAGCAGGGGAGCTGTGGGTTGGATATTAGGAAGCAATTTTTTAGAGAGAGAGTAATCAGACACTGGAAACGGCTGCCCAGGGAGATGGTGGATTCACTGTCCCTGGAGGTTTTTAATATGAGACTGGATGTGGCCCTTAGTGCCATGGTGTATTAACCATGGTGGCGTCGGATCAAGGGTTGGACTTGATGATCTCAGAGGTCTTTTCCAATCCGGCTGGTTCTATGATTCTGTGATTCTATGATTATCATGAATATTGTCCCAATAAGCTCACTGATGGATCCAAATTTACCCGATCGCTTAAAACTCATAGTCCTAGTACCAGTGCAACCCCGTTTGGAGCAGGGCTGAAGCCCAGTCAGTCTCACTTCCAACACAGTCACCTGGATGACCTTCTCTTGGAAATCAGAATGTGGAGAAGGAGGGAATAAGGGAAAGGAAGAGCTGCAGAAGCCATATCTTTTGACCAAGTTTGAAGCAGTTGAGGGTGTACATTATGAGAATATGTGTTAAATGTGCTCCTCTTTTACTTACTGCTGTTGCAGTTCTTAATTTCTTTGCAAAGCGGTTTCATAGTGAGTGGTAAAAACAATAACCCTTTTAACTAAGTAGAAATATATTTTAACCGTAAAAATGTTTTAACTCTCATTGCAACATATGCACTTGATATAACCACTGTCAGACATAACATAGACTATGTACCTTTCATGGGAATTTAACTAGCTGGATTTGATCATTGTTTTACCTTTCTCTACTTATGTCAGATCATGAGAGGGATAGCTGACAAATTCATTCACTGATTAAGCAGGTTAGAACTAGGAAGAAATCATAATCCTACATATACCAAATTGCTAGCATAGTCTTCATATTCCAAGAAATCCATTCTTGCATCAGTAAATATGTTTGTATATTTACCATAATAACAATAGGCCCATACATTCTGACTCCGAAAAAGTGTCATTTTTTTTTTGCAAAATGTTTTTACATTGAAAGGATATTTCCACTTAATTTCTTCATACTACTAAGATAAAAAGTTTCTCTTCTATTCTAAAAAATGACCTGTCACACATCTGACTTCCAGTGCTAGCAGTATTATCAGTATGATCAATATCTCCTTTGGATGAGATTAAAATCTCATAAATTGCTTTAGTTCTCTCATACACAATAGTTTAGTTTTCCTGAATTCACGGTATTATTTTCCTCAAAACCCTTTCATCCAAACATATTCTCCTAATTTACACTAATTATATCCATTTTGCTCTAATGTAAACATCTATGGACAGCACATGCTGGGGGCTGCTCAGCTGAAAGGCAGATGAACCAGCCAGAGAGTAGGGGGACCCATGAAGCAGGTAAGGGGACCTGATGTCCAGGCGGGGGTACCAGGACAACAGAGGGTCTGTGGCAGTACTCAGGACACGTGAAAATATGTGTGTGCTTGTGAACCTAGAGGGTGTTGTGTATGTGCCTACAGTAGTGAATGCCCATCTCCACCATCTGAAGAGAGGCAAAGGGACTTCACTGTTTGTGTATGTTATGTGTTAGTATTTTATGTGCATATTGTTGGAGGAAGAATCTGGTAAGCAGTACTTTAGGGCGAACATTTAACCTTACAAACAGCTAGATTTTCTAGTTTTGGAGACTAACCATCTTGGGCTTTCAGAAAAACAACTCATCTTTCAAGGCAGTGGTTTATTTAAAATTATATGATCTATCCACACAAAACCATAAGCACCAAGCTGATTACCCTGTTGATCGACAGTTCCTTCAGTTGTGTAGTTGTTCTGTTTGTGGAATCACAGGATTCTTTTCTAGTAGGATTCTTCTTACTGAAGTTCAGCAGGAGATCTTAGTTTGTGCTTCTTATTAAACTTCTTGAATATTGGTAAGTATCACTTTCTAATTGTTCATCCTCTGTGTTAATTTTGGTTAAACATGATTATACCTACATTCAACAACCAAACAACTGAAGTCAAGCAATGTAAAAGAGAATACATGTATTCTATTTCTTATTTCCAAAAACCAATCCATTTCCTTTTTACATGGAGGTAATTTTTTGATGGGCATTTATGCCAGAAAGGGCAAGACTTGCTCATGTGCAAGTGACTGCATTTTAAAACAAAGGAACTAATTTTCTTAGTAAATAGAGGAGGAAACAAAACTCAGCAATTTGGGACTGTAATGTCTTGGGCAGAACAACTAAGAAAAAGCAGTGGACAGACTGTACAGACCTGACTTCTACAAGTAGGGATGATTTTTCTGGAGTTCTGTCAAGGGAACTATAGCTGTGAATTGCAACCTTTGTTATAAACCAGAATAAATTCCTCTTGTTAAAATCAAGTGAGTGTTACACAGAGTTAAGCAATATTAAGTAGACAACGTATTGACAAAAACAAATTAGGCTCAGAAAAAAACATTTGTTAAATATAAATTAGGGGCTCTCTGAAACAACCTCCATAAAATATGGGGAAGTCTGCCTCCATAAGCATAATAGGAAACAAAGGACATACATCACACATGGCAAAATAATTATGAAATGCAACTTTATCACATGTGGCCAATGTTTCCAATTATTTCTGTAAAATAAAGCCATTTTTTTCTATTAATGATGTTGCAGATAACTCACTCAGAGGATCATTATTGGTAGGAGAACTCTCCATCTCTTTAATGAGGAGCTCATGGGTCTTGAAATGATACTGAAGTAATTATAAGATTGACTCAAAAATGAGAGTGAAAACTTCCATGGAGACAAACACCAAACTAACATGGAATTGAAGAGCTCCCCAGAGAGTGAACAAATGCAGGATGGCCTTAATGTGCTTTCACTTCTTGCTGAATATTTAATTGTAGGTATATGCTGATAAACTGTTGTGAGTTTCTTCATTGGAAAGCACATTCGTTTCTCACCCATGAGAGAAAATTAAGAGCAAGTACAAATATGTGGGGAGAAGTGAAAAGGCTTGCATTTGACAGCAAGATAATATAAAGAGTGCATTTCATTTGTTTATTGCAATTTACAAAGGTTATCTGTTAAAATAGAAGAATCTGAGTTAAGAGGCATGTCAGCATACCTTCTGTAATTTAGAATGCTTTTAGATCAGTAGAATAATTTACAGTGACAACCTATTGTTTTAATTAGTTTACTCCCCTGTGTCCTGGAGTGAATTTCGTAATAGTCTAAGGTATAGAGCAACAGATGAAGCCGTTTCAAAGGTTTCATGTGAATGTTGCTTTCACTTTTAATATTCATGTCTAAAAAAACAAAAGGAAGGGAAAGAGAAGGTAGTCAATGAAATAAATGAAAATGTTGAAAAGAATGGTACTTAATTTACTCAGGAACTACATGAGAGAACAGAAAATACGACAGTGATGTATCATCAATTCAGGCGTATCAGTAAGCAAACATGTACATAAGTGTGTTTGAAAGACAGACTGCAACTTCACTTCTAACTAAAGGTATATAAACACGCAATAGACATTAAAAAATTTCCCCACTCAGTTTGAGACCACATCATATTAATATTTCTCAACCCAATTAAAAATCCTGTTGTAAACATGGGAGCATACCTAATCTTTGCTAATCTAAGCATCTCCACCCTTTTCTGCTATCACACCCAGCACTAACCTTATTGCATCTTACTGCTCTAGGAAATGGCATTATCATGTTAAGGAAGTAAGCTTAGAAACTTTTTATATAAAACAATTGCAATCTAAGTGAGAAAAAATTACATTGGACTACCTTCTTATTTTATACAATAAAGAGGAGCAAACCCAGCCTATTTCCTAATGTAAAATTTTAGCAATATCAGAGCTTCTGAGATGACCTAAGCTCCATTCACATGAACTGCCCACATAGTGCAAAGCTTGCATAGTGTAACACTGAATCAGAGCTATAATATTGCACTGCTGGAATTAAATGAAGTGAATATCCATTCCTTTTTATGAGAACAGTGCAAGTGTTAGGTTTGGAAGGTTAAGTTTGAAATAGTATGCTGGTAGGTGATACTGCAATGACTAGACTTTCTGGTCAATGAAGCAGGACAGCAATAGTTCTTCAATCAAGAATTTGCAAGCCAGGCAATGCATGCAAGAGCAAAGATAAGTATACAGGCTCATTGTATGTGACCTCTTGGTAGCCAAAAGATGCAGTGCTGAACAATGCACAACTTGGGCCTAATTTACTGGGAATATTACTATAAGTTAAAATAGTGTCATGAGAAAGCTGAGGTGTCTGGTCCTTTATAATAAAGATCGCTCTTATAAATCAGTGATAGTATCAGACATCTTATATTGTCATGGATTTTAAAAAATGCAATAAAAAGTATGCTTGAAAGAGTTAATGAGGGAATTCAAGAGCAATAAAAGATCACAAGACTAGCCATTTAGGCCAGCCAAAGAAAATGGTGGTAAATTGTAACCAGGTGTTTTTATTTCCTCATTCACAAAGTATTGCAAACTCAGCACTATGTGCTAGAAAGTGCAAGATGCAGACTCACATACGCAGAACATTCATCGGATTCACATAGCCCTTACAAAACTTTAGACTTTTCAGATTAATTTAATCAGTTGCAATTAATGTGCATCCCAAGACGTATTGAAGAAGCTGTCAGGAGAACTCATCAAGCCACTCTCCATCATTTATGATCAGTCCTCGCGAACAGAGGAGGTCACTGCTAGGCTGCTAGAAATTTGGCTTCCATTTGGCTTCCTTCCGACAAAAGAACATGGTTCTGTGCACATTAAAGAAAAGAACAAGAAAGAAGAAGAAATTTTTTTGGGAACTAAAGAGCTGATTCAGTCAAAATACCTTTTTGAACTAAATATTGAAACTACAAATTTGTGTCATCCGCACTGATGTGAATACAGCACTGGTATGAAACAAGATGATTAAATTCATATACTCACTTTAACACCTGTCAATTTGTAACAACTATTGGTCATTAATCCAGAATAAAAAATGTTTGACACTGAGTAAAAACATCCATTCAGAAAGCCATGAGTTACTCAGTACTTGGATGTAAAAATAGGGGATTTTTTACACAAGAAAAAAGTGATATTTGGGCAGATTGCCCCTTACGTTCTTAAATTGCTTTTCTTTATTTGACCTTCAGCTTGGGGGAAAAAATGCCATTTTCTTATCATATATAAGCAAAAAAGTTCCACATGCATAAAGATTGCTTTCATTTTGACACAAAATAATTAAAGAAAAGAATTCCACAGTCTTGAGTAAAGTCTGCTTTGTGTTCTTTCACACAGCATCTGTCTTCTCAAACTAAAGACACTTTAATTAGGAATCCTGAATGCTTCAGAATTAGCATTTTGTAATTTAAGATTACAAATGATCTTGGATTTCTTCTCCTTGCATTGTTTATCTGAGTAATAAATAACAGAAAAGGCATTTCTATAACTTTTTGAAAATATATGACTTTATATAGAAAATGATCTTGAACTCTTAATCAATGAAATCAGCTGGGTTTTTTGTTTTATTTTGTTTTGTTTGATTTGGCCACATTTTTCAAGTATCTTGAGCAGCATTTGTGCATTATGAAAGAACAGTTTTAACAACGATATCCACGGAAGTGCCACTGCCATTTCCTTCACAGGATCACGTTGTTTGCAGCCTAGTTGGTGTTGAATTTCTTCCATAAAGTGTCTTCCTTTCAGAGAAGCTTAGGTTTCTGTTGGATATCTTTAAAAATAAGGAAAACCAGGAAGGGATGAAAAGATGATTTTGGAACATCGATGGGCTGGTTGCACATTTCTTGTTTACAATTCTGTGAAGTACTTACTGAAGGCATACATCTGTTTTATGACATTACATGCATTGTAAAAACTTCTTATTGAGATGGGAAATTATTCAAATAAAATTCTGATTATGAAGCACCATAACTTGTCCACTAAACTTTTAAATTGCAGAACCCACTTTTTGCTTCTTTTTGTTGAAACGTCAGCCATCAAGACTGTATGCAGTTATATATGAATACAAAGAGGGTGGTTTGTAGCATTACTCAGAAGCACAAGGAGATCACAACCTCTCTTTCTCAGTCCTTCCAGATAATTGTGTCTGATCAAATATAAATCTCTATGGTAAAGTACATAAAACAAGAACTGTGGGGCGTAATACGCATTCTTACTATAAGCAAGTAATTCAACAGTTTTGCACTGAAGGTTTTCTTTGTGTCCTCCTCTTAAGCATCCATCTCACAACACTGTCAGAGACAAACTGCAGGACTAGACATTTCTTGTTACTGTGCACCATCCATTGAAAAACAAAATACTCCATATAACTACTCTTGTAGTTTTGAGAAATTTCTTGTCCATTTGGAATAAGTAATCACCAAATTTTGACAGTGTATGTTGTGACTCCTTGTTTACTGATGAGAAAACTGAAGTATTTTTTGATATTCAGAGAACCACAATCAGCATCAGATAGTAGTCCTGAAACCAAAATTTTAAGCAAACACTTAGACGGAAACAAAAAGCAGATTTCATGCTTTTTCTATTGTACTACAAGAATTTAGATCCTAATAACCAGCTCACACTTCTGTATTCCTATCACTCCATCTTGATAGATCTAGAAGAGGCAAGAAAATTCTTACATTTAAATACCACAAAAACCTAGATTTTATATGAGTGCTAATTTTCTTGAGAAATGTAATAGCAAAGAAAAGTAGCAATACCAGTTTTTAAAATAAATATAAAATCCTTGTTTGTTATATGTTATATCTTTGATCCTAACAAAAGGCAAAATAAAAGGCACAAATCAAACATGTTTCTGAAAAGCAATTTGGTTCTTTCTTTCCCCAATGATTAAAATAATAATGAGCTGCATTTTAATATTTTTTAATTCCCAAGGCATGCACATATTAAGATATGAATAGGCTTTCATTTATGCAGAGCACTAATAACAGGTCCTAAAAGTCAAATTTTACAATAGAGCAACTCTAGATACTAAAGGTTGGAACTGAAAATTAAATAGAAGGATGATAAAGTCTGAAAGACACCAAACAGTATAGACTACCCTGATTAAGACAGAGCACATAATTAAACTTTGTGTTGGTCTGGAATTCTTCAAGTAATACTCAAAAAAAAAAACAAACCTCTGAATATTTACACACCTTCAAAAGATTAGTCTGCAAAAATACAGACTTTGTATGTTGTAACTACTGACTGGACTGACTTCCTCAGGTCTACAGTGCTATTGCACATACCAAAGGGTGCTATGCTTAATTACATTTTGGAGTTTGGTTTCAGAAATCTGTTGTTTCAAGGTGATAGCCTTCCTTTACTGACAAACATGATATTATACAATACATGCTTTTTTTTTGGTTCCTCTCCTCTACATTTCCTGTTCCTGGGAAGTGACGCCCAAACCAGCAACTTATCTCTCCCTTTTTTCTTTTTCTTTTCCCAAAAGATGTAATATTTAATAAACATAATTCTTGGTTGTTATGTGATAGAAACTCCTCTGTGCACACAGAAAGGAACACAGAGATGCAAAATCATCTGCAGAGCTCAAGCTCAAGCCCTGCCCTGAATAGCAAGTCACATAAGCCATCATTTCATCACAGGCCTATCTTCACAAACCCAAATAAGCAGAAGGACACTGTAGCAGGCAGGGAACCCAAATTAATGCTTCAGAGGAAGAGACATCCTGTCTGAGCCCCTCCCAGCTGTGTCCCAGAAGAGACCCAGTGCCAGTGTAGAGGTGTGAACCCATCAAGACGAGTCAGGGAAAAATGAGTAGTGGGAGCAACTGAGCAGATTGTATTTAAGCTCACCTGATGGGGGGATACACACAGATATGTACTAGCAGACCTCTGTCCTGCTGAGGGAGAGAATGATGCTGTGTGAGAGCTCAGAGTTTGTGTCTCTGTGTACCTGGCTCTGTATATGTGCATATACACAATGAATACGTGTGCTGTCTGTGTGTGGCCTCATTAGTTTTGGAGCAGGGACCATGGAGCTGCAGCAGACTTGCTGCTGCTTGGCTGGAAGCTGAAGCAGATATTTGATGCTCTGTTACACCATTTTGGTTGTGATCACAGCCAGCTGAGGCAAAAATATAAAATGATATGTAAAATGACAGAGTACTGTGGAAGAGAAGGGATAACTAGTGCAATGGTTTATTTTTCTTATTCGTGAGCTAAAAGGCCTGAGCAAAGCTTCTTTCCAAGACTAAAGAAAAATTAACTCCTCCTGTGTGGAAAATAACCACAAAAATACTGCATTTAATCAGTGTGTGGGAACACTTTATGGTGAATATGCTGAGAAGGAATGAAAATTTTCCTCACCGTGCTGCAAGCAACTATTCTGTTTCAATTTTTATAATTAATTGTGACTAAAATTACGTGTTTTATAAGCCCCAGCTTTATTGTATTGGTTGTTACTGCTACCGTCTCTGAGTGGATCTCTTTCATGGTAAAGGATGTATTTTCTGCCTTGCTGGAGTTCTATTTCAGCTTTCAGGTGTCCTTGCCATATTGCATTATTTATTCAGGAGAAAAAGATTAAAATTTTCCCTTGAAGAGTTTTAAAGAACTTGTTAAAAACTGAGTTATTTTCTTTCTTTCTCTTTATGTTTTTGGCTTAATACTGCTCTTTGTAAATACTTTATTCTATAGAGGTTTATCTATGATAAATTGAAATTTAATTTTGGTACCCACTCTTCCGTTCAACCATCACCTTAGGAATTCACATTTTTATCACCTATATTGGTATATATTCAATCCTAGGCTTTCTCTTTTCTCTTGAGCCCAATTACCACTGAAAGAATATACATCTGTTAGGAAGTGGGGCTTTTTGAAAGTGTCCTGTCAGCTACATGGAGAGGGGCCAACCCATTGAAGGTTTTATATACGTTCAAATAAATACACATGTATTTGTACATGTATTTGTGTATCTGTACGTAAAAGGAATGTAGGAGGGTGTAGAAGAGTGAAAACAGGAATTAATAAAGATAAATGACAGGAAATCATGTGCATGTTTGTGTGGGAGGAAGAGAATGAGTGTGATGGGGGGCGGGGGAAGGAAGAAGATAATATTTCAGCCTTTCATTCTGAAAGTTTCTCCTGAGCAAGCAGAAACTCTTTCTCTTGCTATCAGCAAGGATCTGAGTACATACAAAGTGCAGACCTGGTCTGACAGCTTGGGAAAGAAGCCACATACTTGAATTAAATTATGTTAATGCACGGGAGAAAGGTCCTTTTATCTTGACTCATAAATCTAGTTCTTTCCTCATCTGTGCAAAGCAGCTACTTTCAGGAGGTCCCTTCAGTTGGGCTTGCTGCTTGCATCTCATGTTACCTTTCCCTCACTCATGTTGGAGTCAGGAACATGAAGGTTAAGCACACTTTGTTAATGTACAGTACCAATGTTAGAAATAAATGTTTGTTTACATGACAGCATGAGAATTTTAATATATACCAAAGCGTTCTACAGAACTCTCATACTTTGGACAATACCCTACATTATACCTCAGCAAAATTAACCAAAGACTTTTTATGTGAGAGTGAGTGTTTTATCTTGAAATATTAATACCATACCAAATTTTGTCCTCTAGGCAGAAGTTCACACAACTATCCAACACATTTTTCCTTTGCCTTCTTGCTAAGAAAATGGAATTTGGAACACTTCTGAAGGAAAGCAATGTTACAGGTCAGGTTTTTAACACAAAACAAAGGACAGAAATCTGAAGAGTATTCTTTTCCATAGCAGTTTTAGCACTATCCATGCACCTTAAACTGAGGAATAAAAGTTGTGGCTGTACAAGGATAGACATAAGAGACAGAGGGATTTAAGCTGCTGTGAGAATTATAATTAAATTCTCCAGGGATTGTACAAAACAGCATATACAATTGTAACAATTTTATTACATGAATATAGAATTTTTTTTAATAGATTCCAGTCAAATAACACACCAAACTGAGGATGTGACAGTGAGCTGTTCAAGGTACAAGTATTGCCACGTGGCATATCGTCAAAGCCTAAAATGTGCAAGTGAACCCTCAGTATGGATGAAAGCCCACGTTGGGCTGAGATGCCATGCTGGAAGAGCAAATAAGCTCGTGATTATAACTTTACTGAGAGCATTGTCAACTAGAAGACTCTCTTTAGCAGTATGTTCTTCATCTGTAGTCATCTGTCCTATTGCTATGCCAAGCCCCAAGAGAGGTAAGAATATGCTATTCTCACTCAAGTTCATGCAACCTGTCCAGCATTACTCAAAGCTCGTACAGTGAAGGCAGAAATTTGTTGTATTTCTGAATCCAGTCATAAACACTGAAAGGAGTTTTGCTACCATATGTAAATGCAACATACAAGGTAAGACCATAAACTACCATTGAAAAATACTGTTAAGATCCTTTGCCCATAGGTGGTCACAGTTGTCATAGATACAAGTCAGCTGAGGCGCCAGTTACAAAGTTTTCATGGTAATAGCTTTGTGAATGTGCAGTTGTACAGCATGTAGATACAAGTAGCTTCTTATGAAAGCTCCTGTACTTTGATGGAGCTTCTTTGTCTAACCCGCATTGTAGTCCTCCATAAAGAACCAGATAGGAACACAATTATACAGTATGCCATGAATAGTTGCAGAATATTTTTAGTTCTTCTCACACACGTGAATTTTAACTATCCAGACAATGAATTTTTAAATAGCTTTCAGAGCAGCATGGGCTAGAGAGGTACTCAGATCTCAGCAAAACAGAGATATGCTTTGGCCATAACTGAAGGCTGGTATTTTGGCATCAAGAAGTTCATATATGAAGTCATGAAAACGCACTACAGAACAGGGTCTAAACTAATAATCAATCTATTTGTTGTAGTAAAAAAAAAAAAAAAAGAAATGAAAGAAAGATAAATTGCAAGGTTCAAGGGTTCAATCCTGCAGCCTTCTCAAAGAAACCATCCCTGAGTCACAGCTTTGGGTCAAACTTTCATAATAAATGCTGTCTGAGTGATTATATGGCAATATATGTTTGGTAGAGAGAAGAATATTTGTACCTTGAAAAAAATGTTTACATTTCAAGGAAGGAACAATGCTCAATGCTTCCCTAGTGACATATCTGGAGTACTGTGTCCAGTTTTGGGGTCCTCAGTACAAGAGTATCATGGAGCTCCTGATGTGGGTCTAGCGAAGGGCAACAAAGATAATTAAGGGACTGGAGCGTCTCTCTTATGAGACGATAGGCTGAGAGAGCTGGACTTGTTCAGCCTCCAGAAGAAATGAAAGGACTTCATCACTGTCAATAAGGGAAGGGTGCCAAGAAGATGGAGCCAGGCTCTTCTCAGTGGTGCCAAGCAATAGGACAAGAGGCAGTGGACAAAAACTGATGCACAGAAGTTTCACCTGAACAAGAGGAAGAATTTCTTTACTGTGCAAGTGAGTGTGCAGTGGACCAGGCTGCCCAGAGAGGTTGTGGAGTCTCCCTCACTGGAGATATTCAAGAACCATCTGGACACAATCCTGTGCCATCTGCTCTAGGTTGACCCTGCTTGAGCAGAAAATTGGACTAGATGATCCACTGTGGTTATTTCCAACTTTACCCAGTCTGTGATTCTGTGATTCTTTGTGTTAAACACAGAGGTGAACCTGAAAGAAACTGAGATGTGTTTCTCAGCTCTTTTCTTATCAGATTTCTTAGATCCTCATTCAGGCAAGGTCATCTCAGTCATTCAGTTAATAAAAGTGACTGCTTTGGGAAAAGTTGTGTAGAGATATATGCCTCACTTTGGATGAGCCAGTAATAGTCCAGAGTAACACTAACCTGCTGATCTCACAAGCCAACCAGGCTCCTGTGAACAACAGGGAATGGCTCCTCAATATATCATGCAACTGTCAAAAGTCATTCTAAGATCCTGCAGGTACAGATGTCCTAGTCCAGAAAACTCTGCAAATGTGAAAAGCACCAAGCCTTCTTATAAGAGAGAAGAACATTAACACTGTATGACAAGCTACCTCACTGCCTGCTGAAAGTTGGCAGATCCATGGTTAAATCTGTTATATTATTCACAACATTTCAGTCTTTGTCCATGCCTACTACTGCCTGCTGTGGAAAGAGCTGTCACAATCTAATGGTATGAAGAACCAAGTGATACTCCATATTTCCACTGACTAATGGGATGTGAATTTCCCACAGATTGACATTTCCCAGTGCAGTTCTGAAAGGTGACTTCTTTCAGACAGCAAAGTGTGTCTTTTATTGATACAGTAACTTTCATTTACACTTCTGAGTTTCAAGCTTATGGCAATTGAACCAGATAGTATCAAATACTTCTTTTGTGATCTGAGTTACAGTGCTAGAGCTAGACGTATGTGGGTCACACCAGCTTTGATACCTACAAAAAGTCCCGCCATGTGTTCATTAGCCCTCACAGCCTTCATCTAGATCATTACTCTACAAGAAGAAATCTAGAATGGAGAAAAAAAATCTCATGCCATTTTCCAGCCGTTTAAATTGAGTTTCAGCACCTGTAGTTCTTTCAGCACTTTCCTAGATTAACACTGGTAAGCTTTTAAAAAACAGCCCCTCAGACTGTTAAATGGCTGTACTTTGGACAGCCAACAAATTGCTTCACTTTGTTAGCACAATTCTCCACAGTTGTAGGTAGCTTGTATCCAATAACGTCCTCAAGCAAAACAAACAGGCAAAATGAGTTATTTCCTAAGCAAATAAATGGTTTGAGTATATCTCCTTATTCTGATCTCATTTGTGGTTATTTGATGCATAATGAAATTTCCTATCAAAAATAGTTTTGTTTTCACACAGTGAAAAATGGGAAGATCAGTCCTCCCAAGTGAGAGACTTCCAGTTTGATTTCAAAATCAACATAGACCTTGGAATGACCCAGGTGAAACAGCAATTGAACTTAATGTTCACCTTACCCAGTCATAGCCACTGTCTCTCCACTACTTCTTTTTGCTTCAAAGATAGTCAAGGAAGAGAAAGAAGAAATCTCTGGTATTAAGGAACAATAGTTACAAGGAATCTATTGAAAAGTGTAACAATTCAAAAGCTATGATTTATGAAATTTTCAGGAAGCACAAGTGTTAGGAGGAAGTTTGTGATGATAAAGGAGGCTGTGGAAGGGTGAAGATATCAGATAGTACCATCCAGTTGTTCCCCAATAGCAGAACGATGAAAGCTGCTGTGGCTCATTGGCAGGGAATGACACCAGTTCCCTTCTGACTGCAAAAGCACAAGCACAGTGGTAACAGTGAGTTTATTCGTCTTTTCCAAAATGCAGGGCTGTCCAACACAGACCCCCAAACAACCCTATGATTTGATTTATGACACCTTATGACCCCCTCCCAGAATTTTTCTTTTTAACACACTCACTCTCTCCTAAATAAACATCCACCCGAGTTGCTTTTTCCCCATTGGTCCAAGTTATGAGACAGCTGTTCGGCATTTTTGATACTTTCTCCATATGAAAGTCCCTGTTATTCCCCCTAAACTCTCTGTAAAGTTCGTTTTTACCTGACATGACCACCCTTAGTAACCTGTACAATTCATCTATTCTTTATGATGTTATAAGTAACTTTTTTAGTGCCTCACACTGTTGATTGTTACACACAGCAGTTTTCCCATGTCATGCCCAGTAGTTTCTCACATCCTGCTCAGGTGGCTGAGCCTTAGGCCATGGTCTGGTCACTGACCTATTCATCTACCCCCAGTCCTAACACATAGGCTCAAAAATATTTTATAAATCCACGTTCCACAGAAAAACTTGAAAGAAAAAAGCGTTTCTTTTTCCTGAAGATTGGACCTCAGCACACTTCATATTACTTTGGCTGAGCTCTCAGGTACAAAGTGCGTTGCTTTAAACACATATGGTTCTGGTAGTTCTTGTGGACAAAGATAATTTTTTCTGTACTGAACATATTTGCTTAATTAACTTAATAAAATTGGTTTTACCAATTACAAACACGTTTTTCATAAAACAATACCAAAGGGTAAGAAATGAAAAAGTATAAGTTTAGATTTTGGAAGCAGCACTGCTTGAAAGACACCATGAAGAGCAAAGATGGTTTTACGGATACAAGAGAAAGGATGTTTCTGCCCCACTGTGCCCTCATTCTCTGCCTGCCCCTCTCCCCTCCCTCCCTTCCCTGCCATTCAACAAGGGCCCTGTAAAGTTTTACCAATTTTTTATCAAAGTAAAGTTTTTGCCTTCAGTTCCAAACCTGAATATGAAATGTGTGCTTCTGAAAGAGTAATAGGCCAAAGAAAATATGAAGTCACTACCTTTGATATGGGACATAGTGGAAACAAATTATTTGAATCAGTTAAAGCCTGCTGTAAAAAGGGAGAGGGATAAAACCAGGGTGAAATCAGCCTTACCTTTGAGTAACAAACAGCTACTAATACGCATTTAAAGAACAAACAGTACACACACACAAGAAGAATCCCATTTACATTGTTCCTCAGTAAGGGAATTACAAACTCAGGAACTTAGATGGGGAAATAGTTAGGGAAATAGTTATAAATTTTTTGGTTGTTATCTGACCCTGAAACTTCAAAAAAATCCCTGAGCTGCTTCTCAATAACACTGTGTGGGTAAGATAAAAATAAAAAATCTGGCCAAGATGGAGATCTTGAAAATCCCTTTTTTTGCTTTGACTGACAGTTTTCTTTATAATAATGAACCATTTATCTTCAAGTAATTGAAACAGGAAACTGGTGAAATAGCATCCTGTTGTTTTGCTAGATTATTTCAACTAGCACTTAAATGTGATTTTGCTCACTTGGATCACATCATCAAACTTCAAATTGTGTAATATGGGTCCCCAGCCAGCCTTCAGCTATGCAGAACACTTTGTGAGCCAAAGCTTAACCTGGATAGAGCTTTGGGCTTAAGGCAAGAAATGCAAATAGATTTTACAAGCCTTAAATTTGTTAGAAAATGTACTACCTGAGTGCATGTTAAATACATTCAAAGTGTCCTGAGAGACAAAAACAAATGACATATGCAGAATTGTAATTATACATATTCTTAGTCTGTCTCTCATTTTTAAGTCATAAGGAAGAGAAACAATTTCATACAGACAAACATACTCATAGCCAATATGCAGATTTTTTTAAGGTTTGACATAAACTGAAGATAAAGTATCTTTGATACTCTGTAATTACTTCAGTAGTCTGAAAGTAGTTCTGAAGAGGAAAAAGGAAGGAAGGATAGGACAGCAAAGGAAAACACCCTCAAAATGATTTCTTGAAATATGCTCTGTTCAGAAAGAGTTGAATAAAATGGGGTCCTTTGATGATAGTAGCCAAAGTGAAGAACTACAGAAAAATTGATCTGCCAAAGACTTTGAGAGGCCACCAATTCATTTTCCGTTCAAGGATTTAAGTCTAGAAATGAAGAAAATACTCAGATTGAATTAACAAGTTGGGTTCTGTTGCTGAAATGACACAGATACATCTGTAAATACACTTTGGACTTTCTCATTTGGGATCAAATGAGTTAGTACTACTGCTATGAACAACAGGCTAAGGAAGACACTAAAGTGAAGTTGTGATTAATTGGTTTATTAACGGTGTCATATTAAGGCTTTATCAGTAACTAGTCCCTACTTAAGTGCTATAGAAACCATTATGCAGTTATAGTTATAAAATACTGGCAAACTCTTCCCCCACACCTCCTGAGAAGGTGGTAAGCAGGATGGGCACTGTGGGAGCAAAATGTTTCTTTCCCATGTTAAGCAAAGCCAGCAGGTCAAGGGAGGTGTTTCTGCCTCTCTACTCCACTCTCATGAAACCCCATCTCAAGTGCTGCATGCAGCTCTGGGTTCCCCAGGACAGGAAGGACATTGACCTGTTAGAGGAGGGGCATCAAGAAGATTAAGGACAAGTAAAAGTTGAGAGAATTGGGCTTATTCAGCCTGGAAAAGAGAAGGTTTCAGGGTGATTTAATTGCAGCCTTCTGGTACTTAAAGGGGACATATAAAAAAGAGGGAGAGGCTTTCTACAAGAGCATGCAGTGATAGGACAGAGGGCAATGTGAGCAGTTAGGGGTTTTTTTTGTGTGAGTGGTGAGGCACTGGAACAGGTTGTCCAGAGAACCTGTGGATGTCCCTTTCAAGGCTGGATTGGATGGTGCTCTGAGAAACATGGTCTAGATGAAGATGTTCCTGCCCTTAGCAGGGGGGTGTAAACTAGATGATCTTTAGAGTCCTTTCCAGCCCAAGCAATTCTATGATTTTATGGTTCTATGATTCTACGATCTAGCCTTAACATGACAGCAGATAATCCACGCAGGAGAGTGGGTGCCTTGCTACATTTGTTCTCTACATTGTCATCCAGGTAGAGATCAAGAATTTATGCATGGACAACTCACTCCACTGAAATCTCTACCACTCTGACAAATTTAGTCTGTCTTGCTACAGATTTAAAATACCTATTGGCTAAAAACATAAACACACACACACAATTACAGGCAGCAAACCCCTTAGGGGAGCATGTTGAAAAATAAATGCATAGCTAATGGAAGAATGAGTTTCTTGAAATTGTAAAATAATTAGTCAAGAATAAGGTTGTTAAATAGGCTTTTCATTTCATATGTATCTGTTGCATAATAACTTTTAAGAACAAATCCTTTCAAAGTAATTTCCAGCAAAAGACAACAGTCCATCCCTGTAACCTGATCGTGGCAAGGGGAAGAGCATGGGGGAAAGTTTATATGACTGTAAAAGTCAAGAGTAATATCTGTTTGTTAGTTTTTGGTAGGTTTGCAGAGTGCACAGGAGAAGTGAACTAATATATTTATGTAAGGCTGTCAGTGCAGGCAGCTTGAGAATCCTGCAGTGATGCAGAGCTTTTCTAGAAACAGTTATTAGGGTGAGGGGCAAAGTGCAGGAATTTTGGTCATAAAAAGAAATAGTGGACATGATTTAATATGTGAATATGCTTCTGAAAGACATGACACTTTATGTAGAATATTATTGACTTTAAGGGGGGGAAATCTTTTTTTTGAGATCTGTGTGGGTTCCCTGTAATTCAAAAAGAGATGCAATTTTCAAAGATACAATACTTTATTATGAACTTCTGGCACAGAGAATCAGAAGTATCACTGTTACAAACAGCTTACAGACTAACCATGATACTAAGTATTTTCTTGAAAACCTGACAGCTTAATATAAACTATTTGAATCAGGGTAGATTTTCACAAACAATTATGTAAAACTCAGGACATAACTATTTTGCAATGAAAAGACATGAAACCAGATCAGAGGGTAGAAAGTTATGAAGGCTGAGTTGAAATGAGCATACACAGCCTATAGTCCTTCTCAGGGAGGCAAGTGCAGCTGTGGACATTGCCAACAGGATTCCCTTTTGTACAGAGGGATAAGGTTGTTTGCGTCAATCTATTCAGGAGTGAAGACATTCACTTTGTCACAAATGAAACAGTTATGATTTTAGCTTTCTCTTCCAAGTGTGGTCTAGTGGGTATAACAGTGGACTGGTATTGTATTAACTTTTTTTCTAGTACAAGGCACAAAGCAAATCGTGTTCCCACTTCATGTTTTAGCATGGTAATCTCAAAATATTTTTAGGCAAAAGAAGTAAAATATTAGAGAATATAATTTTTATTTTCACTAACTCTGACCTCTTTCTATGTAAAACAAATATGTGATACTTGAAAACAAGGTTCTCCACAGAATGTACTGATGACCATATCATCATTCCTATGTGTGTATATGTTAAACACTTCACTGGAGAAAACTTTTATTACTTTGTGCTGCTTTGGTAAGAGTCTTATTTAGGTTTTTCCATTTTTCTTCTCTGTGCCAGTGTCAGCAGAAACACTGAAACCCTCCTGGCTGATCAACATGTTTATTTAACTTGTTTCCAAATAGTGGGGTTTTTTTAAATATAAAATTAACACAAAGTAAAGGAAAACAGAATACAAGTTATTGCATCTACCTTATTACTGGAAAAAAGGTTACTGTGGCATAAATTACTATTTTTCCTTCACTGCAAAGAGATTCACTTTGTGCCCATATGTTTTTGAGCTCCAGCAAGTAACTAAAATCTTTTTGCTTTAAAGTTTGATACAAAAAACACCACAGCAGCATTAGAAACTGACATCTGTGCTGAAGTTGAATCCACAAATACATAAAATTATGAAAACACATTAGTTTTCACATTTGCTGGAAAAAGTTGAATGATGAAAAACTTGATCATTGGGATTTCAAAATGGATGGGCAAAAGGGGTACAAAGAGTCCGCAGTTTACTTTAAACAATCCTTTATAACTGCCATGAGAAATAGAACTCGAACCTAGTGACATTACTCATATGCTCAAAATTAAGGGAGCATATGGAGTTTGAAACAATAGTTTATTTGGGAGAATTTTTTTGGAAATGAGAGGAAATCTGCCATCTAAGAGAACGAATGTTGCAACTGAATATAAAGAGGCTCTTGGCTGCAGTTCTTGACATTAGCCTAGCTATGAGGCACAGAGGAAGAAACAGTGAGAAGTAGGTATAGGTCATGGAGGTGTGACTGCCTTCTTAAACAGAGCAGAAGGACCAGCACAAGCTGCCTGTTCTGGGAGGAGGACAGGGGCCTGAAAAAATTACTCATATAAGGGTTTTAACACTTCTAAAAAATTTGCAAGGCAAGAACTGTAAACCTGCAGGCTTCCCAGGTTAAGATGGAGGCTATAGTTAAAAGCAAGTCCTTTGTTTTTCTTTTTAGTGTTTTGGATTGTTGGTTGTGGGTTGTTTTTTTTTTATCTCATTGATAATTGAGATTTTGATAGAAGCACTCAATTGTACACCCTAAGTTTAAACTAATGAAATTTAAGGAGATGTCACTCTCTAAAATAGTGCTGGATCTATAAAAACAGTTTGAAAGAGGACTTTAGGTCCTCTCCCTGAACTTTGAAAATATTAAATATATTTGTAATGAAGGCAGTTCTTTATTGTCAAGAGGTGTGCAATACGTATAGCTAGCAATAAACTGAAGGATGCAGGCATGTAAGAAAGCAGTACTACAACACTGACTGTTTAATCCTAAATTAAAGTAATGAAGTACTGTATTCTTCTGAAATTTCACTGATTTTCATGGATGAAAAAGAAGTCTTTTCTTTAAGTTAATTTTTTTTTTGTTTTGTTGGCTGGTTACTTCTGCACTGTTGTCCAATTCACGCCTGGAATTTACACCAAAAGGGAATCTAAGAACTGCAATTCCTGGCCAAACCTTCACTGTATCACAATAACACAAAACATTAAGCTAGCAGCTACAATATTTGGCACTTCTACCAAAATTACAACATGATGTCAAGAATTGTAACACAGATCAGGAAAAACATTATCCAATACAAACACCAGGGATGAAAAACATGCAAGATTGCGCTGTACATTGCGTTAACCTAACATGTAGAATCACAGAATATCCTGTGTTGGAAAGGACCCACAAGGGTCATTGATATCCAGCCCTGCACAGGACAGCCTGAAGAGTCACACCATGTGCCTGAGAGCATTGTCCAGACAGTTCTTGAACTCTGTCAGGCTTGGTGCTGTGACCACTTCCCTGAGGAGCCTGTTCCAGTGCCCAAGCCCCCTCTGGATGAAGAACCTTTTCCTAATATCCAACCTAAAGCTCCCCTGACACAACTTCAGGCCATTCCCTTGGGTCCTGTTACCGGTAATGAGAGAGGAGATCAGTGCCTGCTGCTCTCTTCTCCTCATGGGGAAGTATCCAAATGTGGAAGTATCCAAATGAGGATGTATCCAATATGTGATTTCATTCCTGTTAAAAAAGAAAGGATACAAAACTTATCCAATCTTCCGTAATCCTTTACAACTAGGATCGCTTAATTTTCTTCATCTTCTGAAGAAGCTGACAAGGTTGCTGCTGCTCTCCTGTTGATCCTAGTAGCTCTGCCAGCTATTAACAGAAGAACTCTTTCATTCTAGAGACCTGGCTCATTGTTTCATCTGAGCCACAAGGATTAATGTAATAAAAAGAAAGGACTCTTGAAATATTTTTAAAGCCTTTTCCCTTTTCAGTAATCAGTGGAGCACATCTAAAACTGGAAGAACCAGTTTATGCTTCCTGTCTGGCTATATATATGGGATATATATATATATATATATACATATATATATCCTACTGCTTACTTCCAATGTAAGTGAATAAATTATTTAAGGAACCTTTAAAACCAGCACAAATTCTTGAAAATGGTCAGTTTTTCTTTTCTTTGGCATGACTGGACCAAATACTAAAAATATTTATTTATGTCTTTTTACCTGTTTAATATCAGTAGAAATCTCCTACAAATCAGAAAAAAAGTGTGCAAGAGCAGAACTGAATCCCATGTTAATCCACCAGTAGTCCAGTTACTAATGGGATTCCAGCATGCAGTTAAGATTCCTCACCAGAGTAAAATTTATTTGGGTTCAGCATGCTAAAATCATGAGTCAAGATTCTTTTTAATACAGCCTGATTTTTGTCTGTGTCGTTTTCACTGACTGATAGTTTCTTTCTGCAGCTGAATGAGTGCCTTGGCTAAAAAATGTTCAACAAAGAAAGAGAACATCTGTAGTAAGCCTCCAGCCACTGAAATATTTGGGTGGAGATAAGTCAGTTGTACATCTGAGCAAGTAATTTTTGCCCTGGCATAAGAATTTGTCTTCCTTTGAACGCTGAAAGGAGCTATATGACTTTTAACCTGTACTGAACTTTAAAGAGCTGCTGACGACTACTGGAAAACCTTAAAAAACCTTAGACAGAAACAATTCTCCCTGTGTCTTATTGTCTCTTCAAATGTGCCATTAAACAGAATAGTTCAATCTAAAATGTATAACACAGAGTTTTTCCAGTCAGAGAAGTAAAATATTAGGTCCTTTAAATGAGGAATATGTAAACCCTAATAGGAAGTTATCATTTTCATTTTTGTACAGGCTTCCAAAAGGTCCTTCCTTGCTGATTAAACCAGCAGTAAATGAGATTTGCAGCACAGAAATATAGCTTCATTGCTTCAAATCCCTCCCATTTTGTCCCAATACCTAGAAAAGCTTGGCATCTCAAGTACTGAAAGTATTGTCTACAAGGATGACTAATATCTATCCTGTTGTTTCATTGTTCACCTTCTTTGCTTTTAATAGCTCACTTTTTTCATATTTAGACCATAAAATCTTGAGCCAAAGGTTTTAATTCCATTCTGTAGCTCTATTGAAACAACAAAAAAATCACAATTCAACTGTGCAATAACCAGAAACAGAATTTCAAAATTTTCACTGAATCTATTTGCTTCAAATATGTTGTGAACTTGCTAACTTTTGCCAGTGTCTAAGCTCTGCATGCAAACCTTCTTTTATTTTACCTCTGTGCATCTAAATATTACAGCTTCCTTCAGAGGTAGGGGACTAGGGAAGAAACCCAATGAGTTCTGCTCTATATCTTTCTTTGTCATGTGAGGTCCTTATTTAGTCAGATAAGAGGAAGTTATAAAAATTATACCATCAATGAATGTGACACTTGTTCTTGAGTCATATTATCTGATTATGCTAGTGCACAGATCCCTTTTTTATTTCCTCCTTAAATTCAGATGAGTATTGTTTAAACCCTGGCTCTTTTCCCACCGTGATTTGGGAACCTGCCATAAAGCAATGCCTGTGTGGTACACTTATATCCCTTAAAAGGTTTGAACAAAAATTCACTAAAGGAGTTATACACATACCTCTACCCATATGAATTAAACAGCAGGAGACAGGCATAAAAGGTGGGGTTTAGTATTATGCCTCTGCTTCTTTAAAAAGACTCCAAAGATAGTTTCGCATTTGAATTTCCTCCCATGGGAAGGCACTACTTTAATTTCTTTAAAAGCAATCCTTAAATTTTACCACTTTGAACTTGAGTAGTTTACTTCCCCAAAGTACAGTTGCAGATACAGTGTTAGGCTAAAGTAGTTCTGGAAACTTTTGGAAGGAAACTAACAGCTAACATACACATGGATTTTAAATGTTGAAAAAACACACTGGCATTTATCCAGTACTGGCATTTAGCACGAGGCCCCATATGGTAATTCATTACAAGACTGATGTCTAGCACATATCTTTAAGTTCATTGCCTATTGCACTAAGATAGAAAAAATTATTCCTGTGGCAGCTGTAGAAGTTTAGAGCTTTGCAAGTAAGGCACTGTCTACATAACAGGGTTATTTTAGCAATTCAGTTTTGAAAATGTTTGCCTTAGCCAATAGATAGGCTATGGAAATAAGTGCATTATGAACTATTAAGTGAGTGTAATTTGGAAAGAAGGAAAGCAATAACACTGCAGTACATTTTCATATAAAGATGTAGAACAATATACTACATTGTACAACACAATATAGTATTGTTTGAAAAATACTGTGTGGTCAGATAATTCAGGAGAAACATGTTGCCTAGACACGTTGGATTATTCACAGGATCTAAACTCTGGCATTTACATTAGAGTTTAATTCTCTGAACTTGAAATTCCTCGGTATGGAATACATATGAATACAGATGGCCCTAATACTGTAACATAGTACTGTATGCTGGAATGAGTGATTTAGCAAAGTTAGCAAACATATTCTTCCAATTATATGGAAACTTGAAAAAAATTTTTAAAAAAAAGTTGCAAGGTATTTGACCTCTATTGAATTACATGATTGATATTCTTGCATAAATATATTTCAAAATTTGGGGCCCACTCCAGCAGAAAATATCCATGACCTTCCAGGTTACTCAAACCCTGCTGGCTGCAGAGGAAGCCAAGAGCGTGGGAGGAGAGAAAGAAAGAATGTTAATGGTTAGAGGTTGTACGGCTCTTCTTGAAGGGTACTCTGTTGAATTGCAGCCCTGGTTTTGGTTTTATAGTAAAGGAAACACAAAAGTCTTAGATCAGGCAAAAGACTTTTCTTTTTTTTCCTGTTCCTCATCTGTCATAACCAAATAATGGCTTTAAAATTATTTTCATCTAAGCTGTTCAGAAGGCTGACTGCCTTCCATTGGGTTGGTTGCTGGAACATGGCTAGAGAGTGCAGACAATTACAAAACCTTGTCTTGGTGATGGATCTTCACCCTTTCCAGTCTAAGAACATACGGAGGGTGTATTCAGCTCATGGCCACTACCAAACTTCTAACTGAAGCATTTCTGATTTCAGATCAGAAAAGAATATTATATACACCTAGTCTGACTAATACAGGCCGTGGGACTGCATCCCTATGATTCTCCCACCAAACCTATTCCACTGCTTGGCAGCAGCACTGTTAAACATTCATCAAGAACATGTCCTCTTCTTACACTTAATTTAAATAATTCTCCTGAAAAGAAGTGACTGCCTAGCAGTCAAGTTGGAGAAGTCATATAAAAAACCCAATGTAAATGCTTATATTTATGAAGGTATTCAGCAAGTTTACAGGGAAAAAAGTTGCTCATTTTACTGAATATTCTGTAACAAGGACATAGGACAGATGGCATGTTATAATACAGATGTTTCATAGGAACAAATTAAATGAGTCAAATTAGGCTATTTAATTATTTAGGGTCTGGTTCAGGAAAGGAAATATCTTTGTTTTCTGCATATACAGACTTGGAGAAGCAAATAATCACTTTGCTATGAACCTTCTGCAGTGTGGAAGCCCATCACTTTGAAAAGACTATATTTGTTTTACAGATAGAAGCCATCTGCGACTACATCTGAAGAAGTGGTTCAATTTATATTAAAAAATTATTAGCAATTTCTAAATAAATTATGGAAGAGATTTATTCAGAGATCTTCCCATTGCTTATAGGTACAATCATCATATGGCAGCATCTGCTGAAGAATAAAGCTATGTGGTTTAGAGTCTGTTATTCTGTTAGTAGGTCTCATTTTCGACAATTTTTGTTCAGAAAGCAAGCTAAGAAAAATAGGTCAAGTGGAAACTGGAAACACCAGAAATCTCATAACAAAGACTGTTCTTATAAAAGCTTCATCCAAAACAAACTTTGGAGTTTTTAGATTTGCCCATTGATATCCTTTCACTATGATAAGAATAATTTCTTATTACTAATCTGACTATTATCCCTGTCATTCAGTGCTACATTTACAGTAGTGACAAGTAATTTATTTACTTAACTATAAAAATAAAAGGACTACAGGTCAAAGTGACTCAGGGTTGCACATAGCCACATGCAGAAGTTTTACATGCATTAGCTGTGCCAGCTGAAGATGTTAAGAGCTCTGGCTCCCTGTCCCTGTCTACCACCTGAAGGTTACTTCCCTCACTTCTCTGCCAGCAAGCAGGAACTTTTTAACACACTTCTGGCAAAGTCGGCCAGGTGAACTCAAGTGACCTTTTGCAGCTGGCTTTGCCAGAAGTGGAATAGTGACCAATATCAAGTCATCTGCCAGCAGAGCTTCAGGGTCATTAACTTCCTACAGAAGAGTAGTGCTGTCTATGACTATGACTCTTTGTGAAGCTAATTTCTACCCATGGACTGAGAAGACATTCCAATAATAGACTTGATGAAATAAGGGATTAGCAAGTAAATGAGGGAGTGAGAACAGGCAAATTGCTAAGTGACAGTGAGAGTGGGCAAAGTCTCTCTACCTTTTCTGAATACTGTTCAAATAGCCTGTTTCTACCTGAAAGAGAAAAACTGAATATCAACAGAAAACCAACACCCACATATCAATAAACACATTTAAATTTTCTTTCCAACTCTTCTTTTCTTTAAAATAAAACTTTTCACTGTATTCTACCATATTTGTAATCTAATACTATACTGAAGAGATACAGACTGGAGTGGTCTTCCATTGACTTGGTGTCATCTGCAGTCCCTCCACTCGGAAGCCCAACGTCATCTCAACTTGCAAAATTGATTAACTTCAACTGTATGCATGCATGGTCCTGTAAGAAAATGGGATGCAGGAAGACAACCAATTAGCACAGCACTTCCATTTTTTCAGCCAAATTGGTGAACCTGTGATGGGCATTCAAAAGGACTTCTGGTATAAAATGGTGTTGAGTTGCCTCTAGGGGGAAGGGAAATGGAAACAAATCCAGGTTGTGGAAGTAAGAGTGGTATATTACTTTGAACTGGATTCAGCAGTAGGAGAACTGATCTGAGGAGGTGGCAGTTAATTATATGCAAGAAGGAGAATTCAAAATTATATTTAAAGCTCTGTAAAAAAACTCCACTTCTTGTTATTCTTGTTGATACTTGTTATGCTCATTGGCAGAGGCTGTCTTTGTAAGAGGTGTAGGAACATGCTCTTCTTTACCCAAGATGGTGCTTATAGGTAAACTTTATTGTACATATAGTAACACCAGCACTATCTTTCTGGCTTTTATGAGCAAGCTGACACCTGATCACATAATAAGAGCATGAAGGGTGCCACTCAGTGGTCTCTGGAGCAAGAAGTAATCTGATACCAGGGGCAGGCGTGAGATGAAAATATGTTAGAGATATAAGCATGGAAAAAAATGTCAGACCCGAAGCTCTAGAGAGATAAGCATCGCATTTTTCTGATATAACGTAACTTTCAAAAGAATCTATATAATCTATTGCAGGAAAACAAATAAATAATTTTCCTAGGAATGCTTCTGCTGCATTTATTTTTGAGCAAATTCAATACCTCTTGCTTTCATATATATATAAAAAAAAGCATAATGACAGGACAAGAAAAACAAGATCTGTATCTAAGTTTTAGAAAAAGACATGTAGCATACTAGTGTGTGTCTGTTCAGTACTATCTAGATTGCTCAAGTTGGGAGATAATGAGAAACTTAAACCACCGATACAAAAGGAATTTTAAGAGGATTAAATATTTTAAAAGCTATAAAATAAGGCAAAAGTGAAGTAATTCAATAGTCTAAATATTGGAATTATTTTATTACTGATTAACCAAGAGCTGAAGATACCCTAGCATATTTTTTTGCCTTTTAAATCCCAGGTTGAATGGAGATCTGAGCAACTTGGTCTAGTGAAAGATGTCCCTGCCCATGGCAGGGGGCTTGAAACTAGATGATCTTTAAGGTCCCTTCTAACCCAAATCATTCTATGATTCTATGATATTGAGACCAGCCTTGAACTGATCTAACCTTAGGTAATAGACAGTAATAGAAAAACTGATGATCAGCATCTTGATCGACATACCATGGACTCAAAAAAGGATCTGGAGAGCTGTGAGCAAATTGTTACACCTTGCAATAAACAGATGAGATCTTAAGGCTTGGGTTGGGAACAACTCACGTAATCTCTGAACTGGTGGAGAAAGGACCCATCACACATTACTTCACACCCAAGTGACATGACATATACTTGGTGACTATATTTGTAGTGATCATTTAAACCACTGTACTTTCTATAGTAAATAGTCTCAAATAGAAGACGTGTTGGCACTAATTCTCATGAATGAAGCCTTCTAGTACCATTAATCCTCATAACAAGCACAGATTTATCAATAAGGGCTGTTTTTCCACAGCCGTGATGCCAGTTAAGGAATTATTACATTTCTGCTCCTTGGCCCTTCATTTACTCATGGCTTTTCACCTGTCACCTACTGCCCAGTCTGTCAGAAGGCATTTTGGTTCACCCAACACAGCTGGTTGTTCACTGATCTTTTTGATACTGTTTCAAGTTGTGATCACAGAAAACAGTATAACTCATTCATGGGAGATTGACAAGAGGCTCATGGTTTGGTTAGGGCACAAATTTGCAGACTTAGGCCCACAGAAAAGAAGAAACATAGTAAAAAACTCAAGAAATAATAGAACAAGCTTTGAAATTTGACCTTCTACTTTTTATGTCAAGATACTATGGCATGAATATCAATTTCTTGAATAAAGCAGTCGAAAATAATTGGAATTTGATGGCTATATTTCTATATTACTTTGTGTGAGTGATATAGATTTGGTTTCCCAAGTCTGGCTATGGAATTTCACCCCTATCACAATTCACTTGACTGGAAACTGGGTGGAATCTTTTCATGATTTAGACAATGTAAAACCTGAATTCACTATTTCTGAAGTTACAGGTATGCAGGACTAACAAACTACTAAGTAACCAAGAGTAACATGCCTTATGGGACTGGACCTTCTGACAACTCAGACAAGATTTACCATATGGGCCATAAGACAAGATGGATTCCTAGGTCAAGTGGAAGATTTCAACAAGAAAGTTGTAAAGTAAACCCATGACAAGCCAACCTTTATATCCTCTTTTTTAAGCATGACATTTAGAGTGCAGTTTTCTTCAGGTGTCTTAAAGCTTGAAATGTATGATTGAAACGTATGATTGAAATGTAAAGAGTTTCCAATGTTGATCTTGGATAACTCTGAATGCCAGGTCCTAATTTTATGGCAGGGTCTACTGAAAGAAGACAAAAAAGACCATAAATAAAAATAATTAAAGACCATAATACTCCTCATTGCCGACTCCTTATCTCCAATACCTCTAGAACTCTTAATTAATAGATATCCAGAAGTTGGCATTAATCATTCAGCATGTGGATTGATTTTTCCATATAACAATCAGATATACAAGGTATAAACACAGAGGTAAGCAATTCAGACTGAATAGCATCACAAAATTTTTACCTTTCCATAAGCCAATGGAATATTTCAAAGTAATTTAAGGTTCACTTTAATAGTTTTGATTCATCATATTGTTTAACTAAATAATGGTAACAAAGTCACTGCTTAATCACCATAAAATTGTAAAGATATATAGATAGGAAGCATATTTCTAACTTTTGGACAAAAATCTCTTGTTTTCAACACTATGCAAAAGTTTAACAGTTCAAGACACCTCAAGAGTGGTGATCAGTATGTGTATATTGATTGAAACATACTCAGTGAAATTTGAATTTGCTGAAACATATTATTATATCAAAGTTAAAAATATTTCAGTAAAGTTCATGACTTTTGAAAGCAATCATACTGGGAGAGGACAAATGACGTGATAAATTCTCCAGCATTTTAAGTGTTGGGAAACCAGGCATAAGGGGGATTTAAACTGGAATCCTTGGACAGTGTCCCAGCCATCACCTCCCTTCGCAATAATGAAGTAGGAATTTATGTGTCAGTTTGAAAGGTGCTAATTCAATACCATTCCAGTGATAGAAAATGCATTGAAAATCTTTTGTTTTCATGCCAGTATAGAACAGAATACATTCAAGTTTCACAGAAAGTTGTCACAAAATAGAACCACTGTTCTTTGGTCAAGTCTGATATTTTAACACGTTTTGCTCATTGGAAAAATGGCATAGTAATTTTAAAAGGTAAAGCAATATGTGGCTGAGAAAAAGCATGGAGGTAAATCTATGTACAAGGGTAACAGTGTGGTTCAGGAGTGATGAAGATTTTTTATTTGCAAAGTCCTGGATGTAGGATATTGTGCTCCGTAGGTACAATTCCCTGAGTAAGCAACAAACCTGAACCACAAGGGGTTTAGTCCATTTCCACAGGGACTACTGGTAAATGCATAGCTTCCTACTAATTTAGTTGTTTGTAAACCTTTTGCTGCAGGGTCTGTTCTTTACCACTGCTGTTCATTCTCCCACACAGTAAGATACTTTTGCATGAGAGGCTGTTTCTCTCATCTTTGCTTTCTCCCACTTTGCCTTTGCTTTAGAAAACAGTGTCTATTAGTTTCACCCCAGCACCACACAATTGAGTTTTAATAGATCAGTAACTTCTGATGCATAAAGCTAAAGGGCCAACTCATAGGAAAAAAACCAAATAAACAAACCAAGCTTACCAAAGCAAAAGAAATTATGGCAGTTTATGTGTACTCGATGGCATAGGTTGTCTTCAATGGAATTTCTAGGGCAACCACAAATCTTCATCTTCACCCAAAATTTCAAAAAATACAACGGGTAAGGTTTTCTGTGCTGGTATTATTATCTTCGGTTGCTTTTTTCCCTTGGAGAGTGAGTATTTTTCATGGCTGCTCTCTGACATGACCTCTGGATGAACACACACTCCTGCACTCCCTTTTTCAGTAACAACTGAGTTATGATTATCCTGATCATCTGGCAATGATGTTGCACTTCTTTCAAAACTTTAGTAGGGTCTAATAAGTTTCGAATTTGAAATTTTTTGAAGATTTTTGGAAATAATTTACTTGAAATTTAAGCTGCAAAACAAAGAAGTGCGAATGCAGTGTACTTCATGTAGGATGTATGTGGTGGGAGGAAACTTATTTGCTCTGAATAGTAATATTTTACAAAAAAAAAAAAGAAAAAGTAGAAAAAACCCCAAAATAATTAAAGTAGAAAAATAAAATTTCAAAGCTGTCTTTCTCTAGTTCAACTTCTTTTTCAAAGCAGCAAAACACTTGCTACTGCTCAGGATTTCATTCTTCCCCCTGTGTGGTTCATGTAGGTAGGAAAACTGAGTGCTTTCAATAAAGCCACTCCTGAACAAATGTGCTTTTACCCCTGGCTGAGATAAGCTTAACAAATCAGCAGAGGAAAAACAACACAAGTCTTCCCCAGTCCACCATTTCTATGTGATTTTTTTGCACCGAAAAAATCAGTAAAAATACTGAAAATTCATTCTGGTTTTATTAGAAGGGTTAATTTTAGCAACAGTACATATATAGTTTTTAAAATTTATCTGCTATATAATCAATGCTCTGTGTTTGTTTTGTAAGTGCTTTGTGTAGATGCTGTGGTCTCTAAGGCAGGAAATCCTTCTCATGCACACCAGGATCCATGCCTGGATGTGATTGGCTTCATCAAGGGAAAATCCTGACCAACCTAGTGGCTTTCTATCTACATTAGTGGATAAAGGAAAAGCTACAGATGCCATTTATCTGGACTTCTGTAAAGCCTTTGACATGGTCCACCAGAACATCTTTTTCTCCAAATGGGAGAGTGATGGATTTGATGAGTGGACTGTTAGGTGGTTTAGGAATTGGTTGTATGGTCACATCTAGAGGGTAGTGGCCAATGGCTCAGTTCCAATGGACATCAGTGACGAGTGGTGTCTGTCAAGGGTCTGCAATAGCAGAGTTACTTAATATCTTCATAAATGACAGAGACAAAAGGATCAAGTGCACCTTCACCAAATTTGCAGATGATGCCAAGCTGAGTGGTGCTATTGACACACTGGAAGCATGGGATGCCATCAGAGAGACCTGGACAAGCTCAAGGAATGGGCTCATGGGAGTCTCATGAGGTTTAACAAGACCAAGGGAAAGGTGCTGCACCTGGGTTTGGGCAACCCCTGGTATCAATACAGGCTGGGGGACGAATAGATTGAGAACAGTCCTACCAAGAAGGACATTGGGCGTCCCAGTGGATGAGAGGCTGGACATCAGGTGGCAATTTGTGCTTGCAGCCCAGAAAGCCAATTGTGTCCTGGGCTGCATCAAAAGCAGCATGGGCAGCAGGTTAAGGGAAATAATTCTGCCCCTCTACTCTGTTCTGGTAAGACCCCACCTGAAGTACTGCATCCAGCCCTGGGGTCCCCAGCACAGGAAGGACATTGACCTCTTGGAGCGAGTCCAGAGGAGGCCACCAAGTTGATCAGGGGGATGAAGCACCTCTCCTATGAGGAAAGGCTGAGACAATTGGGTTTGTTCAGCCTGGAAAAGAGAAGGCTTCAGGGTGACGTAATTGCAGCCCTCCAGCACTTAAAGGGTACTGATAAAAAAGAGGGAGAGAGACTTTTTATAAGGGCATGTAGTGATAGGCCAAGGGGCCACGAGTTCAATAGAGTAGGTTTAGATTAGATATCATGAAAAAAATTTTTACTGTGAGGTTGGTGAATGACAGGGAAGCTGTGGATGCTCCATACCTGGAGGTACTCAAGGCCAGGTTCTATGGGGTTCTGAGCAATCTGGTCTAGTGGAAGGTGTCCCTGCCCAGGGCAGGGAGGTTGGAACTAGATGATCTCTAAGGTCCCTTCCAACCAAAAGCATTCTATGATTCTATGATTCTACTATGTTAAGGGAAAATTGACTCCTAAGGCAACCTGTAGAGTTATATTTATATATTCATATATATGTAGTACAAGGAAGATTAATGTAGAATCTCTGCTCAGAGTTCATCTTCTCATAATTGTGGTAAACTGCCACTAGAGGGGGCAGGTACGGTTCTATATTAAAACAGACAACTGACCTGTAGTGTAGAGGATGACATTCTCTTGAGTTTCCTTTCAAAATGAGGTAGTTTACCAGTCTCTTCACTAAAACTTAATGACAAATGTCTGCTGTTACATTTTTTCCCCTTTGCTTTCCTTCGTGGAATAGCTCTTTATTTGAGATACAATAGGCTGTTTGCTATTTTATCTAAAATTCTTCCTGCAATTAGTATTAATGTCTTTGAAACAGCTTCTGTGTTCTGGTGAAAGTATGTGGGGTTCTTATAGCTGATTAATGTTTCCTATGGTGGCAATGAGGGCAGTGATCTATAACTCACTGGATAATTAAACAAAATTTGAGAGAAACAAAGAGAAATATTCATTTCCAGTGTTAGTTGAAATGTATATTCCACATGGAAGAAAAAAAAAATCAATGTTCAGAGCTACAATAGCACTAATGGACTGGATAGAAAATAAACAGATTTTTTTCTCATTATTTCATTTTACTTCTAGGTTTGTTCTTCTAGGCACCAATAATACAAGTGTTTTAGTGAATTTTGCCTTCTATGCTTTCTCTGAAGTAATGGTATCATTCCACAGCAAAAATCCAGTTGATGTCAGGATCTCCACAAAAAGTTACAAAGTAAAAGCAGCAGGCTTCAGAGAAAACTATTTGAAAGAACTTAAGGGTATTATGAAAGGAAATTCAGAAATAAGACTGGTTTCCTCCATGTTCTCACTGTATTTTCACTAAAGTATTTATGTGTTTAATACAAAAGGGTTAAGGGGAGCCCTGACAGAAAAACTGCTAAAGCAATCTCTTGCATATGCAGCATGGTTTGTTTCTGCACACAAACCCTTCTCAATGTTGCAGCAAAGGAGGAGACACAAGGGCACACGTGCATTGGTCTAGTTCCAAGAGAGAGCTCATGTTATGATTTACTGCAAGACCAAATCTTTACTAGACTGTTAGAATCATCTCTGATCATATTATAGTAACATCTATACTATCTGTCATACCAATCAAATACTTTACAGATGTCTCTGTATAATTTTTATTAAGAAATTGTGGATAACACTTTTGTTGAGATTACACTGTGCCATTGAATGACAAAATGTACAATAGGCATGAGAGTGTTACCCTACCTCACTTCAAAGCTTTGATTTAGCAAAGCAGTCAGTGACACTTTCCAGGTACTTAAAATGTAGAAATTCTTTGTCTAAGGCTAGATGAACAGGAAAATGGTTTGTTTAGTGGAAAAATACTGATGAAAAAAACCAACAAAATTAGGTTTTGCTTTCATCACTTCCAGAATTTATGAATCTAAAAATCTAAATTATTTAACAAAACTGATGTATAAGAAATACATTGGTTCTAATAAACTCTACGAAAAAATTCAACTGATTCTAATTTTCTTTCAACAACTTCCATGACGAGGCAATTAAGGCTCCGTAGTACAGAAAATCCAGAGCTCAGGCATGAATTTGGTAGACTTTGCTAACAAGACTGTAGTGATATCAGTGGTAACTATTTCAGTGCACTGCCACATAAGCAGATGTTATTGAGCAGCGTCTAAACATCACCACTGAAGTGGCTTTCAATCTTGAAGTACTTGTTTCCAATTCCTTATACAACTTCAAAAAGTCATCCAGACAATTCCCAGCTGCTCAGCTGACTTCATGTAAACTTACTATGCATTGTCTTGTTTTTACTGACATCTTTATGTCTTCTTGATGATCACTTTCTGATTTGGTCTTAAAACCAACCTTACCTCCCAGAAACCTTGTATTACCAACAAGAAAAAGAAAAAAAACAAATAATACAAAAGTATTATTTTGGTCCAATTTCCAGTTGTTTAAATTTTATCTCTTGACCGTAATACATGATGAAACCTTCTAAGGGACATTGTTATACCCAGACTTGCACATAAACGTGTTATATGTAAACTTCTAAGGGAAGTAGATTCATGACTGGTTTCTTCATTGCCGCAGACTTTGTATCTTCTTTTTCATATGTGCAAAATGGGTTAAAAATTGTATGAGTCTAAGGTGGGCAAAACATTTTTATTCCAATTCATTTGTATTTTATGTTCTTTTTTGGACAAACACAAAGAAGCAAAGAATAGAGCCCTCAGCTAAAGGTGGCACTCATTCTCTGCCCTATGCCAATTTATTCTCATTATAGAAATCCTCCAGGAGAGGGAAATATTATGTGCCATGTAGAGGAATATGCAGAAAGAGCACCTTATATAAAGAAATGAGTATCAGACTCATCTTTAACTGTTCTCTGGTTGACTATAGAAACTGCCTCCACAATCCTAATGCTGATATGTATTTTCTATGTATGTTATTATCAGTCAGAAAGATAATGCTGAGTACTCTGAGGTACTAGAATTACTGTCTGAGCATTTCACATAGATTTTGTTGCTATTTGTTTTTATTCTGAATTTCCTGTTCAATTTAGTGCTTTGGCATCTTAGTACATTGAACCCTGGGGTGCCTCCAGGCTATATCCTTAGCCCATTCTGCACAAGAAATTAAATGAAACGAAGAAAATGATTGCTCTCAGCCAGCTTGCGCTATCTGGGAAATGGGATTTCCACCACCCTGCTGGTATGAAAGATGAAAACAAAAGGTTGACCAATATGAAAGCTAAAGCTTGAATATATTTTCACCTCAACTCTTTTTGTGGAACAAAATGTTCTTTTAGAATTTCTTCTACATATTGACTTATCTGAGTAAACAGCCCCTAGTTAATAATGCAGAACACATGGTCCTGTTTTGATAAGCACATCCCCAGGGATTTATGCCATTCAGTTTGAACAGAGCTACTAGTTATATATTTTTGTACCAAAACCTGGGCAGCTCTCATGTTAATTTATGGTCAACAAAGACTTTTTGAATCCTTTGCTAATCATTATTAAAATGAAATGTGAAGTACAGTGATTTTAAGGACTATATGAGGTCTACTCTATCAGATAATATTTAAAGCTGTCGTTCAGGATTGGGGATTGAAATAAGAAAGTCAGAACAATGCTCTGGATCTCATTTGGGTAAAAGGGCAGAGTGCACTGCATCCATTTCAATTTCATACTTCTTAGTACCAAGATATGTATCAGGATGTCTTAACCTGGAGATGGGAGTTGCAATTTCTCTGAAAACAGAAGGAAATGTTAATTATACAAAACTTCTGGGTCAGCTAAAAAGTGGAGATAAGGGGTGTGACTGCCATAAAATAGCCCATTGCTATTTAAAGTGCAGTAACATACAGTAACTAGCAAAATGGGCTGTGGCTAATACAGCCTATTACAAGATTCTACCTCAAATCATCCAAGATTTCACAGCTGATGGACAGTGCACCTGATTCAATGCCACCGTGTCATTGCAAATCATTGTCTTAGAAATGTGGCTAAAGGATGTTTATTTTGCACATGAACAGGAAAATTCTAGTAGAAAATGTTAGAGGTGAAGCATTTGAAGTCAAAGAAAAATTCACACTGCTGTTGCTGGAACTGACAACTCTTAAAGAATACACATTTAGCGTACCACAAACCATCAAAAAACTACTACATGTTCCAATACAAACTATGTTTTATTGCTGTGAGCTTTTGTCTAAGTGACACTGAGCAAAATAGAAATACAAATCCCTCTAGCTTAACTCCTGATTATGAGAATAACTCTTTTCTTTCTTTCTGATAAATGGGAAGCAGAAAACATGAGCTGGTGATGAAATGGAATGAATAGTAGAAGGAAAGGTGTCAATTTAAAAATAAAAATAAAAGTGAGACCATGTGGAGAGTGGCAACAGCAATAATTATTTGTATAACAGAGCTTATATATCTTGCTGTGCAGGAATATGAGGTTTCAGAATCTTTCTGTTAAAAGATAAAGATAATTCTCATAATGACCACTATAATGGTCATTGCTCCAAAAAAAAATTATTCTGGTCTATATATTCCTGTTTGGGTTTTTTTCCAAATATTACTTACTATTCTTATTTATTTTCTCTTCCTCATAATGATTAATAATGTTCTTTAAAGAAAAGATCCATGGAATCAGTGACTAAATTCTAATATATTTGCTTGAGCTCATCTGGAAAATAAATTGCAAGTCAACATCAGGAAAAATATCAGAATACTAGTTAATCTTCATGTTTTCACTTCTTGCAAGCATTTTGCACAGTCCCTCTCGTTTTCTCAGTAATAAAATTGAAACAGCTTTGTTTTGCAATTTGGGGGTATGATTAGTTCGTCTAAGCTCTGACAGCACAAATGCATTTTCAATCTGCAGATCATTTTCTAGGAGAAAAAATAGAATCTATTCATAATCTGCAGTTTTTACAACTGTACTGATTTAAAAGCAATTTGGGTGTAAAATATATAATATTACTTCTGTTGGGAAAAATAAATAAATTCTTATTATTGTAATATTAGCAGTAACCAAAAAAGTTTAAAATTATCCTAAGGACATCTCAGTTGAAGACTTCAAAGTTTCACACTAACCCTGTAATTCTGGTTTCGCAGCAGTTTTAATAAACAGTTTTCTTCCTTATAGTGTGCTCCTCTGTACCTACTGTGAGAGACAATAGACATCTGGGACTGAAATGAACACTAAGCTGCAGGTCAGCTTGTATATGCTGATTCTTAGGATTATAACAAGAACTATTCCTGAATTTCAGATTGAAATACCCACTGAGATCTCATAAAGAACTATTTAAAGCCTCCACAATAACTTTGCAACAAAAAGGTCAAATAAGAATTGCAAGCAGAGAAGCTGCTGGAGATCAGCAACGAGATTGAAAGTGAGGAAACTGAAACAAGCCAAAGACAACAAGCATGTTATCAGCCTCCCATCTACTCTGAGAGATTTGATAACAACTTCGAAGGTCTTGTGGCTAGCATGCAACTCTCCTCATTAAACTCTATGGGCTGTATATGTTTAGATGACTCTAGGTTAAAGCAAGTATTCTGCAAGGAAAATACATTTGCTGCTGGTTTTGGTAGTCAAAAGTATTAATAATGTATCACGTTTCATAGCTTCTGGTCACCAAAGGCACCCCAAAACCAGGCTAAATACCTACGCCTTTTAGGAAGCAAGCAGCCTCCTTACTTCATTCATCTGCCTGCTACTAAGGCAACTACTAAGACAACGCGTTCCTGTGTTGTCTCTGTGCAGGTACTGCACTTTTTCCAGAGAAACTGCTATTTTTATTCAGTAGTATCTGAGATGTGACACAGATCCAAAGACACGCAAGGTCACACAATAAAGACTAAATGGTCTTTTTGAACTGGGTTCAAAGGAAAGCAAGAAGTTACTCTGAGGTATTAGAGAGGTATATAACGCCATGCTGCCAAGATGAGGCAGCCTTCACTTTTTAGAAGCCTGTGATGCAATGGTGCACTCATTCCATTGTATCACATGAAGATACAGGCTTTCGTTATGAGCAGTACAAGCTTTGCTCTAACTAAGGACTAAGTTTTGAACAAAGATTTTTCAGAGCTAGGAAGACTAGAAATCATACTTACTGAACAAAAGCAAAAAATTAATCTGGACTGCTAAGCTATTATTGCCATATTTCATAGCTCATGCTTACATGCAGAGAGTGAATTTAGTTTTAGCTAAAGCCATGGGGTAGAATTGGATTTTCTTTTAGTAATTTTAATTCCCTTAGTGAACTAATTTAATATGTATTTGTGCCGCTTCCTTCTATGCTGTCCAGAATATCTGTATGTGGATGACCATATTGCTCTAACTTATTAACATGCAAATCATATGGGGCCATATGGGGCCATAGGGAAACACATAAATCATGATGTTTCTTGAAATAAGCAATAAAATAAGCAATTTCATTTTTATTTTATTCAGGATGTAGTGTGGAGTGTTAGTAGCAGCTTTAATAACTCACTAATTAGGGGATCAAATGTTTTTCTTTGATTTTCCATTAGGAAAACTTGCAAAAGTTTCAAGGAATGAAATTTTTTTTCAGCTCATGCAAAAGCTTAAACAGTAAAGCTCCTTTCAAAAGCAATTACTGCTAATGCAATTTTACCAGAATCCAGTAGGCTATGCTCATGCTCTGATTTTCCAGCTGAGACGCATCTGGTCATCATTCACTCTCCATGCAAACAGAGAGGCCGCTTTGTTTCACGGATTCAGACAGTTCTGTACAGCTTATTTCCACAACATAAAACATTTGCTTGTTCCAGAGAACACATTTCATAACAAATTTCATAAAAAATTCCCAACACCCGTTTTTCTAGAGACAGTGACTGGAAAATACTGTGTACTGAGTATTATAACAGACATAATTATTGCTGGGATACTAAAAGCAAGCTCGCTTCCTCACTTCCAATTGTCCAAGAAAGCAAATTCTCCTTGGTCAAGATAATTAAGTTGTCTGTCAGCTTTATCACCTCAGTGACAGGCTCTCCTCATTTCAGCTGGTGTTTGTTAGACTAGGTAGGATTTTCAAAAATCAAACACCTTGTGAACCAGAACAAAAAATAATTTATACCTCTGTGTCATTTTCTGAATAAATCTTAATCAATTTTACTGTAAGATCATCTGTACATGGGATCGTTCAGGAAAATTAAGATGATTAAACTACAGATTTTACTTCCATATGCACGTGCTTAAACAATGTAAATATCATGGGGATGTATTCAAGTGTGAAGCAACTAGAAGCTGGAGTGGTCTTAAGGAGAGTTTATTCCTCTGTGCATGCATCTGTGTAGTTTTAATACTCTTTAATTGACTTCACAATGCCAAGCAATTTATGCTAATTTTCCTTATTGTTTCCTTACTCTCCTTACTGTCCTTAATGGTAACAAGCTTAGACTCATAACCATTGGTCTGTAGAATCTCCTTGGAACTTTTTATTCTTCTGCAGTAAGCTTTCAGTAAAGAATTATCCTAAAGGAGGAATCAATTCTTACATGAAGAGTAATTTGCTCAGATTTCTACCTGAAGGTTTTACTCTTTCAGACATGGGAAAGAATTTTGGGACTTTATGCTTGCAGAGTTTATGAGAAAATATATGGAATAACACAAACATGTCTGTTTTTGTGATGGGATAGTGGGCTGAGGTGGTCTTGCAGCCTTACTTTCAACCACTGCTTATTGTCTTATTCAACAATTAGAGGAAATAGAGCAAAAGCTGAAGTCTCCTCCAATCCTTGCAGGACTTCTGCCTTGGAGCAACAATACAATATACACAAAGAATTTTGTAGTGGTGTGATAGAAAACACAAAACTATGCCTGCATTTCTATTACAGAATTGATAATGCCAGTGCTGATTGCTACCCTGAAGATCTCTACACAGACAGGTTTGGCTCTGCATGCCACTGCCCTGCACCTCTGCTTTCCGATTCTCAGAGATAGGACAATATGTGTGATGTCAGAGAATAAGGGATTGAAGATAAGCTGTATTTATCCATCCTTTCCCCTCTCTCTTCTCATCTCTCCCCTCTATAAGAGGTAAGAATAGAGCTTTTGTGTGTGTGTGTGGGGGGGGATTAATGATTGAAGGGCAGAGGGGTTGCAGGGGATTTCATATGCTAACAGATGGAGGAGACAGGAGAGCTGATGTCACCTTGTCTTTGACAAGCAGCTCCCAGATCCCCTGTACAATTAGACCACTTGCACAGTAGGGACAAAAAAGTTTAGTGTTACCAAATTTTGGCATGGGTACTGTGTAGGATTCAAATGGCACTCCCTATCATTTATATCAAAGAAAGGATATGGGAAGGGTGCACAGTTCCTGACAGATGCAGGTTGAGGGGAATGGGCAGTTAAGGAGGTAAGGTAAGACAGAGCTGAGTCAGCACCAGGGACGAGACCCATCTGACACTGGTAAAGATTAAGTCATAAAGAATTTTGTCCAGATTCAAGGAAAGCGTGAGGAAAAAGAGGTTACCTTTCATACAGTGGTCTCTTGTTGGGGCAGAAAAGTTAAGCTCTGCCAAAGGGCAAACCAGCAGCGTATGCTTTCTCACATCATGGGATGACTGCATAGGCTGCCTTTGAGAATCTGGGGAGCTATTAACTTATTACTCCTTAAAGGATAGAAAGAAGTTCTGCCAGCATGTGCAGCACTGCTTGCCACCAGATTTAGGCTAAGCTAAGCTGTGTTTATATCTCAGAGGGGGACAGATCTTTGGCATGGAGGGGAATTCCAACCTGTCTAGCTCCAGGAAGCTGAGACACTCCAAAAACGTTACCTCACCTCTCTGGGTTGCAGATTGCTAGAAGTGCAGCACTGTCTTTATGATGTATCAGGGTGTAGATTTATATTTAATGCATAATTTCAGGGGAAGAACAAGGCTAAGCAAATAAAGAATGCTGCATGAACTGAAGCATTCACAGCTGAGTCACGAGCTGCTTGAAAGGCCTTCAGTATAAACCAGCAGCATGGCTCAATCAGTACCTTTCCAAGCAATACTATCTAAGCACTGGGTAAAAGGTTTCAATAACAGAGCACTGGCAGAGTATATTGACTGTTTGTCATTGCACCAAGATGTGCACCAAGATGACTTTACGAAAAGCTGTGCTCATATCAGAACAAGCCACAAAATGCTGAGGAAATCAATAGGTCACTTTACACACCTTTAGAGCCAGCGGTATTATGAGAATCACACTGAACTGATGGTTATTAACCCTGCAAAATTAAAAACTCACTCGAGTTCAGCACTTTTGGTGCACCAAGGGAGGTAAACGTAACCAAGGAAATAAGTTTATAGCAATTTAAGGATTTGTAGTTGTCCTTCTGCTTGTCTGAAGCTGATTCTTCTGAAAGGCAGACAGAGAAAAAGCAGCCTCTTAGAGATTATTGTTATGTTGTTTATCATGAAAGTTGTAAAAAAACTTTATAATATCCTATCCTTGTTTAATTATATCATATGTCCTAATATTTAGGGACCAGTAAAACCTAAAGGATTCACAGTCAAATAAGGCTACTCTATAGGACATCAGAAAGAAGATGTTGATGACAAAAATCTTAAAAATCTAAACTTCACTGCTACCTGTCAGTTTTACAGAGGGGAATTGTGTATATCAGTTCCACAGTGCTAGACTGGAAAAGCTACAAACTCCTTCACTCCTCATTCCATTTAACATACCTGCACAATTTCTTTTGAGAATCTGTCATTCTCAGTAGGCAGAAATGCTAGGGATACATAGTGACATTCAGCTCTGTATAACTTTCGGATTCAGTAGACTTACTTTCTACTCATTGCCAATCAATAAAACAAATTGCAATAAACTACGCCTCTCCAGCTGGAACCTAAAAGTGGTTAGCACTATGACTATGAACAGCTGGATGAACTAAACTTGGGCCCAACAAGAGCAAATTGATAGGCATAGAAAAACATTTTGGACAAGTAACCAACACTGTAATAAATTTTTTGCTTGAGGGAGAGCTGCTCTCATTTCTTAAGATGGCAGGCAGCCTCAGCATGGCTCTGCACTTCTCATTACACCATATGACAAAAAACACCATAAGTCCTCCTTCATTTAAGACCAGCCATGAGACTGGACCTTCTCCTGGAAGAATCTGACCTGGCCACAGTTATTAAAACATCTGTGGCTTGGTTTGCCATGAACTGAATTTGAATGCATTGTGCTGAAATTGGCCTCAGACAGTAGTATTCCCCACAAGCAAAACTATATGAAATCAAAGGGATCCACAGACTTAAGACCACTCAGTGGCTTCTTTTTTTTTGTTTTTCATTAAATCCTTCAAGTGATTTTTCAACAAATTTTAGCATCCATAGAATACCTTATGGCAAGGAGTTCCACAGTTTAAACAAGTATTATTTGAAGCAGTCTTACCCTTTTACTTCTTTTGAACCTGTCCTGTATTGCTAATGTTCCTATTTTTTGTACTGTAAGACAATGTTCCATTGCTCTCTATTTACTTTTTCAATGTTATTAATGATTTTACAGAACTTTATCAGTTCTTCCTCATGCCTTTTCAGGCTCGAGACATGAAGTATGCTTGTTGACCTTTCTTATGAAAAACATTACATAATTTTAATCATAGTTTTCTTTTTTTCTGTACCTGTTCCAGTTCTACCACATTCATCTTCCGATGGGAAGACTGGAATTATACCTGTTATTCAAGATGCGAGCTCCCCATGGATTTGTAAAGTGTTTCAATAATGTTCTCTGCTTTATTGTCTATTTCTTCTCTAACAGTTTTCAACAGTTGATTTGCTTCTTCACAGCTTCTGAGCACTGGACTGATGTTTTCCTAGAAATATCTGTTATAACCACAAGGTCTCTCTTGTAAACGGTAACAATGAATGCAGAGCATATCAAAGGAATCTTTTATTTCAGTGAACTAAAGCTTTTATTCCACATCCTTACATGTTAGGAACAGCTGGACTAGTGATACTCATTTTTAAATTCTATTTTTCAAGTGAAAATATGTTTTGATTTAGTGAAACAAACAAGATTTTCATCCCCCTCTAAAAAACATTTACAATCTTTCATGGTGTAAATGGAAAATAATGAAAGTATGCAAGAGCTGCAAATGCAGTTTCTTCTCCATTGACTGACTGCATTTCAGAACAGCAGCCACAAGACAGTGAATTTCCAAACATCCAGAGAAAAATCTAAGTGTATAGGCTGGGTGGGTCATAAGAACTATCCAGCCTTTCCATGCGAGCTTGCTGTTCACTGTGAAGCCTCCATTATAAAAAAAAAGGAGTGGAAGAAGAAATAGAATTTTAGTAGATTAATTCTTAACATCTACCACTGACCTGCTCTTTAGAAGTAAAAAGCACCATAACTTGAAGAGTCTTTAAAGAGAACCTCTGACTTCTGCAGCACAAAACTTTCTTGAAGGGAGGCCATCTCATTAACTCACAGAGGTTTTGCTCCTACTTTCAGCACTCTATTCAGAGAAAGTGTCATTAATCAGCTTTCCATTAATATGGGTGGTTGTATCTTGGCAGCAACATTCAAATTACTCAGGGCTTACAATTTAGAAATATCCTCACCAATACATTGAATGGTGATTTATCATTACTGCAAGGAGATGTTAATTAGAGCAGAACTACGGGCCTTACAATTTAATCATATTTTAATGTTTTTTTAAGTCCTACAAAAAATATTTCCAAAAAAATATTTGGTGACAGACTAATGCAATTGAATTGATCCCTTGGTTTTTCAAACTTTGAGGGGTCACGAGTTAAAAGCAATGTTTCAAATTCAAATCTCATTTTATAACACTCTGTAATTATGGATGAATAATGGAAATCAATACAAAGGTAGGAACAGAAGCCGTAGAAAATTATTCTGGTTAAATCACTCATTAGTATAATCTGTTATGTAGAATGCAAAGATAAGCAACAGATAAGATTTCTTTTGCCTATATTTTCTTAAAAGAAAACCTTTAATGAAGCTGCAACCAGAAATGTATTTTCATAGTTGTGAGTTGAGATACTGTATTTCTTTAAGTACATATCAATTTCAAACCCAAGTCTGCTCGGCAGGATGAATAAGGCTATCCTAATAAATCATCCATCCTTTCCACTCATGCATGAAATCAGTGTAACATGCACGACAAAAGATAACAGATTATTACACCAAATCAAAAAAGAATAGCATATACCTATATTTTTCAGGAAATATGTTCAAATAGGATTGTTGTCTCTGATTAACTCTTCTGGTTCGTGTTTGACGTTGAAAGTTTTATGGAACAAAATTCAGTTTGAGTGAAAGAAAAGACTGAGCTGTGTTAACGTGGCATTTGCTCTGACATCATAGCTGTGCCATGGTTGCCAGGTTGTGTGACTACCAATTTCCGAAAATTAAAAACTGAATAAAAGGGCAAACCCCCAAAAATACTAAACTGGTTTAAAAGCATTAGATAGGAAGGAGAAACACATTTTAAACTAATTTTGCTAATTACACAGTGGTTGCTGCGTCATTTAATGTATTTGCAATCCGTGGCACTGCGCTGACACCTAGTGGTATTCGTCAGGCTGCAGTGGGACCTTTTGGGTGGACTGCCACGTGCTGGTTTTGTCCCCAAAAAAACAGCATCATCTTCCACTCTAAGAAATAAGCTTCAAAAACTGCATGAAACACTCTTGTAATGGATGTGTTCACCACCTTCAGCCACACAGTGCCCTGTGCTTCAAGCAGAATATGAGATGCATTTTCATATTGAGGAAAACTCAACTGGAAGAGAAAATGGGAAAGCTCATCTGGAGAGGTGCAGCAATGAAGAATGGACAACAAGTCAACAAGGAAGCCCATCAATAGAAAACAAAAATGTTCTCTTTCAGTTGGCCAATTATTCGTGCACACAGAGCAAACAGCCTGAGCTTATCACTGTACAGCAAAACCCAACCTCTCTCTGCGGTAACCGCACCATAGTCCAAAGTTATGTCGAAAGAAATTAAGAGTAAGCTGTTGACTCAACTGATGGATATCTCATTTAGCCTGAAATCTTCCTCAGATACTTTACTGTGGTTGATGCAAATAAATTACAACTCTTTGGTTTTACCAGGCTGCCGTACATTTATACAATGAAATGTATCTGCAGGTGTAGATCTGGAGGTTTTAGTGACAGGTGCATTACATTTAGCATTTCACTATATTGAAAAGTTTAATAGTGCCAGCCTTTACTAAGTTACAAATATTGAAAAGATTATTGTAATTCTCTAACCTGTTTTCTTCTTTTCATTAAGCCTTGTCTAGAGCATCAATTACTTGGCATTTTCTGACATGACTTACTGGTTGAATAGCATTTGGTGAAATTGATTAAGTATGGATTATGGATGCAATCATAAATTCACCCAGTGAATTTGAAGGGTATTTTGCCTTTGAGTGAAAGAGGATTCAACCTGAGTTTTAATTTAGTTACCTGACAGAAGTAATTTTATTATGCTTTTTCAAATACTGTTCAATAAAAATACAGAGGGCTGATTCTGTTTTCATTAATTATTACATGTTCGTTGAATCCTATGGAAGTACTGCATCACGTATGCTGCTACAGGTGAGATCAGAGCCAACTGTCCTTGATAAGAGCAACCAGAAGACAATCTGTTTAGAAAATTAGGTTTGGAGAAAGTTGTTTATGTATCATTATTGTTTGTAGATCTACATCTTTATACAATGAACTCCACAATTACAGTATCATTCCCTATATGTTATTCAGAAACCTATATAAGTTCATCATGCAGCTCCTGTTAGGACAGGACATTATTAAGTAGACCTCTCTGGCAGCATACATGGAGGTTCTTAAGCCTGTGGTATGATTAGGGATGCTGAGGAAGAAAAAGGGATTTATAGGAGAATTGTACCTCTGAATCAAACCTATGTGGATATATGTCATCCCTTGTGAGGGCTTCTGAATACATTCAGTAATTTCAGCCATTTTTTTAAAAGGACTGAATTGCCAAAACCATTAATTTCAAATCAGTCTTCAGAAAATTAGAAGATTTTAGGGCTTCCTCCCATCTCTCCCCAAGGGAGATGCTGGCATACTTCTGCCCTGCTGGAACCTGCCTGGGAAATTACCAGGGCTGACACCATGCAGGTTGGGCAGCAAAATCTTGCCATGAGGCAAACAGGTACGTGAGAAGAGGTGCAGTCAGAGAGGAGAGTCTGAGGAACCTGTGAGAGTAGGGGTGAAGCAGGCTGGAGGTGGCTGCAGGAAAAGTTCGAAGGCCCAACAGAAAGGATCTGTAACGCTTTTTGTTTGTCCCTACAAGTTTTATGAGGCCTGTTCATTTTTGGAGAAACTCTTTCTGTTGTAACTTCAGATATCAATCTTTTGCATCACAAAAAAGAGAAAAAATGAGCTTGATCCACATTGTAAGGTTTGCATGCTAAGAAATGCAAGTGGTGTAATTGTCAGGGCCTAGTACAGTCAATTTCTCATGGTTTAGTGAAGAAATGGCTACTGGATAGACTTGGAGGAGATATCTTGCCCTCACTCTAACTGGAAAATACCCATAGATTTAAATGTCTTAGGATCATGTCTTTTATAGAAAAGCTTCAGATGTTGAAATATTTACTACACTACATTAAGTTCAGTGCTCAAATAGCTTATGTAAAACAATAGGTGTTTTACTGAGAAAGAGATCATATGAGCATTCACTGAGAAAAAGATCTCTGTAAGAAGACAGCCTTTTAGGGTTGATCAAATGTACTGCATCCTTGATGGCTTAAGGTAATGAGAGTACAGTACTTATAGAAGAACTTATAAAATATGCAATGCCATAAAAAGCTTGGGAGCGGTTCATTCTTTTAAAATTAAGACATACTTTTAGGAGAAAAAAAACTTCCAGCAGTAAATACGTTAAAAAATTATTTCTATCTATTGAAAGGACATAAAAGAAATAACAGGGAGAATATGTTTTTGAGCTAACCAACAAGCCACATCTTGTAAGAAATAATAAGGAAAAAAGTGAGATTTTGATGTTAAATAAGAGCCCTTCCTAAGCTATCTTCTATTCTACTTTGTGCTTAGGACAGATTTACCAAAGCTCTGGTAGGAAAAAAAAGTGAAGAAAACATTTCTCTTTTGGTTTGTCAATGCTGAAAATGTTTACACCTATATTTTTAGCAGTTTGAACAATTTTAATAACATCTGACTGTGAATGAATTTACAGATTTCTAGAACACATTTTTATAACTAACATTTTATAACTGTTTGAATAATCATCAGTTTTACAACTGCTGCTCTCCTCTTCCTTTTTTTTTGTCCTCCAGGTAAATTTAGCATCGTTAATAAAAAGTTAGAGCTATCACTTAAACAGAGAAGGGACAATTAAAAATAACTATGTTTTTCTTTTATGCTTTCTCTTTTGTTATTGGTGTCTTTAGAAGTGCATGAGGTGACTCACCTTCTCCCACTTTCTTCTGACTAACCTTTGCAGTATCTTTTAAAACACCAACGAAGCTTTGTTCATGTACAATACCAACTTAACACTCACTGAGATCAGTTGAAAAACTCAGCATTGTATCTGTTGAGACAGACTAGCTCACAGATTTTTTTGATATGTGCAGAGGTGTACAGAGATAATACAAAGATGGATCAAGGTCATTTCTGGAGTAATAACTTTATATACTGTCCTGGGATATTTTACTACTGAAAGTACTTTTGGATTACATGCAAAATAGCAGTCCTGAAGTCCCTAATATCCCTCCAGACACCCAAATACCTTTTTTCCTAGCTAAACTAATTTTGTAAATCCATTATTATGCTCTACCAATATATCTTCTAGTGCAGAGTGGGGGAAAACTGCTATAATTTGTTCAGACAAGCAGGCTGAAGGCCAGATCTGGAAGCTGTTCTTCTGCAGACAGGGTACAGCTCAGACTGTTCTGATTTCAACCAAATATACTGGGGGTGAGCTACTGTTATTCTATGGCTTTGCATTTAATGGGTTTTTTTGAAGGAGATGTCTGTGGATTTTCTGAATATCAATTTTCCTTTTTGTCCCTTTTTTAACCACTGACTTGGATCTTTGGCTGAAGGTATTGGAGTGAATACATAGACTAGCAAGGATATTCATTAATCTGTTAAAATCAAGATTTCTGATGGTAGGCAAATTCCTCATTTTCAATCCATTTTCTCTATGATACCTGATAAATCCTGTGAATATCTGTCTCAAGCCGTCCTTCACCAGCGCTCAGTTGGACTCTTGTTGTGTTCTGTGTATTTTTCTCCCAGCAAAACATGCTGGCCATTGTGCAAGGGGTACTGCCATCCAAAGATGTCATACCTCTGCAGATAGTCCATGCCAAAATGATTTTAAGTTCTACTGCAACTGAAGAAGAAACAGTGCGGATTTTCTTTTTTTTTCTTTCTTTTTTTTTTTTTTTTTTGTTTGTTTTTGGTTTTTTGGTTTTTTGGTTTTTGTTTTTTGGTTTTTGTTTTGTGTGTGTTTGTGTGTGACAACAAGTTGTGGAAAAATCCTGTTTCTAAGAATATCTGAATCTTCAAGTTATTCTGCTTTGACTTTTCTTCTAACCATATGGTGCTCACTCTTCAGCAGTACCCTAGCATATGGGTTTGCAGGTAGGAATGCTAACCAAAACAGGTCATTTTCAATACACAGTCACAGGTACTGATGAATTTGATATATGGAGAGTACTAAAAACATCTGATGTGCTGATTTTCAAAAGTAATTGGCTCATGTGGTACAAATCAAATGAAGACAAGTGCTTTCCTTCCACTGAGGTTCCTAATTGATATTGAGAAGTAGTTTATCTATTAATTCTTGCTCCCAGTATTAAGTACAGAGAACATTTGAAATCTTGATCACATTTTCTTACATATATCAACGAAAATCATCTCTTTAAGAGTAAGTCAGTTATTTACATTTCTGAACAGTTATTTAGGTTCCTGAGTTCCTTTAAATGTGACACTTTGTAGCCTGTGTACTTAATCAGGATGTATCTGGAGAACTATAAAGAACTATTCAGGAATTAAGAGTAAAGACTATTCAGAATATTTGAGTGAATGTTCTATGAGGGACAATAAAAAGTTTAAAAAGTCAAATAAAATTCTAGATAAAATAATTGGGCTGGGTCTATGAAAAAGTGAATAGCACATTGTGACAATGCAGTTCTTAAGCAGTGATATAATGCTTGGGTTTGCTGCCAGGCTTTTTATACTGATATTTATATTAAATGGACACAAATATTTGTGGTTCTGTGGCTCTAGCAACATTTTTCTCCAGTCTTTTCAGGTTCACTCTGTCTCAGACACATGACTCTGAACTTCTGGCATGTAGAAATCTGCCCAAGTGCCTTCCAAGAGCTTTGGTCTCCTTCCACAGAGTGACTCCACAGGAATGGGTGTTCCTCTCCCCTGTCCTTAACCACATTTGAAGACATCTTTACATAACTTCATTCAAAACCTGAAAAAGAAGCTCAGATTGTTCCTGGGCTTCCTGTAGGAGCAAGTTTGACCTTTTCATCTCTATATTTAACTTAAATATTTGTGCAGCAAAAAATAAATCCTGAGTATTTTTACTCTGTTTTCTGGAAATTTAGAATATTAGGTTTACATTTTCCTTGATTTTCTTTTCTTTTTCTTACGACTTGAGGTGGCTGGGACTATTCCATCTGGCTGTGCTGATTGGTTGGAAACAACCAGTTGGTGGCTGGTCCCAAGTGGTGTTCCCCAGGGCCCAGTATTGGGGCCAGTCCTGTTTAATATCTTTATGAATGACATAGACAAGGGGATCTAGGGCACGCTCAGTCAGTTTGCAGATGACACTAGGTTGGGTAGGTATGTCGATCTACTGTGGGCAGGAAGGCTCTAGAGAGGGATATGGACAGGTTGGATCCACAGGCTGAGGCCATTTGTTTGAGATCCAATAAGGCTGATCCAATAAGGTCCTGCACTTCAATCACAACAACTCCATGTACTGCCACAGACTGGGCATGAGTGGCTAGAAAGCTGCCCATCAGAAAATGACTCAGGTGTGTTGGTCAACAGCCAGCTACACATGAGCCAGCAGTCTGCCCAGGTGGCCAAGAAGGCCAATGGCATCCTGGCCTGGATCAGCAATAGTGTGGCCAGCAGGATCAGGGCAGTGATCATGCCTTGTACTTAGCACAGCCGAGGCCACACCTCAAATTCTGTGTTCAGTTTTGGGCCTCTCCCGACAAAAAAAGACATGGAGGCACTGGGAGACATGGAGCATGTCCAGAGGTCAACAGAGCTGGTGAGAGATCTGGAGCACAAGTCTTATGACGAGCAGTTGAAGGAGCTGGGATTGTTCAGTTGAAAGAAAAGGAGGCCCAGGGAAGGTTTAGATTTGACGTNCTGAAAGAAAAAGAGGCTCAGGGAAGACCAGGGAAGGTTTAGATTTGACGTCTGGGAAAATTTCTCCATGGAAAGGGTTGTCAAACATTGCAACAGAGTGCCCAGAGAAGTGGTGGAGTCACCATCCCTGGATGTGTAGATGTGGCACTTAGGGACATGATTTAGTAGCGCTGGTTTAATTGTTGGACTTGATGATCTTGGAGGTCTTTTCCAACCTAAACATTTCAATGATTGTACGATTTTCAGAAAAATGTGAAAACTTGTAACACGATTCAGGAAAAAAAAATAAAATTGTGTTGTTTTGGGTTTTTTTCATTCCCTGAAAAAAACACCAGTTTCAATTTCACTGAAATGATTTCACCAAAATGCTTTCCTTTTTCATTCTAACCCAGAATGAAATTCGAAGACTGGAAGATTATGAAGAAAACTGAAAATAAAGTTTTGACCTCACTCAGGAAGAGACAAAATAAAAGAAGACTCATCACACGCAGTTTTAATGCCTTTTCTTTTTTAGTGGTTTTTTTTCCTTTTACTTATTATTATCCTTGATTAACCATCTAATATAATAAGTAAAACTTCTCTATAAAAGAAAAAATAATTTCTCTTATTTTCAGCATGGGAAAATCAAGCAGGAAAAACTGAATACAGAATTTGCATAAAGGAGCTCACTAGAGCCGCATGCTTCATATTTGGGATGCTCTGTGTTCTCTTAAGATCTGTAGTTCTGAGGCCTTTTGAAAAGGTTGACCTGAATTACTAACTCCAACTTTAACAGCAAGGGAGAAATAGTGGGTCTTTTGAAGTCAATAGCCAAACTTTCAAGCTTTTCAAGGGAGCTAGTTTTTCATCACAAATCTATCTAATGTAATAAAATCTAGATCATTTAATCCCTAGTCCTGGAATTTAAGCACTGGACTTCCTTTTTACACTTACCACTGAATAGTTTAGAATTGTAAAGAGAATATTTTTTCCCCTATTGATGTAACATCTCAGGAATTGGCAAATCTAGGTGGTCCTACCACCCCTAAGAGAACTGAAAATTTTTAATGGAAATTGGAGCATAGATGAATGAGCTAACAGCAGGGTTCAATTTTAATGACAGCAACAAGAAATTCTGTAATTAAGCACATTAAGGCAGAACAACCTCTTTGAATTTCAGAACATCTCTAGTTCATGCTCTAACATCCGTTTTTCTTACACTGCTTTAATCTGCATCCTCCCTTCTGGCATCTTACACTAAGGGCTTGACAGACTCCTGGCTGACAGTAGCTGGCATCCTTTTCTTTCTTTTGGGAGACCACTGTTGAAAGAGTTTGAGAAGAGTATTCTCTCTTCCCTCAGGGTCTAAATGCTCTTCTTTTGCAGAACTCCTGCAGGACCTGCTAGGTACAAACTCAATCTGAAAACACAGGTTTTGCAGAATCCAAGAATAGCCCACCTGAGCTTCTCATACAGTCTAGACTATTTACTCTGGATTTTTGCCCAGTGTCCCAAGGGGAAGAGGTTTGGTATTTTATTCATCACAGGTCTGTCACTTTAGCAGAAAGTGAAATAATTCCATTTTCATGAAACAATTAAGCATATATTTATGCCCCACTGAAAGCACACGCAAATGAGGGTTTACCTAAAACTTCTTGTGCATATGGTTATGAGATGTAAGAATACATCCATATTTTTAGTTGCATTAAGCCCATTGAATGCACCTTTGAGAAACATAAACATGATATAGAAAAGTGTTTGTATTGCTCATAAGTAATAAGAAAATATTTTATGCCCCAATATACCAAATGTACTCACAAATTTGTCCTGCAGTTGTGCTGGCTTTCTTGGACTAACTTCTACCACATGCATAAAAACTGTTTAGACTGTATGCTTCTGGGTTAGGAACTTTACCTTCCTGTTAGTATTTAATGCATCTGCTGCCATGGCAGTAAGAGCAATGTTTTTAATCACTTGTTCTGCCATTCCTATGACCTCAGTTATTTCACTTAGTTTGCTGTCTATGATTTATCATTCTTGATTGTATTTAGCTTGCTGAATAGCTATTACCTGATGATCTGCTCAGATTAATAATATGGATGATTTCCAAAGCAGACTGTTTGATGTCTGTTATCAACATGCTACATTTTTTGTGATCTGTTCTCATAACCAATATTCATGGTTAGGTGCTGCTGACTATAACATCACACATGGGGTTCAAGAAAGACTGAACTCCAACTTGTAATGATGGTCAAATGATTATGATTAAAGCTAAAATAATATTTCCACTTCTGCAGCCAGTGTTCTTGATTTTATTATTTGAGCCTTCCAAAGAATGAAAATGGATTATCCAGATGATTTCCCCCCCCCTTTCTTTTTCCCTAACAAAAATCCCCAACAAACTTAATGGTCTTTAATCTTTTCTTTCTTTGCTTCTAAAACCAGCTTCTGTGGATAAAATTGTAGACAAACTAATGTGGTCAAAAAAGCAAACTGATAAAGACATAAGACATACATTGAGCCTTGTTATTAACAGACTTTTGAAAATAGAAGCCTTGCTGAGATTTCTGAAGCCATTAATGGCACTGATATTTCTCATTATTGGCTCAACTGTGTATCCTATTTGCTAATCATTTTAAACTCCAATACTTCCCTCAATTCAGTGTGGGCATTGAGCTCATTACAGATTGAAAATGTAAACCAGAGAAACTTCTGAAATGGTAGTAGTTATTACTACTTAAAATCATTGCCCTTGTTTACTTCCTTGCTGTACCTGTTGGTTTTGTTTGCCGAAAATAAAAGCAGACCATGTGTTCAAAAAACTTCATCTTTTTCATCAGAAAGATATTCTCTGGGATACTGTATTCCTTTAGGAATTGGAAGTCTTAGGCTTAATCCTGGAGAAAAATACACAGAGTGTAGTGACAAAAACAAAATAAATGTTACAAATCACTTTCAAGATGAGATGCACCTACCAAAGAAGAACCTCCTCAAAGGGAAGGGGTTTCCTCTAGCAGATTATTCCAGGACTTGTTGTAGTGACCCTGCAGTGTCCAGCACTCACCTGACACTGTCCCCAGCAGAGGACTCCCCAGCACCGACAGACGCTCAGCACTGCACCCCCCCACCTACCTGTCACCAGGACAATATTTGTTTCCTCAACCTGCAGGAAGCTGAATACATAGATAAACCACACTATTTTGCACAGTTCTGTTTTGAAGAGCTGTCCAGGATAAGTAATGTCGGCTGGTGTTGTGAGAGTCTCTAATTATTTTTTTGCTCAGAAACCACATGCAAACTAGTTGGCCCTTGCTGTCTCTTGTCATCTGATGTTACAAAGCAATCTACACTGTCTGTGAGCTTCAGAACACATACTGACAAAAGAAGTAGTTTCCCTGGTAACAAGGACCATATGAAAGCTCTCAGAACATATCCTCCCCAGGAGTTAATTTGTTTCAGATGGGAAAGGTGATTACTTATAAGAAAAAAGGGAAAACAGCTGAGCTATTTAAAGATGAAATAGGAAAGAGTAAGCAGTGTTATTTGTTCCACTTCCACTGTTTTCATTCATATGCACATGATATATATGTTTATATATACAAAAATATATACGTTTTTGTATGAACTATCATTGCATAAGTGCTAATACAAGTGTATAATAGACTTGGCAGTAAAGAACTTCTCTGAGGTCCTCATTACAGCACAAAAAGTGAAAAATCATTTATCAAATGTAAATTTGAATCTTTCACAAAAATACCAAGGATACAAAAAGATGAAAACACTACAGGACACATGAATACAGGTCTAGCCAAAAGATTAGGATATGCAATACAATGTGACTGTCAAAAGTAAAGAAATAAAAAGCAGAATAAATAGCGGTAACAGTCTCAATAACATTCAAAACCAAATCTGGGTATATGAGTATAATGTTCACATGCAGATAACTCTTTCAGGAAAAGTAAACTCTTTTTCCTCTAGCATAACCATAAGTATTGATCTAATGGTCTTCCAAATGTGGAGAGTGGGTTACTAATGATTTATGTCTCATTAGGCTTTTCAAACAAATGCAGTGTGACTGATTGAAAGGGAAAATTGCTTGTGCATTTGTGAGCTGGAGGGCAAATGGTGTCCACAACCGGGCATGGAAGAGGCAAGGAATGTTGCACAAGTCATGTTGTTAAATGTGATCAGTGCAATGAACACTTGGGATGAGCACTGATTCAAGAGTAGGTATTTTTGCAACTGCTTATTCATTATATCCATGGAGATCCTTTGTTGTAACATTTCAGTGAATAAGGATTCCTCTATGCTTTACAAAGACCCATCTCTTTGAATAAAAAAGTAAAATGAAAGGCCAAGACATTACTGGGAAGAGGAGCAGCAAACAATTCAAATATCTTTAAGCTGAAAACTACGACTATCTAGTTAAGATTATTGAAAACAAAGACTTTTCTTTGTTGGAACTTCAGTTTTTCATCAGCTTTGGTTTTTATGTTGGGTTTGGTTTTTTTGGTTGTTGTAGTTGCTGTTGTTTGGGGTTTTTTTTGGTTTGCTTGTACGTGGGGGTTGGGTTTTTTTTGTTTCCTGGTTGGTTGATTTTTTTGGTTGGTTGGTTGGTTTTTACAGACCTGTGGGGAAAACCAGTGCAAAAATTACAGATTTGCCTTGACCTTCACAGAACACTAAAACTTCTAAAGTTGAAATAGGTAAAATTATAAAGGTCTGCATCTCTATATGCTTGTTAGAACTGTGGCTATTTGTCTGCTTTTTTTCCCAGAGACTACAGCAGTAGCAATTCCTTCTTAAAGTTAAATATTTTACTTTTTCTTGTTAGTTCTCGACAGTATTAGTTCATTCAAGTTTTCATAGACAGTGTAATTTTTTTTTTCTTTTCAGCTAATGAAGGTATGAAAATTAATACCTGTCTGAGAAAGTTACAAATGAGCAGTTAATAATAATGGATATATTTCAAAATATTTTATTGAGTAAAAAAAATAAAAGACGTGACAGTGTGTCTTTAAAATATCTGTTCCCAAAAGAGAAGACGTGAGTTAACTGTTCCTACAATTTTGCTATATATTTAAAATTTATATAAAGAAATTCCTATAAATCATACTTTCTGTAGTGTGCCACACCTCAAATTATCTGGAAACCTGAGCTGAGCTTTGGCAGCAGTTTGAGGTTTTCTTGCTTTCGAGGAGTATGTGTATTCCGGAATTTCCTGTTGTTCTCAAAGTGTTTCTGGTTACAAATCAAGATGGTCCTTTTGTTTTTAAAAGATGCGACTCACTTGGAGTAAAACTTTGTGGAATGTCTAGAATGTCTTCTCTCAATTTTAAAAATGATTTAGGCATACTACCTAGAGACATATAGGGTCACCAAAAGATTTCCAAAAGGTCTGAGAAGCTAAATGTTCTTGCTGCATGTACCCATACTTGGGATGAACTGTTCCATAATCTAACTCTCCTAGATTCCAAAGTGAGTGATGGTTTAGGAATGGTATTTCCCTATTTAGTGTTTCCACTGAAACACTCCAAACCATGTGCCACTTGCTCAGTCGTCCCCCCCCCC
>VYXB01007922.1:466126-506624 GCA_013397135.1 Pachyramphus minor
CCCTCCTCCCCTCTGCAGCAGGATGAAGAGAACTGGATGCACAAAAGATAAGATCACAGGTTGAGATAAGAACAATTTACTGGAAACAGCAAATAAATAAGAAATTAACCACAACAGCAACAATATTAATAGCAGAGTGTAGGAGAGAAGCAAATGATTCACTCTCAAGTGCTCACCACACAGAGCTCAGCAGTACCCGACTACTCATCACAAAGCCCGACCAGAAGGGATCTGTTTCCCCATTCCCCCCGCCCCCTGCCCGTGATGTGCGGTGGTATACAATAACCTCCGGGTCCTAGCTATGCCCCTCCTGGCTACTGCAGAAATTAACCCTGTCCTGGCAGGAGCCAGAATTTGAGATGTCTTAAACCTTTCCTTCCATCAGCTTTTCTGTCAAACTCTTCCTATCTGCACACACACTGGTGATGTATCAACCACCTGTGACTGGGTTTGTTTTCATATGAACCACTTTGAAAGTTCAAAATATTTCTTTCTTTTTTCCCCTTTTCTTTACAGCACAACCCCTCTAATACTACATAGTACAAGTATTTAGAAAGTGTATTGGCTAATGTACGTGAAAGGAGAAACCAGATTTCTGTCTCCTCGGAGACTTTCTTATTACTAAAAGTCCTTGAAATCTCTCAGTTTTTTTTCTAGGGAAGATAAAATCTCCCACATGTTTTTCTTCCCACTTTAGAGTCTTTGCCACTTCTAAGAGTCTGTGGATTGAGGAGTCCAGCCTCCTTCAAGGAAGATAAAATCATATTGTCATTTTACTGCTATGCTTTCTTTTTCTGAAGGACTACCCCCTTATGGAAATGACCTCTCTCTCCTAAAACAATTTGTGACACATTTTTCATTTCTGTTCTTTGCCTGGTAATTTCCATTCCATAGCTGCCTTCTCTCTCACCCATTACTTTTGGACAAGGAGTCATTAAAAGTCAATGATGCAATTAGTAGCAACCTCATTGCCCAGTCAGTTATCATGGAGGAACTCCTTCCTGTCATCTTTGAGCTTTTATTTTTGCTGTAAAGTGGAGGTTCTAAAATATAGGAGAAAACATCACAAAGAAAGATGACAATTAAAACAGTAAAAATTAAAAATAAGTGACGTCCACTACTAGTATGGAAATATCTTTTGCTCTCGCACTAAATATTAATTATTCTTGTTGCTTTTGAGGATTTTTTCTGTCCTCAATAGGTGTTTTTGGGGATTTTCATATAGTCCAAAGGGAACTGAGACATACTATTGAATTAAAAAGTTAATTCATACTCTGATATGAAGTAATGAAACCTCATAGTAAAGAAAATCCTCTGTTAATATCTAAGCATAGCTTTTTTTTTTTTCTCTTAAAATCGATTCAAGATGCATCTTATCCAATTTTTCCAAGGGGCAGAACAAGAATATATGCCATTAGAATAGCTGTTGATACCATAAAGCCATCAAATAAAGAACATAATTTCAAACTAAACAGTGGAATCCTGTCACAAACTAAACACTCCATCTGGTGCCATTTAACTGAAATAACTTCTTCAAGGCACCACTCCCATGAAACATACAAACTTCAAACAACATTATTTTACTACAAATGTGGGCTATAAAACTTGATAGAAAAAAAGGAAACCATAAAGTCCTCAAGTTCCCTCTGAGCCTGAGCTAGAATCCAGATCTTCCTGAATTAAGTCACTTTCAACATGTTGCAGCAGACGGAGGGTCCCAGTAGATTTAGGTTTTATTTTCATAATTCATTCATAGCTTGGCTGGGAACAAAGTAGCCACCTCCACATTTTTGGCAAGAAAACTTTCTTTACTGGAACAAAGGTTCACCTCTTCAATGGGGCGTTTGGCGAGAGACCAGGAAAAAAATAATATCTGATTTCCCTTACACTTGACTTCCTTTTTTTTTTTTTTTTTATTGTCAGGCTTTAGTAAGAACTCTTTCTTCCTCCTTCAAATCCTCTGGTCCAACTATAATTGCTTTGTTACCTCCTTTTTGATCCACTCACATACCAAACATTTTATATCTGCTTTACAAATATTGCATTTTTAATGACACCAAAACCTGTGAGGTTTGGAAGTAATTTTTTTTGCCTCAACTTTCCAGTTTACTAGAATCATAAATTCCTTTACTCCCAGGAAGATTATTATGCCAACATCATAAACCTGCATTTTATTTTTCAGCATAACAATGAGTTTTCTTTTCTTTTACAAGACTTTAAAAATTCATCAAAAGTCTCTGCTCAATATATAACTCTTGTCCCTACAATGTTTTTTCCTTGAGTATTTTTCTATTCTAATTATGTATCAATGCTATAGACCCTCTCTTCCCACTAACCAAATTTAACTTCACCACAGCCAGCATGATACTCCTTCCATAGTAGACTCCCACATATTTATTAGTATTATAAAGAAATGGGAAGGGATTGCTACAATAATTCAACCTTCATAAGCTGCACTAACCTGAAAGAGAGCACAAGAGATTTTTGGTGCTAGTTCATAACTCTAAAAATTATTTTGTGCAAATTCATTTTCACACCAGTCTGAGCAAAAATGAGAAATGCCTAACTACTCAGATAGCAAAACACACAGCTTAAGAACATGGGATCTCTGCAGACCTCTACAGAACACCACAAACACAGTGCCACCTACAATAAATTTCCCCTGACGCAGATCATCTGCCTCATTTCCTTCTGAAATAGAAACTGTACAAAAAAAAAAAGTGGAAATTCTCTGGCTTAGGAGACTAAACTAGAAAATTAATGGTCTATTTGGAGCTTGAAAGAAGCCATGTTTTACCTGAAAGTCGTGAAAGAGAGTGGACTTGAAGAGGAAGAATTTATGTAGTGTACTGGAAAACTACATGCTTTGAACCCAAATGTGAACAAATAGCTACAGCTTTCAGAGTGGTCTGTTACCCATGATATTAAAGTTAGGGATGATTAACAAAAGTGCATCTATTCAATATGGTATAGACCAGTGTAAAAATTTAAGCAAAACCAACAACAGCAACAAACAAAAAAAACTTCTGAGAAAGTTGTAACAAACTGAGCAGAGAGTTTTATATTACATTACTGTTCTCAACTTTATCCCACACAACCTATAATAGAGAAGAGTAAATTTGTTATTAGACAACTCCATGGTGCTACGGGGGAATTACATATAATAAAAAACTAATAGAAATTTTAATAGTGGTGACGTACCAAGGCCAATTTTAAAATGCTTATAACTGTATTTTAAATTCCATAGTACTTGTAGGGATATAGCTAAGGTTTTAACAGAATGAGATGCTGAGGGAAGCTCTCAAGGGTTCCTGGAAGCAACTTGTTAAAATTCTGTCACCAAATTGAAGGGAAATTGAGATTAATTTTAAAGCCTCTAATGCAATTCCTACTTTCTCCAGGTAGAAAAAACCATCCCCACTAGAAATGATTGGTTCCCAGTAGTCATGAAAACAACTAACAGAGTAATTTATTTTGCTTTTGGAATGCACAGCACTAGTCCCAATTACATTATCAGAAATGTCTTGGGGATAATATAACCAAGGCACCTACAAGGTCTTTATGTACACCCTCGTTCTGTTACATGAGCTGAAGCTTATGCAGTTGTGTCAATAGAATGCATATGCTTTTATTTCCTTGGTTGAAGGAAGACTTGTGAGGTTGGTTTGTTTATTTTAAAGAGTAAACATATCAATAAATTTTCTGGTATAGCTTACTTCTTGTAGTATGAAGATGTAACTTTAACAGAAGCTATATTAGAAAATGTAGGTTGGTGCCTGGTAGATGTAGAATGAAAAGAATTAATGCATTACAGCATTATCTCCTGGGTGCATTTGAATATGCATTGTTTTGCAGATGATCTTAAAGACTTTGTGATTGACTTGGAAACAACTTTGTGCTTTCATTCCATTTTACTCTATACACTATTGTGCTTTTTACCTATATGCAAGGAGCTCTTGTGTGAGAATTTAGACTCCATGCCTGTAAACACAGGCACTTAAGCAGCTGAATAGTCTCATTGCTTTTGGGGGGGCACTCACATATCTCAAGTGAAGCATTCACATCTGAATTTGTAAGAAAGCAGTTTAATGAAAGTACCATGGTCAGTGTAGATTAGCATTATAAATTAATTTCTGTTCCAGAGAAGAGGCTGCATCCTATCTCTTCCATAGCAGTGGTATATTTGCTTGCTCCTTTTTCTCAGCAGCCATATAATCCTAGCTATTGACAGACCTCATACACCATTCTAAACTTTAGAAATCACTGTGGCTTTTGCAGGTTCTATCAATATGAAAACACTAGTGGAGGATTCATATTTTTCGAACAAAATTTTTCAGGATCTATTGTTTTGAGCTAAGGCAAAATGTGAACATTGAAAAAAAAAATTAAAGCATAATAAAGCAGAGTAGTTTAGAGGAATACACTACTAAGCCAAGATCAATAAAATACATTTAGTAGATAATATTCTAAAAAGAAACCCATAGATTTTAAATATTTACTCTTAGTATAAAACTTACAAAGTGCACCCTGAAGTTACTCATCACCCAGTGTTTAAGTTGCCCTGCATATTGCAAGAAATTTAAAAGGCCAGTATATCAGAGGAAAATAAATATTCATCTTGAAACTGTAGAAATCTATGTGTCCTTAGCCACTGAAACTGTTTTGGTAAAATTAGGTAGCCAAACCCCAAAATATTTATTTACCTAGGGCATTCTAAAAGTATTTCCTAAGGTAGTATTAGTATGCCTTTTCTACAGGCAAAGGACACAATTTATTATTTACAGCAGAGGCAAAACAATCTGAGTAAATACTTAAACATTATCTATGGAGTTTTTTGTAAGAAATACACAGATGTGTTTCACATAGAATTTCACTGGTGGCTTATTCCAATACTCACACATTGTGACGGAACTCTGTAATTTGATTAAGATATTTTTCATGAAGATCTAGTAAATACTCAGATTGTTCAGCTGTACCCACCTTGAATATCAATAACAATCTGGCTTTTGGCTTTAATAGAAGCAAATCAATTACATGTTACAGCTTATACAAATGAACATACAGTAGCAGAGAAAATAGGAGGTTAGTCTGAATACTCTGTCAGCCAGAATGCTGTCTCCTTACCTGTTTACATTAAAGTACCTTTTTAAGTACATGGCTGCATAGTACTATTTTTATTAGCTAACTAATAAGACAACAGACAATATATTTTTTGAGAACTGTTACCTTTAGGTTAAGTAAAAGCATAAACGATTTTAGTTCAAAAGGCAAATTATTGAAAATAATAGAATACTTCTATCAGGGTTATGATCGGTTATGGGTTACTTTGTCACACCACACTTAGAGACTGAGAACATTTAACTGATCATGTTGTGGTACTAGCACTGCCTGATACATATATAATATATGAGCAATGTAAAATTATTTCATTTTTCCCATGAAATTGAACCATTGTATATAGAACAGAAGTTTCCAAAGCATGAATTTAGGTTTATGCCCATTGAAATCAGTAAGATCTCTGTAATAGTTAGATTTAACATGAAAAATATTATACACTTTTGACTATCCCACCTTTAATTCTGCAAATATTTTAATTGTACAATTGGTGCACTGTATTTCAATCAATATACATTTTGAAATGCCTTACAGTTGAACTTTTGTTCAATTACACAATTGATAACACTGTGCCATACATTGCCACAATACATCTCTGTTTCTCCTGGTTTAAAGAAGGTTAAACCATGTTAAAACAGAGTTCAGATGTTCACCATATGTAAAAAAACCTTCAAAGTAAATGATGTAGGGCAATGGTCAGTCCTAAAGAGAGCACAATCTGTAAACATCACTTGGACAGACCAAGTTTTAATTTTACAGATTAAAGAAGCTGTGACAACAGAAACACAAGACTGGGTTTTGTGCCAGTTCTCCATAGGCTTCAAAATCATCATATGAAACACTATACTTTCGAAGCCATTTTTCTGACTTTCAGAGGGATTTTTGTCATTAGTGTCATATTGCAAGTCATAAATACAGCTGATGCACATGATCTGTAATTTGCAATTCCACCTTTCACCAACGTCTTTGTATATCTTCACATTTTTCTCTAAAACAGGCAAATCCCTCAATTCTTTAAAGAAAATTGTACATATGCAAACAGTCAAATATCAGACCTATATATATGGTTTTAACAGTAGTTAATAAACAGTATTATATATATGGTACAAACTACAGATAAGTGGAGCATTTAACTATCATTTATGACCAGTGGTATTAGTTAGCAGCTATGATCACATCAAGGAACGTGGTTTATGGCATGAGATGCATAAGCATCCTGTCTCCAGGTTCCAAAGTTTTGGTGAAATGGTGCCTCAGAGCTAATAAATGACAATTAGCAACCTCAAATCTTCATCAGAAACATGAAAATCAGCTAATCAGAGGAAGATCCTATTGCTATCCTATCATCCTGCACTTTCAAACTCTTTGAAAGCATATGGGTATTTCAAATACATGCATTTATACATCTATGCAAAATATGGAAAGCCAGGGTGTGACTTTCATAAAGAAATACAGCAAAGCTGTTATAAGTCTTTTCATGTTGCTTAGCATAGAAAACATGCCTGTTTCATCCTAATATAACTGAGATAATTTCTTTATTCTGAGAATTTACAGCTGTCCTGCAGTTGAAGTTGTCCAAGAACTAGAGAGTAGCTTCTAAAATTGGGGTTGCAAATCCTGTGTATGGATGGAACTGCAGAATTTTACAATTACTGTCACTCTCCATTACATTTAAAATTTATGCCTTCATTCAATTGACATGTATTCTTATAATTAGTCCTTTGTCAAATCACAGCCCTGACAATAGAAGTGAGAAACCAAAGGTGAGCTGCTTTGGACTTGAAATTTGGCAAAATACTCTTAAGATCACCCTTAGGAAGATGGGAGATGACATTACTCCATGTGGTCCCAAGTGACCACTAAGAGATATGCTATTTTCACTTTAGGCTATCCCCTTTTTTTCTGCAGACTGAATTTTAAAGATGAAAACAGTATAGTTTAAGGACAAAGGTTGAACCTGAACATCCAGTTTCCCTGTGGGTTTCAGTGAAATAGTTTTTGTGATCTTGTGCCTAAAAATGAATTGAATGTAACACAGCAGGCAGCGGGTAACACAATACTGACATTCAAAAACAATTAAAGTGGCCCCAGCTTTATTAATAACTAGGGAATATTCTGTTTTCTAAAACAGATGCTTTAGTTATACCACAGAAATTTAATACAAAGCAGTTGTTATAGAATCAAGGCATATAGTTCATAATGGTGCAAATTGTTGATCATTTTCTTGATTTAATTTGCTTTATTTGATCATTCACCCATAGTCTTTCAGAGGCTATATTAATTATTTAAGCCTGAGATATGTGATAATAGCTAATTACTCATTAATACAAGTCACAGAAACAGATCTTTTGATGGGAAGAGTAGATTTTATCCCATGTACCAAAGTGAAAAATGAATTTAAACTAGATAAAGCCACAACTCTTTAAGGTATTTGGAGGTACATGATTTCACAGACCAGGGAAACTTTATGTAATGGAAATTCATAAGAAGAAATAAACAAAATAAGAAAAAAATTCTTCTCATTTTCTTACGTATTGCTTAAGCAAGATTGCGGTTGGAAGTTGGAATTCCTGTCATGTTTCCCCAGATACACACTGCAAATATATTCTTACTTCATTAAAAGAACATTTCACCCACTACCATATCCATAATTACATTCTAGCCTGCTGCCATGCTTCTTTAAGATACGTTGGTATTTCCAACAGACAATCAAAATATTTTGGTAGGTTTGCTAGCACTTAATTTAAAATGTAGCTCAGTCTATGCAGATCTTTTATTTGCACAAGACCTGTATCACTCTCCTCAATAATTCTCTTTCTTGGCTTTTGTGTCTTTCACATCAAGCATGAACTTCTGTCCTCGGCCTTCAACTGGTTCATCTTTGTTATCCCATTGTAGCCTGTCTCAACCTCTGTACTACTTTATCATAGTTTCTGTGTACCTGTTTGTCCTGGAATCAACCCCATGTGCTATTTATATTAAATAAAATAACTTTTTAAAATTAAATTTTTCTGTCCACTAATGCTAATTAATTTCAACAAAGATGTTGCCTGCTCAAATGGAAACACAGCAACATTTTGGTGTGGATCTGTCTGATCTACATATTTAGACTGTAAAATCCTCATGGCAGGAGCTATGTCTCCATCTCTTCCTGATTCTGTGAAGCAGCACAATGTTGGCACCTAGCATATTTGTAATAAGAATAATAAGCTGTGTTTTGCCAGGCATGATCTAATGGTGTCCTTTCTAGGTTATGTGGCAAGTATCAGAGACAAAAGGTACTTTTTCTTAAGTAAGGATGGTTTCTCAGAAATAGTCACATTTTAAATGGTAAAAAAATGTCTTTTTTTTTATTATTGAATCAAACTTCTTTTTCAGACTAAAGCTGTTTAAACAATACAGCTGACCTAATTCTCACCTCAGATAACTGGCAAAAGCGGCACTTTCAAATCTGGGACTTCAAAGTGTTCCAGAAAATTCTCACAAGGACTGCTGTTCACATTTATAGGTAAATTAGACCATTAAAGAGGACACAAATGAGCTCTAAACACAGGGAATTCAGAACTTAGTGTTAAAATAGTGATAATTAAATCTTTATAATAACAGTAGAATTATTTCTCCTTGATTCTCTGCCTTTGCACCCCTTGACTGCCTTGGACTGTTCAGGATAATAAAGTTAAGTACATCCATAAGTATTTGGGAAACTTAGGCCTAATTTTATGTTCTGTTCTACAGCAAAGGGTTCATTTTTTTCAGTGTTGAGACATCTTTTTCCTTCCCAGAAGCCAAACTCCCTATGCTTAAATAAATGTTAAAAAGTATTCAATATTTTCCCTAATTCAGTATTGATATATTCCTAATTCCTAATATTCCTAATTCCTAATATTCCTAATAATTGCTAATTCAGTATTGATATATTGATATATGAGTGATATATTCCAAACCTTTAAAATCTGTCCTGAAAAATATTCCATATATCAATGCTGGAGGCACACAATACCTGAGGAAAGGCTGCTCATCAAGTGTTCTTGCTTTACTTTTGAGAGCAGTGCTTTGCTTGTTCCCTCTGCTCCTCCATGGCGCTCAGAAATCTGCCACACAGCAAAGCTTGCCCTGCCCTGCCAGCCAGGGAATCCACACCGTGGGGGTGTGCTGGGAGAATCTACATGTGTATGAGAACACTTGATAGAAGAGGTTATATGGCTGATAGCAAAAGCAGGGAAAAACTGAAATGCCACTTTGTTTGGCCAAGGATTTTGTCAGCCTTCATATCAATTGCACCACTTTTAGTACTATTTGTAGGGAGCTAATGACAGCTGCCATTGGTACGTTCATTGGTACACAACTGCACATAAATCAGTATTAGGTAAATACTTTAAGAATAAAGACATGGGCACTGTCATGACAAATAACAGTTTTACTCTTGCCTTTCAAAAATTGCTAGGTCAGTGAAACAGCATGTTAAATACCCCTTTCTAAATATTTTATGTTATTGCTTCAGAAGATCATAATAATCATAGAAAGCCTAGAGCTACCAACCACCATTATCATCTCAGCATTGCAGCAAGTTTCACAATAACGGATTTAATAAAACCAAGTCTGTCAGAAGTATTTTTAAGGAAAGCAATGACCAGGCATATGTTTTCAAGTAACTCTTCCCATCCACATACAAACTGTTCCTTCATCATGTAAGGATTTTTTATACAGCTAGCTATTTGTATACATTTTAGCTTTCATACATATGTATGTATGTGTATATATTATAAATTTTAAACATAACCTGAGAAACATTTCTTCCTATCGAGGAAGGCAAATATTTTATATCAGAAGCAGTGAAGTATTAAATAAAACACTCAAACAAGTGAGCCTTGGCTCACTCACAAATATGTGAAGGATGAGCCTGATCTTGGAACTTTTGCAAAGCTCACTGAAGGCAATAAAAAAATCGTCCTTTCATTTTTCAGTGTGCTTTTCGCAAGGTTTTTCACCATTCAAGCATGTTGTCCTCAGACCCATAATGAAATAATTATGGTGTTAAGCATAATTTGGATTTTGCTCTGAATCCATCAATGAGATGTGAAGAAGTCAGAAAATGATTCAGAATGGTTAACTCAACACTGATAAGCTGTGACTTTTTTTTTTCCTATTTATATCCAGAATTGTATACCCCTACTTATAAACTCTCCCAATAAATTCCAAAGTCAAGATCTGATTATGAATAATAAATTCATCCAATGGATTTTGGATTGAGCCCAAAAGCCAAATCAACAGTTGGAGCAGTCATAAACATGCAACAGATCTTTTTTTTAGTTATCAGTGATCTCACATATCAACTGAAATTATGATTAATGACAATTTCTTATACTAGTATGTTGAATATCTGTCTAGAAAGCACCCACATTACAGTGGCTTACTTGAACACTTACCTGGACTTTTAACTGTTTCAGAGATAATGGGGTTGCACATAAGCTAATGACCAACTATCTTCTGACTGAATTCTTCAAGGGCAAATAAATGAAGCAAAAGGAGCTGGTGTTACAACCAGAAAGAACAGCAAGTGTCCATGGTCAGTGTTTATAAAGAAAATAAGCAAGCATGTAAAACTGTAGGGTACTGCTCCCTGCTGCTCCTGGCGCTGGTCACTTGGGCTCTTCCACAGAAGTTCCTGCAGATCCCTTTATGCTGGACAGGAAAATAAATTATGCTGAAATTCCTGAGAATGGCCTCTGTGGAAGTTGTGTTGGCTGGTTTCTCTGGTTCACCAAACCACCAATTAGCCTCTGGTAACCAACTCAAGAACCCAAAAGGGGGGTGAGGGGTAAAATTATTTGGGCTGTCATGCACAGACTGAACCAATCGGCCTCGTGATCTGTCTGTCCTCAAATTGTATAAACATCTTTAAAACTGAAGTTGTGCTATCCTGTGCCTGAACACTTTGAAAAGTGGGCAGGGTTTACAGAGAGAAAAAGAGTGAGTTTCCAAAGGGAAGTATTTAATTTTTGCAAGCATTACTAATTGCAATAGGACTCATATAAGTGGAGCTAGATCAGGTCTTGAATTAGGCAAATCATATAATGAGAAATGGCAGCAGAAAATTACTGTAGACAACAGAAAGAAAAGCCTACAGAAAAAAATGCGTGGAGAAAGCTATGTTAGAAGAGCATAATTTGAGAAGCACAATTTTTTTAAAAAAATTATATTCATTAAGAACAGATTAAAAATGGACAAAAGAGTGTTAAATGGGAGTTTTGATAAGAGATCTGATGTTGTAGGAGGTTGAGGACTCCCAAAAGGAAAATGACCTCTCATTAGTAGGAGACAACACAAGCAGAGGGAGAAAAAATGAAAGGGCTAAAGGCTAGACAACAGAACAGAAATCACAAAAAAAAAAAAAGAAAAAAAAAAAGGGGGGAGCAAAAGAAAGGAGGGATGAAAGCATGATTGTGAATGACCGTGATGGCTTGAACTCTGGGTATGACCGGGAGCTGCTAGGCTGCCTCCCTAGGGGAGAAGCTGGGCATCTATTGCAGTGAAAATGAATTATAGGAAAGTGGTTTGCATAAAAGGAAGAGACAAATACATAGATGAAGATAAAAAGGAAATTTAAGACACTATTTAGAAATTTAAAGATTCAAAATGTAGCTCAAAATTTTGCACAGAATATGCATTTTTTTCTCAGATGTTTATGCATAAACTAAGTTTATCATAAAAGTACTTTCTGTCAAAATATTTTTCTCAATGTTGCTTAAGTAGAGACTTTTTTTCATACTTTAAAATATAAAAATAAAAATGAAGGTTGTCTAAGCAAGAGGAATTTCAGGTATTACAAGATATCTCAAAAAATGAAAGATTTTATGAAGAAAAAAGTTTATAAAATAATAAATCCAGAAAATAGCAACTATTTTGTAACTTCAAAAATAAATGAAAATTTATCTAATTACAGTGAATTGTTTTTCTAAAGAAAGCCTTCCTTTAAAATAATAATCAAATCAAAGAAACAAGTCTCTGCTTTGTGTCTTTATAAGGTAAGGTAAGGTAAGGTAAATAATGTAAGGTAAATATGATTTCCTCATATTGCCAGCTTTAAGGATACTACATGAGCTAATAATTCACCTTATTAATTTGAAATTAATTTCATAATTCAGGAAAGTGAAGTGTTTGTCTACAGTTTTAAAAATAGGAATGTACTTCATCGCAGTTGGAATGTAACTTATGAGCACTGCCTCAAAAAGTTATGACTGTCATGGACTTTTCCCTTCTGTGAAGTAAAGCTAGATTATTTTTGTGTCCTTCCTCCAGCTCTGCTACTCAATGCAAGTTCCTTGATGAAGGGAGTCTATCTTGCTATTTTTCTATGGAGTCCTATTTTTCAGGCAGAATGAGAATTTAGCCTCACCTGCAGCTTCTAAAATAAAAATTATTGAAAAGAAAACCACAGAGATTACGTCCAAAGCTGTCCACAAATGCCATATTCAAAAGAGATGTGAATGGCAAATATTGACTCCGTGTATTCCAGATAAATCAGAATAAACCCATTGTCCTGTGTAACATTAGGCTCAAAAAACCCACAAGCCCATAGTAAGACATAAGGATCCATTTTTTCTTCACTGTCATAGTCTGTAATCATTCCTAATCCTAAATTGTAAATTCATCGTTGTTGTATTTTTAAATGTTAGCCACCTCAGCGTATTTTCAACGTAATTATGAGTTGTGATACTGGTATTTTAACACGCAGTATATCTGTATAATTGCAATCTATATCTCAGAGCTCACTTTTCAACTCCTAAATTGAACTACAAACCTCTCTGGTATTGTTTATGGAAAATTCCATATGTTTTTAGGACTTTTGACCTAGATTACTTAATATTTTCCAAACAAGAATTTCCCAGGCTTTACCAAGAGACTCATTAGGGGAAAACCCCCCCCCAGGAAATAAAAAAAATATACATTTGACTATGAGTTTGTTGTTGTTGTTGTTTGTTTTGTTTGTTTGTTTGGGGCTTTTTGTTTCTTTTTTGAAATCAATATCTGATAACACAGAGGAAAAAATTTTTTGACAAAATATTGCCACTGTACCAGACAGCCATCTGTAAGGTGATAGGTGCCAGTATTCTTTTGTTCTAAAAGTAACATATGAACTCAAATAAGCAACAATTTATGATGAGGAAGTTATTGATAAATAAGCTGAGCTATATGAATAATTTTATATAGACTTGACAGTAAAGAAGTGAAATGACAAGGAAGACTTAATAGTTTATAGAACTTGTTTTCTGTATCTTGCTGCAATCCTCAAAATTATTTTTCTGTGAAGGACAAATACGAAGATAAAACCAGGGTCATAATACAAGAAATGAACATTAATTTATAATGTACCACTTAATGGTTTCAGTTGATGGTAACAGCAGGACTTAGAGCCTTGTGAATTATTATCAGAAGGGGTTGGATTTTCCACTGAATATGTGCATGAATAAGCAGTGGTACAAAGCCGAAGAAAAATCTGGAAGTGTCTGATCTCAGGTTACTAGAGTTCTTTTCTTTAAAGTCTTATTTGACCTTATGACGGCATGTCAACAAATTAGATTTAGCTAATGCTGTTCCCAAGAGCTCTAATTATGACCCATATGTATATTCGGCAATTCATTAAAAGGAACACATTATAACAGCCTTACTGTATACTAATTTACATGCACATCAAAATAGAATCTGTACAACCAGAATCTGCACAACCAGAATCTGCATAATGGCTTTAATTCTTCTGAAGCATTTAGATATTTCATAAATACTCGTAACTATTATTCATTGTTGACATGCATTTCTTGAACTGTCTGAGCAAGGATAATTTACATTTGTTTTTGGAAGTGGCCAGCACAGATAAGTGGTCTGCTCAAGAACATCTACTAACATGAAATATAATTCTTTAAAGAAAATAACTGAACCAATTGCCCTGGGTGTGACGTCTATGGAGGACAACAAGAATACAGTGATGAGAATGGCTTATGCTTGCTATTCCTCCTTCACACTGAAACCTTGTCATAAAAACGGATTACCTGCAGTTCTGTACTGTTTGCAATTCTTCTTGTGGTAATAAGACATTAGAAGTTTAATGTTTAATATATCCCATGAAATAAAATAGCATATAAAGACATTAAGATTTCAAAATACTTGCTACCTTAACTTGTTACCTTTTACTGTGTTTATATTCCAGGCTGACAAACCAACATCACGTGTGATGCTGCCTCCTGTTTCAGGTTTCTGGGAATAACATTACATGCTTGCAAGGACCACAGGTATCTTCCTGAACAAATGAAAAAAGCCCTATTGAATGTGATAAACATCTTGGTTGGCTGACAATCCCCTGACCTGGGGATACTTAGCTGATGCTGGTGGTGTGTTGTATTAGTGGCCTAGCTGTACTTCTTTTGTATTAACTCCAGAGAAAAACCTGAAGCTGCTGAGTGTTTCTTGTAATGTGATGTCAGTTCCTGGCTTCCAGTGACCACAAGGAGACCCTCAGCAACTTGTCAAGACAACTTTGTATTTGGCTCATTTCCTACTGGGAGTTCAGTATTCAGGACTGAACCCAATCAAAGCAGGAATTTGAGAATACAAACCAAAAACATTCAAAAGAGATGCTGCATATTACATCTCAGCTGCATATTACATCTTAACTTACATGGCATTAGACTTGATTGGCCATACCTTAAACAGATACTCCAAAGCTGATGCAAAGGATGAAAGAAATGAGTTGGAAAGTCATCTCTCTCTGTCTCTTACTCTCTCTCTCTCTCTCTCTCTCTCTCTCTCTCAGTGTACCTTACCAATGTTTGCAAGTTAGGGTGCTATGACTTCTCTCACCATTAGTGCACTGCCTATGAATGCTCCAGTAAAGAGAGTTCTGTTTATGGACTGACACTGCATTTACTTGAAAGACTGTTGAATTAACATTAGTAGGAGTGGAACAGCCTATAGCCATCTTCTATCTTGTGTGTGTTCAAAATGCCTTACAGTTACTGAGTTTTCTGAGCTCTCAGTTCAAGCATAACTTGCCTGAATAACTTCAAACTTTAAAAGAAAAAAAAACAGTAGAGATAAGACATAAGAGTAAGGCCAAAAGGAATCAGACCAAAAGGAGCTTTTCTGTGGCAGTTAAACAAAAGCATTGTGAATTTATGCTAACATTAGAAAATGTGCCCCAATGTTATCCAATAGAACCATTGCCCTAATGTAGGAGTGTGTGTAATCCTTCTAAAAATGTCATTAGAAGAGAATTTGTCACTCTAAACTGCAGTTACATTTACAGTAGAATATTTGTATAAGCTGTTTGCTGAAATACGTCTGATTCCTCAGTAAAGAGAGAAAAGGCAAGGAGCTCTAGCCTGTATTTACCATGGCACACACTCAAGATAAGCCTTAAAATTACTTTTTTGGTGTCCAAACAGTGTGGTTTCCCCATCAAAAGGTTATTTGTCATAAAAGAGCTTTATTTCTCAAAACATTGAGAACATTCACTTTTTAATTAGATGCTAGATTTATGGCATTTTATAATGCTTCTTTTCCTGATTATAAAAGAAACAAGTGCAGCACAACCTATTTCATCCCCTGGGAATTTCCTATAGGTCAGTTACACTATGAAAAAATAAACCAGAAATTGTAACACTGAGTACACTTTCCTAACATCATGAGAACTCTTTTAAAATGTGTGGAGTTTAGCTCCTGATGTTTTTTCTTTGTTTACTCTCATAGTAATTTTAAAAAGAATTTTTAAATATGTGTTTCATTAATTTTTTTTCCTTGTATATTCATATCCTCATTTCTAACTCCATTTTAATTTTTATTTGGAGTGTATTTGTATTTAATGTTATTTGTTAAGTGCAAGTGGGTCAAATGTCAGTGTGTCTTTTTTTCCCTCTTTCCTTCAAGGAGTGGAACCTTTGATTTTACTGGATATTTTAATAATTCTTGCTGCTCCCAACAGGATAATCTGCTGAGTGATGGCAAGGTAAAACTAATTCAGATGTCTTCAAAATAATACATGATCAAATGACACAGTTGACATTTTAAAAAAGCTACTAGATTAAACTAGATTTATTGTTTCTCAAAAAAAAATGAGGTGTGACTACCTTCAGTTTTTAGGCACAACCAATTACAATCTACTTGTCATTTCATGTGATAAGACCCAGTAAGCCCGTTAATTAAAACAGCCACAGAGCATCTGCAGCACTTTTGAATGAGTGCAAGGTCAAAATAGTCTTTATGGATCAGTATTTTTGTGCGAAGGTCGAGGGACTCATTACCTGCCCCAGAGTCCTCTGTAGCTCGAGAGGTTGCTCTCTCAGAGTGGGATTAGATGCGTTGGTTGCTGTCCAGACTGTGTTTATTTTTAGATATTGAGGGTAATGGAAGTTCTACTTTAAACATCATTATGCCTGATAGTGTAACTTTTTGCAAGCCATGTAGGCAAGGTTCCTTTGTAATGCTTCAACGTTTGATTGTCTCATTATCTAATAACTGTCATAAATCACTGCAAGCTGGGCCACTAGGGAGGATTTGTTTGCCTGGAAGCAGTATGGCTAAGAGCTAGAGGGCCTTCATATTGAGGCTAAAGAATTTCTTCTGGAAAAAAAATATGGTTAAACTACCAAAAGCCTGTTTTGCTTTTGTGGTATGAAAAAAAAGCCACTGAAGTTGCTTGAAATTCATTATGGGTAACAGGAAAGAAATTTAAAGACAAAATCCTACAAAAAACCTTTCATAGTAATGCTCCAGAATAACTGGAGTACAAATAAATTTATTATTTTAAAATAATAGGATGGATTGATTGTTTCCCATGGAATCATCATCATGCCTAAGCAGTTTGGATTATCAAACTGAGAATGAGTTTTGGAAGATACATAAAAACATCTATTTGAGAAGAGATAATAAAATTAATCAAGGCAGTTTGCAAAGGAATAAATCCAAAACAATAATGCAAGGGGAAAATAAATCCAAGTATTCTTCAGCTGATGAGAGTTTTAAGGTTCTCTTATCAAGAAAGATGTGTAATTGAGTTCTTCATCAAACCTTAAAAATGGAAATATAATAACAGATATTCTTATACTACTTTTTTGGTCTCATCACCTTGAACATCTTGAATAGCATGTTCACTGTGAACAGGTTCCAGCAGTACTTGAAAAGCTAGAATGAAAATATAATCAGAATGATCAATCAGCTGAACAGAAATTATGTAAACTAGGACTCTTCAGCTGGGAAAAGACAGTTGGGAAAGGCTGTGATAGAGGTCCATAAAAATGAATGATGACTAAATCTTTTACAGTCAAAGAGGAAGCAGCATGCAAACAAATTATTTTAAAAACAAAAGGAAATGCTTGCGTAAAGAAAATAATTAAACTATAAAACTAAATACCACAAATGCTGAGGAGTCCAAAATTATAAAAGATTTCAAAAAAAGGACCAGACCACTTTCATGAAAGATAGGTCCATTAGTAACTAATGAGTGTGATGGCCTATGCCCACCCTCTGACAGTTAGTGATATGACAGACAGCAAAGAAAATGTTACAACAAAAAATGCAGATATCATCCCCTGCAGTATCTTTCTCACTCCCGTTCCTCAAAACTGTTTTTGTGAGGATTATGACATTTTCAGAAATGTTCTAAACGGCCATTACTTTCTATAAAGTCTCTTTCTTCTCCACAACAGGACTTGCAGTCTACACCTGAGGCATTTAGCCCTTTTCCTCCTGGTGAGCTGACACACTGGCATATTCTTGCTCAGTTCTCACTCCTGGTCAACAGAAAATATTTCCTTTGTCCTGTGAGAGAGCTTTTTTGCCATTTAATTTGCTTTGACAACAATGGCATATAGCATGGTTAGGGGAAGAATGACCTAGGAGAGAAGAATCTTACTTTCAGCAGGATGGAATAGCACCCTTTCAATAAGGAGATCAACAGGAAGATGGAGCAAGGCCCTTTGCTGCAATGCATGACTGGAGTGTGACAGATAATGGGCACAAGCTGAATCAAGAAAGCCACAGACAGGGCACAAGGAAAAAATCATCACCTTGTGGGCAGTCAAGGTATGAAGCAGGTTTCCCCATGAGGTTGTGCAGTCTCCACCTCTGGAGGTTTTCAAGGCTCAAATGATTAAAGCCCTGATCTGATGTCACAGACCCCCACTTTGAGGTAGACTGAACTAGGGATCTCCTGAGGTTCCTTCCTGCCTGAATTTTCTGGGATCCCATGTTTGGCACTATGATTAATTAATGATCCACACATATAGTGCATAACAATTAATGTAATCAAGATGTGAAACACACAAGATTTAAAACCAGCACACAGTTTGAGTACTCAGAGTTTATGGCTTGTTGGGCATACTTCAGAATAAGTAGGTGGCCCAGGGAAGTGTTCAATTGCAGATGGTTTCCAAGATGTAAAGGATGGAAAAAGTAAATAATTGGGGAGGAAACAGCAAAACTAATAGGGCAAGAGATAGTGTGATGTTACGCAGTCCTCTTCCTCTAGTGCTCCTACTCTGAAGGATGGTTTCACTGTGGCTCAATTACAGATGTTTTAGCCTGTGAATGACTGATGACGAAGTTCTGAAACTCTGGTGATCTCAAAGGATGAATGCATGCATCTGAAGTTACAGGGAAAAAATAGGTAGAGCTTGTTTAGTCTAGTATCAATAGTCTTTAATTTGGCATAATTAATAATTTATAAATATAAATTCAGTAAAAATAATTAAGTCAGTTTCCCTTTACTGCTGAAGGTCATAGCAGAAAGGTCTGGGGGAGGGTATCTTAAGAAGGAAATGTTATGAAAAACTTATTTCTTAGAAAATATCATGGAGGGATTGAGAGGATAAGACAGGTTTATGATGCAGGGTCTTTTCATTCCACATATCAGGCCATGAGTTTCTCAGTCTTGGTCATAGCACCTTTCATGATACAAAAATTTTCTATGCTATTTTTTAAACCTCTTTGGGGATGTAAAGGGATTTTGCATCAAAATCTTCTCAATAAGTAAGGCAGTGGAAATTGTCACTTAAAACAACTTTCATGTTCTATGAAGGTCCTGCTAGGGGAGTGGCAACTTGGCAGTATCTGTGACAGACAACTCATATGTTAATGTAAAAGAGTTACTTTGACATAGCAGATTCCTCGCAAGCAGTGGAAGAAGGTCTGCATCAGTGTTTTCTGTTACAGAGAAGATACATCATGGTCTAGGTACCCATGACTGAGGATAGCAGTGCTCATGTTTCTTAGTACAATCTCTTTTTCTTAAAGGGAATTATTTGCTCCACAAGCAGCTTAACCTATGATACTATGAATATTTTATAAGGGCCTTGAACAAAGTATGTTCAAGCACTCCAGTGTGTGTTATTACAGGAGATGGATACTTTCAAAGCTCTTATCCCCACTCCCTTTGTCTCTGACTACTTTTTCCCAGACTACGCCTCAGTGTGTCATATCAGTTATGCCCACAGAATTGTTCATGAGGCTGCTTTGTGAAGTGGATCAAGAACATTATTTAGATTGAAAATCGTGCCCCAAAACCTCTCTGACAGGAGGGAGATGGAATTTTATTACAAATGTTTGAATAACTGGTAAACTGCATACCAGTATTCCTTTCCAGCACTGCTTTGTTCCTTATTTTGTATCTACAAACTTCTTACTAGAAATGTCTAGGTATGAGCTTACATTGATATACGGTTACAGTCTGTTGGACCTTAGTTTGCCACAGACATTGCTAAAATATGGTAAGATCTCATCTTGAGAAAAGCTGGAATTTCTAGCTTTTAAATGCCTATAGCTGACAAATTTATGACCTCTAAAATACATCAAGATAAACTTCTATATTTTTTACGCTGAATATTACAAACAGCAACAGACCATAGAATAAACTGACTAATTTTAACATGAAATATTAAACGAGGAAATATAATCTGGATATAGAGATTTTTCCATACTGACATGATAAAATATAACTCCCCATATAAAAGAAAAGAGGTCTTTTTTATTGTATATGGTATTTTACAGTCTTTGGATTTATAAAAGATGACAGCGTATTGTCATTCAGTGTTTGTAGTAACTAGCCAGCAACATGCAAATAAAACCAAATAGTAACCTGGCCAGCTCTGCCAGGGTACTTCTCTGGGACAACAGTGCACACCATAGTGTACAGATTCAGATGTCTCTTGGACAGTGAAGCCAGAAAATCTTGTTTACTTCTGAGATTTTAATGCACACAGTTAATAATCAATAAAGTATGGTAAGATCTCAGGCTTTATCAAATTAACCCTCAAACTAGCTCTGACTATTTAACTAGAAAACCAAGTGAAATTATACCTCAAACATTTCAGAATATCAAGAATAACATTAATTTATATGAGAATTAAGACACACATTAAGCAAAAGAAGTTTCCTAACCTCTTTACTAATACGATAGTTATGGCTGGATCCTCTCAGGTTGTATAATCACATGAATCAGGGTTTGCCACACTGGTTTGTTCAAATCTGTCATCATCAGTTCAGGCAACATTGAGGCGCATGATTTTTCTTATTTAAGTAAAACTTGATTTCCTCAGAATCGTTTACCATTTAATATCATTTTTTTACAGCAAAGTCCCACATACAAGCACAGAAGGCAGTGTGGTAGTATATATGTTGTTACATATCAGCTTGCACTAGAACAATATAAAACAAACTGGGATGGACTTCTAAAGCAAGAGATTTATTTCCCTGCCTTCACACAGCAGTGTGGAACCCATACCTTTCTACATTTTATATGGAAGATATTTGTTTAGTTATATCTCAGTTTTTAACCTATATCAGCTTTGAATTTTCAGCAGGCATCATCACTAATGAAGTGGTATAATGTTTATTAGAAATACCCATAAAATGTTTTGTGTGTCTGATGATTTTCAGCTATGTGTTTATAACATAGATAATTAATAATAGTGGAACATTTTTGGAGTCTTTCAGCTAGGATAGGATAATAAATCTGTCACAACACATCCTGAAGTGGAATACGAAACATATGGTAAGATACTAAAAAAAAGTGGCAAAAAAAAAAGAGAAAATGTCAGTGACCACAAAAACATTGATTTCCTGGTGTTTCAGAAAACTCAGCTGGGATAGAACCCTTTTACTTCAGGATGAGCATACACTATCAAGCACTATGTGCACTGCAGAATAGTGAAACAGGTAAATTGCAAGCTCAGGAAATCTGAGTAATCCGTTGCATAGAATTAAATATGACTGTGGTTATAACCTGTGACCTCCAGGAGGGAAGGACCTGCAAGACATTCCAAGTGGAACCAGTGGCTACAACACTGAGTTTATGAAACCATCCTACGACAATGTCAGTGGATGGAAAAGCCACCATTGTACCCAAACCATGAAGATATCACCCATGATGAAGAGAAAGTATATCCACGGGTCTCACCAGAAAAACAATACCTGGTTATTTTGACCCCAACAAAGGAATATTTTAGGTTAGCACCTAAAATATTTAGGTTAGCATCTAATTGGGCTATAATTTTACTTCATTTTGTGTGTTGCTCTATGCACAATCTGTTTACTACAAGGCTCTATTCAGCAATTTACTACAAAGGCAGCACCAAAAGCTGGTGTTTCTTCAATTGATACAGTCTTATTACTAGGTAAGTGGAAGATGCAGATGAGAAAATTTTAGGAATATCACCGAAACCCATATCTTGACTCCTATTCCTTCTGAAGACTTTTGTGTTAGGCTTCATTTCTTTCCTATGGATCACCAGAAAGAGGAATCTTATCCAAATAGGAACTTGCTGGTGAAGACCATAGCAAGATATTACAAAGGTCACCAACTCTGCAAAGTCAGCATAACCTTCCACCTATCGATTCTGCAAATCAAGAAACTCACAATCTACTGCAAGTAAATCCAAATCCTATAAATATCAGGAATATGAAGGTTCTAATAAATAATTCCTGTCAAAGTCAAGTCTATAAACAACTTACTAAAACATGTCAAACTGTCAAACACTCTTTATATTTTCAGTCCCATTTTCAGTATAGGAGATAAAACAAGGACTTGCTGATATTACCCTACAGAAGGCTGCTGGTGCCTTTCCAAAGGTCCTTAAGAACTTTGGAACAAAAGGAAGGATCTTGTAAATTTCTTTACAAATACTCATCTCTCTGGCAAGCTACCCAAAGAATATACAGTTGGAAAATTTATTATTTTGGAAGCAAGCAAGCTCTAGAAGTCACTATATTTAACTCTTTAGTGCCTGTCATAGCTTGTTAGAGGGCTTCCTCCTCAAGCAACATAAACCAGTCTTGGAAACAGCTGTTCCAATAGGACACATCAGAGATCAGATTTAGTAACAATAGCTCCGGTAAGGTACTAGTCCACTTTTACTGAATACAACTACTGAAATAAATTCAAGCACAGTTGAACTAGTTATGTTCAACTGTCAAGTTTTGCAAGGAGGAATGTCTGGCAGTTAAGCTTATTTCTATGTTTTCAAACATCCTTAACTTGCACACAACTCCTACACTGTTGGATACCATGCCCAGCAGTGGAAAATCTGTGCGCTTAATCAAATTTCTGAATGAAGGACTTCCCCAAGAGCCACTACCTCTCCATCACAATACTCTACCTAGAGTCTCCCACAAGTTAAAGTCTACAAGTGACTTTGTACTTGCAGTCAAGTTTGGTGTCTGCTCTGAGATCAGAAGACATTTTACTGTGATCCTCAGAGCATGAGAATATATTCATCCTAATAGACAAATTAGACCAGATCAGCCCTGAAGAGAAATAACATTGATCAGCTCACACCTCCATGGAAAATTCCCTCCAGGGACAGGGTAGATACATTTACTCTACCTTTTGGGAATGGCCTATTTCCCAGTATCCACTTGTACAAGCATATCCAGGCATTTATCTGTTATCAGACAAGCAAAACCCTAGTTGGGAAAGGCTAAACTGTTTGCTAAACACTAAACAGCAAGGGCAGCTGTGATCCAGTGCTCAACCCCATGCTCCAGCCCTGTTTTATTCCACAGCATAAATGCTGGCTTTAAGACCAACTTCATAGTTTGGAAGACATAACTTCGGTTTTCTCCCAGACCTGCAGAAAATCACAGACACTTAAAAAAGGTAGGAACTGGTAGGAAGTCATAAAAAAACCTCAAAACATCTTCCAGGAAAACAAATTAAATTTCTGAATCAGAGAATAATTCATGTTGGAAGGGACTTTAGGAGGCCATCTAGGCCAGCCTCCTGCTCTAAGCAGGATCAGCATGGGACAAGGACCAGGTTAGAGCTGCCAGCTGAAGTGTGTTGGAATCTGACTGAAAGCTGCTCACAGCTGCCAAATGCATTTTGAGAACAAGCAAAATACAAGAGCCCAGACATACCCATTAGAAAGTAATGGGGACTACCTGGGGTAGCACTGTACGTGCCCTGAAGATTTTAAAACAAGGTTTTGTCCCATCTACAGCAGAGAACTGCTCATCTGTTTGATATAAGAGCCCTCATACATAGTTGATCCTCCCTGAAATAAATAGCTCTTTGAGAGTAATAAGCAGTGCATTAAACTCAAATCCAATTCCTTGGCTTTCAATACTATTGAGCATTTTGCCATCCAAATATTAAACATGAAGCAGCTGCACTATAAGAGTGCCAGAAATTTATGGTCAATAAAGATCTGCCACTCGAGGCTAACATAAATGAGGAACAAGCAATGTGCCTAAAATCCAGAAAACTGTTTTAAATATGTGTCTCAAATTTTTGGGTAGAACATAAAGATCTCACATTTTAATGGTATTTCATATAGGTAACCAGCTACTGCTGCTATCCTAAGTAAGAAATGAATTTTTAATCTCACATAATAATGCCAGGATTTACCTTACTTTGCCAATAACCATCTATCTAGACTAATTTGCAGCCGGAAAGTCACAAAAAGTCCGCACATCTTCTGCATAAGCAAGAATAAACTTTTGGAGACAATTTCAGAGAACTTAATAATTCTAATTATTAAACAATTCTGGATTGTTCAGTGATGTAGGGAATATCAAAGAAATTCGATAGGTTCCAGAATCTACAGTAGGCTTTCAATGAATAAATACTGGTGTTGTTTTTTTAATGCCCATTGTAAGAGAGAAAGAGAATGTCAATACATAATTCTACAGATAGCTGTTATTTTATAACTTACTGTGTATTTCCAAATTATATATAAGGCATTTTTAGTAATTTCTGCATTTAATTTCAGTGGGCAATGAATCTACTGTTTTCATAAAGGTTCTCCCTTAATCTTAAATGAATCAAAAACATATGCTGGAAAATTTCTATCACTTCTATCAGAGATAATGAAGAGATGAAAAAAAATAATATGTAAAAACTTTATTCAACCTGTGAAAGTCAAAAGCCCTGTTAAAAAGTTAAAATCAAAAGGACTAGTGTTTTCATTTGTTACCAGGAATTTAGGGACCATTTTGTCTTTCCAATGAAAGAATATTGTAATACTTCTACAGAAATGTGAGAATAATGATTTCCATCAAATCCTTTACAGTGATTCAAGTTTTACAAATAAATCTGAAGAATTTACTATTGGTGAAAAAAAAAAAAAGATATGCATTGCAAAAAGGATAAAGCAAACCTCATCCCAGAGTTATGTGTGAGGATGTAAACTCTTTTGTTTAATGTAACATCTTTTTTTCTCAAAGTTGCCTATGCTTTGGGAAGGCAAATTGTCCATAATATGCATATCTTCTTCTAGACTGATAGCTATGAAATGCCTCTTAATTTAGGGGTTAGCAATAAATAGATTCGTGAACATTCACCCATACCATGTAGCAATCTTCCTTCATGAAAATAAGCTAGGTTACAATACCAGAATATACCTTGAAATGTTACTTTGGAATTGTTATCAGAGAATTTTCTTTTCTTCATAATGAGATATTTAAAAAAATTATTTTTACTACATCTCATATAGAACACACTGTGTAGTTATCAGGTACACTACATAACTGTGTATGATGCAATCATTCTAACGTGGGCTAAATTTTCCTGAGAAATTTCTTAATGTGATATTATTTATAGACATCAAGAACACCACAGGGGCTTTTTTGTAATTAAGTTCTAACATGGCAAGAAGAAAAAGGTCAGATGGCCATCTAGTGCTCACTGTGAGAAAGGCAAGTGATCAAAACGTCCTATTTGACAGTGATTTTTCATATCTCCTTTAACAGTGAAAACATTTTCAGTCAGAGTGCACACTATTTCTGAAAAGCTGAAACTTAAAATTCTGGCTTCAACACTGAAAACCATAGTAAACGGGCTCATTTCCCTGCTTTGATTATATCCTTGTGTCTAGACTTTCACAGCATACTCAGCAGTATGGAACAGCTAGAATTTTCAGACTCTCTCAGGTGTTCCATGATTACATCGAATTTTGGTAGCTGTCAACTGCCTAACTCCATTTGGTTATGTAAATAATACCAGCTGATATGCTGATACCTCAAATTACTATTCAAAGAATCTTGGAATGGTTTAGGTTGGAAAGCAGTTTAAAGACCATGTAGTACCAACCCCACAGCCATGGGCAGGGACACCTTCTGCTAGATCAGCTTCCCTCAGAAACCTCTTCCAGTGCCTCACCACCCTTACAATAGTAAAGAATTTCTTCCTAATAACTTATCTAAACGTATCCCTCCTCAGCCTAAAGACATTCTCCCTTTTCCAAACACTGCATGGTCCTGTAAGAAGTACCTCTCCAGCTTTCTTGTAGTCTCCCTTTAGATATTAGAAAAGCCAAATAAAGACTTCTTGCACTCTCACATGCACAGGTCTCTGAAGCCTGTGACTACACCCAGGCTGCTCTGGAGGAGGGTTATGCTGAGCAGCCATGCAGATCTCTGTCATGCAAATGCGACAGGCGCACCCTGGAATGCGGGGTCCAAGAATGCAAGTCTCAGGTCTGGTCTTGCTCTGAGGACGGATTCATAGCCACAACAAAACAAGATAAAGGCAGATGTAATAGAATTCTTCGGCTGCAGTATGACCTGGTGCTGAACCAGAGCAAGTATTTACAGAAGATCTGTAAGTCAAAGCATGTTTGTGGCTGTTAGTACATGTCAGGGTGGAGCTATGACAAACAATTGTTACAGTTACATGGTAATGTTTGCCCAAACATTCTATAATGTATAAACCAGTGCAAAAAATTCACATTCCACCACAAACAGAAACCATTTTGTTTCCCTGGCAAGAGGAATCTTACTACTGACTTTAGCAACATTACATTTCTTATTAACTCATTTGTGCTCATACATATTTATCATACTAGCTCTTCACAGAAATGCAGAAATTATCATAGACTCATAGAAAATGTTAGGGTGGAAGAGACCTCTGGAGGTCATCTCTTCCAACTCCCATGACCAGGTGAAAAGGAGAAGCTTCTGACACCAGAGTACTGATAACGCCACTCAGATACTCAGGCTGAATCTTCTTTGCAAAATGACAACATTTTTAATATACTTTCTACTTCAGCCTGCTCTGCCTGTCACTGTGTGGTTCCACATAGAAAACAATGGTACTGATCAAAATTCTTCAGGAAAATTGACAACCCTTATAGGGAACAGAAATCCTTCATGAAAGCTATTTCTAATGCATCTAAAGATGACACAGCTTAACATCTCATCAGTACATGTTCATTAGGAATGGCCCTTTTGTGCATAGTGAATTTTAATTAACACTACCTTTGTCCCTGCAGGGGGTACTGCCAGTGACAGCTGAGTTCACTAGCTTGCTGCCACTGGGTAAACATCACTATGTCTGCCACCGACATGGATCTCCTCTGCTTTCACATATGTGGGTTCTTGTCCTACCTCTGCCTCATTTGTTAATTATGGCCACCGAGAATTATGCCATCAAGCTTTATTTGAAGGTACTTCCAGCATAAAGAAGGAAGAAATTAAGTGACATTATAGCTAATGAGGCACCACCTGAGCCCTATAGCAATTTCTACAGGCATATGGGATCTGGTGGGCTATTCAAGAATGTAGAAGAAATATCTGAGGTGATTTAATTCATTAAATAATTCCCTAGGTTCTCACTAAGTACTACATATACACAGGTCACAGTGTTCTTCTTTTCCTCTTTCCAGTGTACAATTAATGAGATAGCACACTGAGGAGCGGTTGGATTAAATGTAAGAAGAGATGCCACATATGCAAATGTACTGAAGGAAGCACAGATGGGCATTCCACAGGAAAAACATCAGTGTAACCTTGCACTACATTATTTTCCAATCTAGGTAACTGCATTTACCGCAGATGAGAGAATATTATACTAAGACAAAAGGGAAATCTTTTAAAAACTATCATTATCTCAGGGGCTCGAAACATATCCTCCGACACTATTTAGTGAAAGATATGTCTAAGTCCCTGCAACATTTTAAAAAATTCCATCATACTATCCTCCAAATCTTTATTCCTGTCACATTTCAAAAGACCAGATTCCGTCCTAAGACAGCTGGAAAGAACAGTTCAATGTAAAGGAAATAGTAGGACTTGATTATGATAGGAATACCACAAGGACTTTATCTATGTACAGTATATCCAAAATACCCTCTAGCTCTTGTCACTTCAATATCTGGATAAAGGATGGTGTAGAAAGCATAGATACCACTGTGGTTCACTCCAGACTAAACTCCTAAAGCCATAGGAAAAGAAGTAGTGTGGCAATGGACCTGTCATATTTAAGATGGAAAAAGTCCTTTCAGAACTGGACTGGTAAAGAAAATGGAGAAAACAGCACAGATGTCACGAAAACTGAAGTTTTTAATGTTATCATGTTTCAAAATGGCTTTTTGTAGTTTTTGCTAACTCACTGTTCTTCTTCCTAAAATCCCCCTCGACAACGGTTATCTGTATGAAGGAATGTCCTGGGGAAGATAAAGAGAAGTCTTCTTATTGGCTTTGTTAATCCTTTCCTCTTGGTTGTTAACCCTTTGTTGTTATTGGTGAATTCTGTAAACCCCCTGAGATTTTCTATTGGTGATTTTTTAAATACCCCTAAAACCTATATAAGTCCCTACCCCCGAAAAAAAACTCTCTCTCTCGCTCGTCTCTTCTCCTATGGTCTCTGTGTGAGTCCTTTCTGGGCTCCTGGGACCCCGAGGCAGGGAGCAGGGGAGGGGGAGCATAACCCCTCCAGGAAATGGGCTAAAAACGCTGTCCTGGAGTTCCCTTTCCCATTTCACCGTCGCAAGTTAGGACTGTTGACACCTGTTTTACCCAGATCCCTTAGTAGAGACGTAGTCCAAGGGCCTAAACTTGCTCCTGCTAAATACTGCATCAGTTGTGCCTTTATTTCCAAAAAGACTGAGAAGAGAGACAAAACAACTCACCTTCCTCATAAAAATAGAGGACAATGTTCATGATAAGACTCTTTGCTTGGGGCAGAAAGCAGAAGACAAGCTCTTTGCTGGTTGCAACTACATCACTGACTAATGGAAGACAAAGGAGAATTTGTTTTGTGCAGCCTGCTATGATCCTAGGACCTAGGCACATCTCATGTGTATTGGCAGTCAAGCTCATGCCCATTACCAGCCCTATGTGAGTCCATACATCTAAACTAAAAAGGCAATACAATGAAGATCTCTGTACCAACACCACAAAGTTGCCTTGCTGCTGTTGCCAAAATTACCTGCACATGTAAAGGGCAAACTCCTGGTGTTTCTCATGGCCACACTGCAAGTGCGGCACAGAGGATGGCAGCCTGACAGGACACTGAGAAGGAAGCTGCTTTGAATTTGTCCTCACTGCACTAGTGTGTGTATATGGACCCAAGTCCAGAGGAAGGCAAGTTCTTATCCAAACAAGAACCCCTACAAGACACCAGATAGCTACAGTAGATGCAGCTCTGGTTGTCCTATACTCTTCTTTTGCACTTCGATGAGGACAGCTCCATGTCAACATAGAAATAGAGAAGTACATGTATAAAGAGATACATCAGAGACAGGGACCATGTTCATTGCTCTTCAGATGTTTCACTGCAGCTACATTTAAGGAAAGAAAGACCCTTTAACCACTAAAGGGTGAATCCTGGCATGGTCTTAGCTTCTTATCTGACTCGTTTCTTTATTCCTAGTGTATCAGAACAGTTCATGATCCCTGTATGTGTGTTTGTATCCTACACACTGCTCTGATATAGGCAAGTACTTGCATATTTTCACAGAATCATAGAATGGTTTGGGTTGGAAGTCACCTTAAAGATCATGGGTAGCTTCCACTAGACCACGTTGCCGAAAGCTCCATCTAACCTGGCCTTGTAGACAGGAGGGAGAGAGGCACAGAGACACTTCTCTCTTTGGTTGAGACCCATGGCAGAGGAGACAAGTGAAAATCTTTGCAGTCGCAAGGCCCAGAGTACCAATACCTTTCAGACTTCTGGCAAATACACACAGCCTTGTTTAGTACTATGGTATAGTGTGAAATTCACATATGAAAATATACTTGTTAGAGTAAGGGAATTATCTTCCACTTGCCTGTTTGATGAATTTTCTTCATTTTCCCCAGTAAGCATAAAGCTTTCAAAATCTTACTAGAACCCTGACAGAAGATTAATACATTGGATTTAACTTTCTTAGTTGTTTCAAGGATTTCCTGATGCATTTTGAACAGCTATTAGATGCCATTTTGCAAATGAAGCAAAATCCCCTCCTATCGTAGGGGATAGCAGACAGAACTTACACTTGCGTGTCTGTGATGGCTGTCTACCTTCTGTCAATACTGATTACAGTCACTTGTGGTTGCTCATAGAAAATGAATTGGAACTCCAACTCAGCTTGTTAACTGACAGCAACTGCATCAGAAACTACCCTGACAACTGACATCTAAGTTGTGATGCCTCAATGAAATGGGTGAAAGAAGAAGTACCAGACTCCATTCTTATCCTTCTGGGACAGGGTTGTATCACTAGACAATTTGTGGAATTATATACTACCCATAGTCAATGACCAAATAAGGAACTTCACTTTACAGGATTGTCAATCTATCACCTTTCAGGAGTGCTAAGTTCACTTAAAAAAATTACCTTTAGCAGAAAAAGGATGTTATTGCTTTTACTGAGGTCACTGAAAGGGTAAAATCCTTCTCAGTGATGCTAATGTGAAGGTACAGGGGTGACATGAGTTAATTGCACAGTTACCACTCTATTATTGATTTATACTCTCCTGACATTTACAGAGAAATAAAATAGAGTTTATGTTTTACACAGTCTCACAAAACACAAGCCTCATAAACTACTGTAGAGAGCTGGAATTCAAATTGTTAAAATTGTTACATGCTAAGGAATGAAACTAGAAAAGGTGTAATTTCTCTCTTTCCTTCCATTAAGAATTAAAACTATATTTAGGGATTTTGAACTAAAGCAGGGAAAGGGAATTCATCTACTAAAAGAATTTACTCTTCCTGTGTGCATATACAAATGTGTATAGCCTCTGTGACTAGCACAGCTGTTGTAATTAAGGCCCACAAGATGGCTGCATAAATGTATTTCAGTTATACATTTTACATATATTCAAGTGCCAAAATCATAGAATCATAGAATCATAGAATCGATTGGGTTGGAAAAGACCTCAGAGATCATCGAGTCCAACCCTTGGTCCAACTCCAGTCTGTTTACTAGATCATGGCACTACGTGCCATGTCCAATCTCAGTTTAAAAACCTCCAGGGAGGGTGAATCCACCACCTCCCTGGGCAGGCCATTCCAATGCCTGACCACTCTCCTTGTAAAGAATTTCTTTCTAATATCCAGCCTAAATTTCCCCTGGCAGAGCTTAAGCCCATGCCCCCTTGTCCTATAGCTAACTCCCCATCTGGCTATAACTTCCCTTCAGGTAGCTGTAGAGAGTGATGAGGTTACCTCTAAGCCTCCTCTTCTCNATACAGGTCAGGATACCACTGGCCTTCTTGGCCACCTGGGCACACTGATGGCTCATGTTCAGCTTCCTGTCAATTAGTACCCCCACGTCCCTTTCTGCCTGGCTGCTCTCCAGCCACTCTGTGCCCAGCCTGTAGTGCTGCAGGGGGTTGTTCTGGCCAAAGTGCAGGACCCGGCACTTGGCCTTGTTGAACTTCATCCCATTGGAATCAGCCCATCTCTCCAGTCTATCCAGATCCCTCTGCAGAGCCCTCCTGCCTTCCAGCAGGTCGACACTCCCTGCCAACTTGGTGTCATCAGCAAATTTGCTGATGATTGTCTCAATCCCCTTGTCTAAATCATCAATAAAGATGTTAAACAGGACTGGGCCCAACACTGACCCCTGGGGGACACCACTAGTGACCGGCTGCCAGCTGGATGCAGCCCCATTCCCCAGCACTCTCTGGATCCGGCCCTCCAGCCAGTTCTTAACCCAGCACAGAGTGCACTTGTCCAAGCCATGGACTGCCACTTTTTTCAGGAGTATATTATGGGAGACAATGTCAAAGGCTTTGCTGAAGTCTAGATAGACCACATCCACAGCCTTCCCCTCATCCAACAGGTGGGTCACCTGATCATAAAAGGAGATCAGGTTGGTCAGATAGGACCTGCCCCTCCTAAACCCGTAATTTACACCATAAGATGAATTGGTGTAAATTTACCTACTTGAATGATGGCAATAACTCTACATCATATAAAGCTTTTCTTTTCCCTTGAAAGAGCTTCTTTTACCAGCCTATTTAGTCTGATAACTTAGTTTGGTCACTTTTGTCCACTTACAAGTCAGGATAACAGACTTTTTGGAAGCAAGATTTGTTAAGAAGCTTCATCTGGTATTTTCTTCAGTCCCAGAATCACAGAATCACACAACAAAATGAGTTGGAAGTGTGAGATATTGGATTCAACTCACTGGATTATTTTATCATTGAATCGGAATCAACCAACTCATGTGTGTGTTGGTGGGGAGCCAGGTTGGAGCCCATGGTGAGGCTGCAGCCTCATGGCAGTCTCCAGCAGATTCATGGAAGCTGCATAGCAGGGCTGCCAACCAACAGGCCTGCCTGGTCACCCACCCACACCACACCCCCTGGAACCTCTGACTGGCTATGGCTGTCACCCACACTGTGGCCTGGAGGGCACTGAGTGGTCAGCGCCAGACATCCAGCCTGGGAGGGAAGGTCAAGTGGCCAGACCACATAAATAGAGCAGCACATGGGCTCCATCTTTCCTTTTCTCTGGGATCTGCCATCGCCATGTGAAGCCCTGGATTTCCATAGGACTCTTCAGTCATAGCTATGTCATTATCTTCTTCTAATCTCTTTACTTACTCCTTTTTTTTTCTCTTTACATTTTTCTTTCTTTAGTCTTTTCTTTATTCTGTCCTTAATCTCTTTTGGGTAACTTAAAGCTGGGTTATATTTTACAAAGTTGTAAGTTAGTGTGCGCTGTGTAATTCAGTGAAATACTTTGTCTTGGTTGTATGTTACCCCTTTTAACTTTAGCCAAAATGCCTATTTTCTTACTAAATTAAAAGAAATCTCTTGGGAAACGTATATAGCGTGTTCTTTCTATGCGACCTCAAGGTATTAAGAACCAAAGGCTTTGCAAAAATTAAATTTTGGAGCCTTAAATATAAGTAAAATGCCTGGGCGGCATGTGGCTTGACCCGGGATCTTACAGGAAGGAGCCCACAAAGACCATCGAGTTCAACTCCTGTCACTGCACAGGGCCATCCAGTCATAGGGCTCATGTAAGTTTCAGGTTTCTGAATAACCTTCCCTGTTTCATATAAGACTTTATGATGAATGATATCAGGAAAAGATGCTTCCATAACGAAGAATGTCTGAAATTCCCTTCATCCTCCACATTTCCAGCCCTGAGACTCCCAACACAGTAACAGAAGATGAATCTGGGGCACACCAAAAGTTCAGATGCAACACAGGCCCTGGTTCCAGTGCACATGGTTTGTATCAAGCACCTGAAAAATATGTCTTAGGTCTACTTACATATATGCTCTGTATATTGAATTCCTGTACTAGACCTCTGGAGCATGCTGCTTCATCTTTAGGGAATCTGAGGCCTCTTTCCTTTATTATGTGAGTCTGGACTTCTCCCCAGAACTTTGATTTCTCCCAACATGATGAATATCCATTACAACAGGTACATGAATAAATAAATGGAACACAGAGAGCCTAGAAATTTGGCAAAATATCACACAGTAAGTCTACTGAGAAAGCAGAGGAAGCAGTACATCTAAACAAATGTATAAATATGTATATAGATCATCCCTCAAAGAAAAATCAGCTGTTCTGTGATGACAGTAGCATAGACAATAGAGAAGCAGCTGTTTCCCAACAACTTCTTCCTCAGAGAATCCAATGTATTCCAGGCTGGGGAGAGAATTTCCTTTCCATATATTCTTCTCCAGCATGCTTATTTTGGTTTACATCTTTTGTATTGAAGAGGCAAGCCAATAACTCTTAAAACAACTATTTTTTAATTAGTTTGATGCATTTCATTTCTTCTAACCAGCACATCAGCTTGACTTAAATGTGGGTTTTTTCTTTCCTTTTCTCAGGGAAAGGTGGATATTTTCAAATTCACTCATTTTAGCATGCTATCAAAGTACACATATAAACTTCCTGGGAAAAAAGTAGTCTAAGTGTGGCATTGAACTCACCCTACTCAGGATGGAAAAGGTCTTTTCAGAAATGGACTGGTGAAGGAGGTGAAGAAAACAGCACAAATATTGTGAAAACTGAAGTTTTTAATACTGTTTAAATAGGTTTCAAAATGTTTTTTTGTTGTTTCTTGCCAACTTACTGTTTCTTCTTCCCAAAATCCCCCTGGACAACAGTTATCTGTATGAAAGAATGTCCTTGGGAAGATAAAGAGAAGTCTTCTTATTGGTCTTATTAATCCTTTTCTAATGGTTCTTAACCCTTCCCTTATATTGGTGAGTTTTGTAAACCTCCAGAGATTTTCTATTGGTCAGTTTTTAGATTCCCCTGAAAGTTATATAAGTTCCTAGCCAGACAATAAACTCTCTCTCGCTCGTCTCCTCTCCTGTGGTCTCTGTGTGGGTCCTTGCTGGGTTCCGGGGACCCCGAGGCAGGGGGGCAGGGGAGGGGGAGCATATTCCCCCCCCAGGTTATGGGCTAAAATACCATATCCTGGAGTCCTAAAACTCCCAAATCACTGTCGCATCTAAGTACTTCACTAAAATATCCTACCGCCCAGCTGGCAAAAATATGCATTGATCTTACCCATTCCTTGAAAGAAAATGCCTGTTTGTACAATTTGGTATGAGAAAATACACTGAAAGTTAATAGCATTAATTTATATAGTGTGATATGATTTATGGAGTGTGGTTATTTTTATGGTGACCCCAGCATATTTCTTGAGGTTTGTGACTAAATTTTACAAATTAATTAATAAATATATTGTCTCTTAGCAACCTTTAGTGATGTCTGATTTTACACTCTCTTTATTAAGCTTTTAGTTTTATGCAAAATATTTAAATAAATAACAACTTTAAGTTTATCATCTAGAATGTAAGAATGCCCATAGTGAGATGTGTTTTTGAGCCAACTGTGTTGAATCAGTTAAAGTGTAACCACTTCAACTGAAACCATCCGGGAGGAGCCGGCTGGATCTTCCTAAAGCAGTGCTTTTCACCTGGTGATCTGTGAATCACTGTGGTTCATGTGGATTGAGGAGAATGTGAGGGGTGACTAAGAAAAGAAAATAAAACTAGGAGTATTGCCAGAAGTCTGTAACTCACTGAAGAGAATACGAGGTGATCTGTAAAGGAAATAAGTTAAAACCTCTTTATTTTAAACAAATGGGTTACAAAACTATTCTGTAATTTTTTAAATTCAGTGGAAAGCATAATGCATTAGGGAATGTTATAAAATTATCTGGTAAACTGTAAGATTTAGGCAGAGTCTCATCTTCTCTGCATCTATGTGAGCATAAAAATAATCCAGATAGACCATTTTATTTTAATCATCATTATTAACCCAGACAAATGGAACTTCTTAAATGGTTCATTAGACTTCTAAGGTGCTTTTTACCTGTATAGCGTGACTGAAAACAGAAGTTTTCATCAGTTGATGTCATGGAGATTGAATTATTCCCAACTCTCAGCAGAAGACGGTTTCCACACTCCATGTCTACACTGTCAATATCAACGTGTACAAACTGTTTAGCAGTATATGCAGTGTGAATTACTCACTTATCAGTAAAAGATCATTTTCTTTTACCTTGCCTACATTTTGAATTCAATCTTCCCCAACTGAATCAACGAGTTAGAATTACTTCTGTACAAATTATGTATCAGATACACATTCATCCTGTTAACCTCTGCTCTATGCTTACCTATACTACAGTTTCAAGGTATGTCCAAAGACCTTTATCTTCTGGGAGTCTAAGTCAACCACCACATACTCAAACACAGAGGGAGAAGTCTTCACTTCAGGAAGGATCATTTAAGAATAGCCCATATTGGATAGAGCGTGTAGACTAGCAGATATGTATCCATACTGAAATTGTCAGGCATATAAAATCTTTTCATCACTTTTCTAAATAAGCATAAGGTATATTCTAAATCACATTACAGGCATCAAATAATGACAGAAGAACACACTTCACATGCATAGACCAAGAAACAAATCCTTGGAAAGCTAATCTGCTATTAAATGTTTTTTCTTTCATCTTTTGTTCATGCATACATCTCTTGGCTGTATTTTGGAAGGAAAACAAGCCAATCACAATTTGCACAGAGCATATCGTGAATATGACCCGGGTTCAGCAACAAGATCAAAACTGTATCTCCAAATATGCAACTACTGTCTTCATTTGGGGAGTAATTTTCATTATATTTGTTCTCATTACATCAGTGTAGCATTTGTGCTTCCAAGTCTTTATTCCTGCTTTAGCCTGGCAGGACTTTTAATCAGAAAAACAAACATAGTGAACATGATTCGTGCTTCCACATATTCACTATGGCTGTGTTAATGACAATGTCCTAGACTATGTGGGCTCCTCACCCTCTATTTGCAGGACCAAAGCATGTACTTTATTCATGGGAAGGAACTGCTAGAATCACTGACATGAGTCCGATGGAACAAACAGGATGGAGACCCTGCTTCTTACACCCTTATTTAGCAATTTGTGGGGTGAAAGGGTCAAGGACGGGCNCTTTAGGCTGCCGATCCTTTCCTTTCCCCCTGTGGATGGTGGGACGCCTCGCGTGTCACACTTGGGACATGCTGGCAGNCCGCCAGGAAAAAGCCCCCCCTCGCCTCCCGCCTCCCTCCGTTGCTAATGAGGGGAACGGCCGGGGGAGGGGGGCGCAAATCATCTTAAAAGAGAGGCAGAAATGACCGCGGGCAGCCGCCACGAGGCGGGTTTTGTTCGGCCGCTCTGGCAGTAAACTCATGTAATCTGCAGTGATTAGCATAATCTTCAAAGATCTTTAGGGGGATAATCTTTAAAATGCCTGGGGTGCTCGCTTGTGAGGCTCCTAAATAGGCTATCGTCGGAGGACCGGCGATGCCCTTTGAGGTGTCTTTCTTGGGATTCGAGGGGTTCCTCTCCGCCTTCTGCTGCGGCGGACAATAAAGTGATCTCCGCCTGGATGTGGGTCAGGAGAGCACCGCGCCGCTGAACCTCAGACCTGCTCTCTGGCGGGCTTTTAATTTACGAGGGAGAAAGGCATGTATTTTCCCTCAAAGTTTACTTTTCGTCAAGGGTAATTATCTCACTTGCATTTGAACTCTTCGGGGGACTAGAATGAGTTTCCAAGGATTCGATTCCCCTGCCTTAAATCTATAGCTCTTTTGTGTGAACATCCAGAGCTCTGGAAATGAACAACCCAACCCGCGGTTTGCAGAAATGTTCATTGCAGTGAAGGGCGTGTTCGGAGAACACAAACAGCACCCACAGATAGTTGCCAAGGGCACCTAATACATCTTTGCATTACGCCTTGAACCAGTCTCCCCATATCTCCGAGTTTTTATTGCACGGATCATAAATGATTGTAAAGTCTGCAAATCTTTCATGAAACCCTGGCAATTAATAGTTTAGCCAGGGAACCGCTGTTAGAAAACAGAGTCTCTAATGCAGCCCTTGAAATCGGTTCATAGCCTCGTGCTGCCGGCGTAATCTGGCGATTCAGAGTTATAAGAGGTTTACAGCATTTCTTTTTCTTTTGAACAATGCACTTTCACTCTGTTTTTCGAGGCAACAAAACGCAGAAACCTTAGTTAGTACTAGAATTTCGGGTGCTCTGACCAGGGGGAGGTGGAACTTGAACACTCGATACCAGAGCCTGCAAAATTAGACTGCGTTTCCCATTTATAGTTTCAGGTAACCACATAAAACTATCTGTTTCTTTAAACCGGTTTGGTCCTGATCGTTTCCTGTATTGCGCTTTTAAAGCCAGGAGCACCCCGTGACCCTAAGTGACTGTAGTTCCCGGCAGCCGTTTAGATGGTTTTTGAAGGCACGTTGGGGTCCTTTATCAATTATTCGTGATAACAAAGGACGGGCGCTTGCCTGAAGATGGGAAAGTTTTTCAAGGGAAGCTCCTGCGAGAAGTGCCCAATTCCCCATAAATGATTTACGAAGGATGGATCAGTAACAGGGAAAAAAAGCAGCCCAGGGGAGGGAGAGAGGGCACACAAACAGTTGCTTCACCCGCGGGTTAATGATCCCGGAATTAAGCGAACGGAGACCGGGCGGGTTGCCGCGATAGGCGGCCGCCCGTTTCCGACCCCAGCCCCCTGCCCTGGAGCCCGCAGAGGCAGCTCCGCCAGCTCCCCTTGTTTTCTGCCCAAATAAAACGCCTGGCGAGGGGTTGACAAACGCTGCTGGGAGCAGATCGGGAAGGGCAGACACTGGCAGATGTTGCCTGCGGGAGCGTGCCGGGCTACCCGCCCGGGGCGCGGGTCGGCAGCCCCGCTGGGACGAAGGGGACTGAAACGGCGGCCGCACCGGAGGGCAGCCGCCCAGCAGGTGTCTGCGGCCACAGCCAGAGGCAGCGAAGTGATTAGAGGGGCTTCTCCAAATTGGCACAGAGACTATGCTGTTTAGGGCTTCCCCCTTGAGGTCAACGCCTGGAAATATTCGTTATCTCCTCTGTAAAATGCTACGTGGGTTTCCTTCCGTCTGTCTCCCAGCACCGTATCCCAGCCCTGCTCTCCGGGGTATAGTCGGGGAGAGACTTGGTGAGCAAAAGGGGCATCTCCTGCCTCTGATGGCCCAGCTGGTGTTTTCAGGGATCCCGGGCAGAGGTACCCCGCCACTGCCCTAACGTCTTGGTGCTGCATTCTCAACAGAGGGGGTAATGACTGGAGTCACCCTGGAGGGAAACAGGAAGGGCTCCCGGCCACGGGCGCCGGGGCAGCTTAAGGCTACTGCGGCTCTTTGGGCGGTCGCATGGTTTTATCGTGGAGGTGACATGTGAAAACGCTGCTTCAGAGGTAGCACTGGCGGCGAGGTGACCGTCCAGGGACTCTATGCTGGTCCCCCCTCCCCCCCCTTACTCAAAAACGTTGTTGATAACTAAAAGAGGCAACCACTTCATAAAAAGCATTTAAGGAGACGCTGAAGTCGAAATGAAAACCACTAGTTATATTAAGGTTAAATCAAACGTGGCCTTATGTGATGAGAAATACTCGCGAATATTCCCCTCACAGGAAAAAAATTGCATTTACTCTTCTGCAAGCTATTTGCTTTCGGCACGAAGCAGTACCTTTCTCGCAGAAAGAATAATAATAACGTTTGTATAGGCTGAAGGGATTGGAATCAAAATGTCCTGGCGCCCCCTCCATCAAAACTACCTGCATCCAGATGCAAGTGCAACAATACTGTTGCTACAGATGACCACATGGCTTTAACGTGTTAACTTTATTCGAATTAAAACAGCGGAGAAACTCCAAGATATCCTCGTTATTCATCTAAGAAAACTGGATATTAGCCCCCGGCATACGGCCGAGATTCCTACAAGAGAGGTAAAAAACAACCCTCCCGTAAGTGACAGTCACTTTTTAAGCCGGCTATTTGTGCCTGCGGATTGCTCCGAGGCGCGCTGGAGCCAGCAGCAGTAACGTTTATTTCATTGTCAGTGCTGCCCTTGCCTGCAGTATTTTATCTGCGGCAGGAGATGGGCAAGAACACCTCAGGAACAAGTCTTCCTCGGCCACTTTTATTGGCCTTTTAAAAACCGCCTTTGAAATTACACCGGAGGGCTTTGGATGTATTTACACCTTCCTTGTGGCTATCTGGGCAATTATTTCCAGTGATTATTAATGTTTCGTATTGGGGGGGAATTGTCAAAGAAAATTCTCCTTGTTCCCTCTAAGGGACAATCGAAAGCCCCTAGAAATTACATCCAGAGTTTTCACAGGCAAACTCTGGAAATGAGGAATTGGCCATCTTAACGAGATCCAACAGCATGGCAAGGTACCACCGGTAAGAAAGTAGAGGAAACCCGCTGATCTCCTCGCTGGGGAAACCAATCAATCACTGGCCTCTTTCAGAGACTGGAGGGAGAGAACATTTTTCATATTTTTTTTCCAACCTCCTTCCTGTGTAGAGCCCGTTCAGTCCCTCTCCTGTGAGAGCGTCGTTAAATCACTGCCACGGGTGTGCGGGTACAGGAGTCCGGCGCATTCACGCGCCCACGGAGAGACAGTCCCTTCCTACAGGGACTGTTGTCACTCTTACATGAGAACTTCTGCCAAATATCCTCCCTTCACGCCGCCGAGGAGGCCCCCTCGGATAATATTTGGAGTGGCAAGACACTGCCTTGAATTATTTCCCTTCTTCCTGATGCCTCCGTGGGTGTGAGCGGGTGGTATCATAAGCAAGGCGTTAATTATTGTTTCGAGACAGTGAATGTTTAATGTCTGAAAACAATGGCAATTATTATTTTATAAACACTTCCTTGTGTCACGACCTTCCCGGCGCTAAGAGGCCGGCGAAGTGTCTCTAGCGCAGGGAACACCGAGTTTGCAGTGGAGCCCCATATTTGGTCCCATTTCTTTACATAGCTAGGCACTGAACTGAGGAGAGGGGGCTTCTTCACTCCCGTGACAGTTTCAGTGAAGCAAAGGGAGCGACACCAGGAAGGGAACACCTGAGGTTTGGGCGCCGGCAAATCTGTTGCGGCCAAGCACCGTGGGGCGCTGAGGACCGCGGTGGGTGGGGGGATGAAGAGACGGCTCTGCGGACGGAGCTCGCCGTTCGCTCGGGCCCTGCGGGGCGCCTGGGCTCGTCTCCCGAGGCAGAACAGGGCGGCCCGGGGGATATTTCCCCGCCCTTGGCATAGAGGCAGCAGCAGCCCGGCGGGGTACGGCCGGGGGAGCAGGGCACTGGCTGCTCCCCGTCTCGGCGGCCGGGGGCG
>VYXB01007922.1:506655-534091 GCA_013397135.1 Pachyramphus minor
GGCCGCTGGTTACTGTTTAACGTCCCCACCCACGTTTCAGTTTGTTTAGTAAATCGATCTGATGCTGGGGCTGAGGCTGCTGCCCTGTCGCCATTGAGCAAAGTTAATTCCCCCCCACACAAACTCTCTCTCCTCCTCCTTTCCCGCTTCAGCATATGGTGAGGACGGTGTCACCGCACCAAACAAGTCGCGCAGCCCAGCGCCGGGACGTCCGCGGGGAGCCGGGGGGTGCGGGGGAGGCAGGAGGCCCGGGGGATGCCGCCTCCCTGAGCTGCGACCGCGCCGCCGGAGGCCGAGGGACGGGGCGGCCCCGCCGGTAAGTTCCCGGGGGCCGGCGGCCGCCCAGTGACACAGCCCCGCGCCGCCCGCTGCGCCGAGGGGTGGACGAGCCCGGCGGGGAGAGCTGGTGGCCAAGGGGACAGCAGCCAGTTTGGGGGGATTTTATTCTATACATTCCTTTTTATTTATTTATTTATTTTTAATTCGTCTGGTCACGTGTCCCTGTTGTCGGCGCCCGGGGCGCTGCGGGGAAAAGCACCGCGCTGGGCGCAGCCCGAGCCCCGGGGCGGGGTGTGGGTGCGTGTCCGTGTGTCGTGTCCGTGTGTCTTCTTTCTCTCCCGGCCGCCGGGGTCCGGTGCGGCCAAGCGCCGACCCCACTGCCCCTGTCCCGCCACCGACCGCATGGCTGCTTGGCGCTGTGCTGGCATTTGTGATTGCCGAGTAGCCTAAGTCACAGCTTTGCGCCTGGTTTAAGAACATTTCCTAAAGGCTGTTTTGGTTTTGCCTCCCTTATTGATTTCTCCTTCTGTGCAGCAGATGGGTTTGTTATTGCAAGGCTGTGCTAATAGTAGCACTTGGCTGGGGCTGGACACGTTGGTAGAGAGAACCAAAAATACTTTGAGGAAAAGTAATTCAAATAGAAAAATTCAAACATGAAACAAGTGAAGCAATACAAGGATAAGTTTTGAAGGTGGCTCCAGCTTTTACAGTGCTGCAGGTGCACTGTTTACAGCGTACTTACAGAGTACCTTTAATGAAAGCCAACTTTTAGCTGTTGCACCTGTGAGTTGAACATCTGTTCCTGTATACTGAAATGGGAGATAGAGTCAAGCATTTTGGAAAGCAGACAGTAGGTTGCAGTGATATCCATATCTTAAAGTGACTTCATATTTTCAACAGTGAATCCTATTCCATAGTAAACTGGCTGTGTTATGTTGGACCTTCCTTTGTGTAGGCCTTTTCTTGTACAGTGATGCACATGCTTTTATAGACTGTGATTTCTCATTCATATTACAAAGATAGTGGAGTAATTTAAAGTAGCATCTTTGTTAATTGGTGCTGAGTTTGTTAATATTGAGTTAGGGAGTAAGACTTACTATGTTGCGCAAATTTAAAAATCCCTGCGTCTTTGGTGAGACTCTTTTTCTGAAGAAAACTATAAAGTGCTATGTCATTTCCCATATTCCTTAAGAAGTTCTTACGTCTTATATAGGAGACATATGAAACATGTATATGCAGGTGGTTTTCATGTATTCTGAATGCTGGTTTGGGGATTTCCAAATTGGATTTCCAAGAGGATTGTTTTCCTCTTTCCTTCTTATAGTCATATGATAAGGGGAAAAGGGACAAACTGATTAGTGGTAGTTTCAGCCTCTGTGAGAAAAAAAAGAATTTAAAAAGTGTTATTTCTGTTGTCCAGTACTCTGTGCCCTGTCCCCCTCTCTCTTACTGAGGGTCACCAGGCTGCTGAAGTCTCACTTCATACATATATTTAAAGAAAAAAACAAACCAACAACCAGGTGTAGGAGAGGATCAGGATGCTGTTATTTTGTTCATGGAATTACCTTTGATTTTAGCAACCTACACATTTGGATTAATTTCTCAGAATACAAACTTTGTGTTTCCTTATCATAAAGCATAAATTTCTCTGCTATTTATCTCATATAACCAGAGGAATATCTCTATTCCAGAATTTTTGTACTTAGTTGCAGTAGTGTAAAACGAGTAGTGCAGAGGTCCAGTTTGCATTTCCAAAATGGCTATTATATTCTTAGGCAGGGTATTGGGAAAAACTTTGGGTGGCATGGAGCTACCACTTCCTTCTATTCTGTCTCCTCACCATGGAAGATAGATACAGTGAGAAAAATGGGTTTCCTTTGACCTGACTATAATGACCAGTTCCTTGGATGGCAAAGTGATGTTTGCTGCTAATTTGTGCATATAATTAAATCATCTCTGGGCCTATCCCTAACAGAAGTCTTCTAGTATAAATACATCTTTGCTGATGCTTTTTCTCAAGATATGACCTAATAATGCTTGATAAGTTTGAATACCTGAATCAAATCCTGTTTGATTCTGCAGAGTTCGCCAAGAAACCTACAGTAGCGCATGAACGCAACTTAGTCCTTGTGCTCGACGTTGCTCCTGTTTCAAACTTTGCGGCAATATTTGTGTCATGGGCATATGGACTCAATACTACACGAGGTTGCCCGTCTGTTAACCTTTGGCAGAAAAGTGGGGTCTAGCATGTCATCAGTGTTATCTGCAAGTCTGCATCGTGTACGTCAATTTCCACTGGTTACAAGAAACAAAACATTACTTTAAACAATATTAATTCTTCTTAGCAGGTCATTAATTAAAAGAGGCTTCCTGAAAAAAACTCCAAAGTAGTAATGTGGTAACTCATGTCATGGAAAAAAACATCAACTTTTTCTTTGATTGGGAGTCGAGTCTATTATAACAAATTCATGACCGATTTAAGACTGCATCATTGGTATAGGGAGGTTCTGAACTGAGCGTATTATGCCTTTGCGTCTGTGAAGTAGCAGGGGCAATGTGCTCCATATATTAATTGATAAACAGGCTCTTTCAATCTGGGCGTCTCTCTGCCTCACTTTTCAGTGATTTCAAAGACCCTTTTCTTGCTAGTGAGCTTTGAAATATTCTCGGATTTATTTGGTCTTGGAGGTTTTTTCCCACTTAATGAAGATGTGTAGCTCTTCAGAAGTCTTCAATTTCTGTGTTTAAAAATTAATTTGTTTAAAAATTAGTTTGATTTGCCTATATTGTGTCAGGTAGATAGGAGGTATGTCATATTAGATTATTGTGGTAATGTAGACTGGTAACGTAGTCTGCTTTAGAATATAAATAAAGGTTTTATTTCTGTGATAAATAGTTACCTGTTGTATGACTTAATATACTTTGTAATAAAATTTAGTTTCTCAATGAAGTATTGCAACATAAAAGAATGCAAGGTTGAGGGAAGGCAAAGCTCTTATGTTTTAATGGATCTTAATGAATGATGCATTATATATCATGATGAGAAAATATGGAAAATGCTTTTCAACAGATTAAGATGTTTGAATGTCTTGCAACAGCTTTGATTGAATCAAATATTTTTCATTTCAAATTCTCAATTTTAAAACAGCACACTCTAAAAATCAGGTCAGAATGCTGTGTGTAATGTCAGAACTGAGATCTATCAAACTGAAAGGCTCCAACAACATTTTCAAACCTTTCTCAATTGTCAATTTAAGTTAATTGAAAATGAAAGGTCTCGCTTTCAGGATTGGGCCATTTAAATAGAAGCCTGCTGCTTTCATTTTGTAGAAGGGCAATCTCCCTCCACATACGTGTTTTTAAAAGGTTCATTCATAATTCTCTCTTCACACTTCTATTGGAAATGACAGAATTCATTATTTTGAGTTCTTGAACTATTTTTCTGCAACTTGGGTGATGAATTGTATGAGATCTACTTCATAACGTGGCTCGGCAACCCACAAGATTTAAAATTCTCAAGGTTCGATTTGTCTCTCTCTGGCACTCGGCTGGCCCAGGCAAGGGAAGCTTCTGTGTGCATCTTCTGCCTCTTATAGAGCAGGAGATTGGGATTTTTTTATTTAATACTGATCAAGAAAAAAACTCGCACCCTTGCTTGGTAATTCACTAGAGGTATCCAGGCAACAAGGACATACATTGCAGTCAGCAGTATACAAGGTGCTGTGAGAATTTTCCTTGTCTGCTGTTTATCTGGTAATACAACTGCAATAGACCTACACAAACAGCACTGTTTCCACTGTCTATTCCTAGCATGTAGTTTACCTGTAGACTTCTGGTTTTTTATTTATATTTAGCTCTCTGGCGGAAAAGGATTTCTTGATGTGTATCTATTCCTGCCCAAATACAGGAATTCAGCTTAGATGGGAGAGCGGAACAGAGCCTCCATGAAATGACAAATACGACTCAGCTTGCAATTGATGGTGCATCTGTGGCCATGCTGCAATGAGAATCCCCTTTTTGAGAGTCATTTTTGTATGAGGTTGCTAGGCTACACCAGCCTGGGTTGTACTTGCCTGAGACAGTAGCGATGTTCACCAGCTACTTGCTAACTAAAAAAAAAGGAGTCACTGGGAGAAAGTTACGATGATTGAATTGCCCTTTTTCTTTGTTAAATAAAACATTTTTTCATTAACTGCCGACATCTATCAGCACTGGGCAATGAGTGGGACTAGTTCATACTCTCAGAGCTGGTCCAGATGTTTGAAGATTTCTCACTGTAGCGAGCATTTTACCTCGTGTATCTCTTGTACCTCCCACGGCACACTCGTTCTTTTGTTTGTTCTTTCTCTTTCTTTCATTCATTTTTTCGTTTTTTTTTTTTTTTCTTTCTCTCTCTCTTTCTTTCTTTTTTCCTTCCTTTCTTCTTTTGTTCTTTCTTTCATGGATGGCTGTGATGATAAAGATGATTCTTATTGAGACCACCTGTTTCAGAATCACAGCCCAAAGTGTCTTGCAGACAGTGTCTTAGGCCCTTCAGGGTAATCATGTTCATTCCTTTTGCAAGGAAATGCTAGACTGACATTACCTTAGCTGACGAAATTGCCTCAGTAAAGGTCTAGACACTACTCAGAGAAGTGAAATGGGTGACCATGCTGTGATTGCACGTTAATACAGACTCCCTGTCCTCTCTCGGCCCCTAACAGGTGTAGTCGGGTGTTAGCTTGTACCTGCTGTTTTAGTTCCAAGGGTAAGATTGTGAATTTGGAAATTGGTAGGGTTTTTTTCACCAAATTGCTGAATACTTCACCTGATTATTACTGCTTACTTCCAGATACTAAACAAGTTGAAAACAGTCTTTTCCACTGGACTGTGTGGTAGCACACAGTGACCCTATTAGGTGGGATAGAGATCCTATATATTGGCTGCATGTGGAGTTTCATAAGGTTTCTGGGCAGTTAACCTTTGATTCATATTTCTTCTTTTGTCCTCACAAAAATGGAAGTAGGCTTTTTAGTTGCAACAGAGGAAGCAATGTGCCACTTTTACTGCTGGTTCTGATTTTGGGGGTAGACAATGTCTATATAATAGGTATGCATTATTTAATATTGTTCTTGCCTTTCATGAGAATGGTGGTAGTCCTGACTTTCATGACCAAATCCAAAGCATTTCCAAAATATTTACATTTTTAAAGAGGCTATAATGTCTTCCGAGCCAGTTGTCTCTCATGCTTGACACTCATGGTTTAGAGTGTCTTACCCTGCATTATTGTTTATAACTTTCTTTTCAGTCTTTTTATCTGACTCTCTGAGCTTCAGTGACTCTTTTTATTAATATTGAAAATGTGATTTTAATGAGGCATTTAGAGAGATTTAGAGACAATGCTTTTTAATTTACTTTTGTTTTGAAGAGCCAGAACTTACCCCAACATAAGTTTAAGGCAGAACTTTAGATTTGATTATAGTAATTTATCTTGCTATGCTTAATTTCGGAATCTTCTACATAAATTGTAGGGATACAAGCTAGTCCTCTTAAAAGTTTGGTGCTGACACCCAAGCTTTCATGGAAAACCACATCATTATATCAAAGATGAAACACTATCTGCGAAAATAATAATAAAAGGAAGTTTCCACTGGAAGTTCACCAAAGAGCAAAAAGTAGCCTCAGGATTAGCAGAAAGAAATTTTAGTTGTAAAAATTCAAAAATCCAAAATTCATTAAGCTAATTTCAGGTATATTAGGCTATGGTTGTGAGGTTTTTTTTTTTCTTTCTTTGTTGGTTATGGTTTTTTGTCTTTTAGAGTGAACCAACATGGAAAGAATTTATATCCAGTAAAAATGTACAGATTTACAGGTATGTATGTCTGTAACTACTCTTAGAGAGTACTGAGAGTAAAACATAAGAAGGATGAACCAAAGCCTCTGTGCCCAGGAATTTACAATCTGTACTACACTTAAAATGTAGGTGCATTCTGTACTTCAGGGAACACAGGCTGGTTTGTGGTTTTTGATTAATTTAAGGTCCATCTCTTCAGCCAGATTTTTCAGCCTTCATTCAGATGCCCTTGTTTGCACGTAAGAGTCGAGAAGAAACAATGCAGGTTCGCAGATGCAGGCTAATGTATTTTGCTTCCATTGTAAGACTTGGCTATAAAAAACAAGGCAGCATAAGGCATTAGCACCTCTTGCTTCTCCGTTTAATCTCCCACCTGTCCTAAAGGTCATTGTCCCCATAACAAAGGTGCCAGGATTAATACATATGCTTGGCCCCACTTCAGATAGGTGTTTAAATGGCCAAATACAGGGACGTGTGCATTGATCGAGTGGATGTTGAACTTCTATGGCGGAGGTCTGCATGTGTGCCTGCCTCTGCTATCCCTGGTGAAAAGAACAGTCAGCCAACAAAATCAGTAATTTCTTTTCTTGCTAAAAAGAGTGAGCTGACTAGTAGGTATATAATGGTAGGAAGGTATATGATGGTAGGGGTATTTATTTGCCTAAAAATTTACAGAGGGCAACTCATTTCTCATATTTAACAACTTGTTGATTAGAAGTAAATAGAAGAAGCAACCCAGCTAATGTAATCTTTCCAATAGTAAGTCCATAGAGATCTTTTTAATAATGGAGTTAAACTTGTAAACTTTCAATTAATAGGCTTATATTTCAAGGGCAAGGAATTGTTAGGCAGTTTGCAGGCTCTGGATGAGAGGGGGATTCAAATTTTAACAGAAATTTTACCATGAGTTTTGATAGAACTTAATAGTGGAGTTTTTGTCTTCTTTTAATCCAGTAGGTCGAGAAATTTATTTCCCAAGATGAATTTGAAGCTGAAAGAGGGTAAAAAATGAAAGACGTTCACAATGATAATTCTCAAGATTCTATGGTACTAGAGATCGTAAAGGACTATTCTGAAATTAATATACATGTATGAACTGCAAAAACCTTGGCAGGTTTTTGCAAAACCTAGAAAATGAGCACAGCTTTGAATGACCTGAAGAAAATATCTGTGAGATTGCAGCAAACTTTGTAACCCTTTGTGGTTGGTCTTCTTACGCATCTAATAGCTTTAAATTTGTAAGTCAGATCTCTTGCCTTCTGTAAAAGGATGAAAAGCAGCATTGTGAGCAGTTCAAGCAAACAAGGTGCTTGTTAAACCTCAGCCATATAGTGAAGGTTATGAAGGAAAAACTCTCTTGGTACATGAGTATTTTATTAGCTGGACAAAGTAGCATAGTTAAAAAGTTGTAGGGAAGCTGCTGTTTAGAACTTAATGGCTTATCAGACACAGAAAGACAGCATGCTCTCAGAAGTTCCTGTGAAAACAGCTTCTTTGTCTGCTTTTCCTGGTAATTTTAGGAGGTCAAAGTAATAGTGGGTTTTTTTGTTGTTGTTTTGGTTTTGTTTTGTTTTTTTTTTCAGTTTAAACACTGTTCTACGTCAAACCAGTACAACTCGAAGCAGAAACTTCGGGGAACCCTGGCATCAACACACTAATGGTTTAGAAACCTGGAATGTGGATTGTGTGGTGCACTTCTCCCCAAAGGATACATTTGTCCACCACAAGTACAGCTTGTAATCCTGGAAAATCAGAGATGTTCAATTGCTCTTAACTAGGTAAAGAATTCAAATGTCCTGTAATCCTTGACAGATCAAGACATATTTTTTCTGACCCTAGAGTAGGTGTAGTTAAAATAGAACTATAACAAGAGCTTGTACGTGTACAAGGATATTTTCTTGCTGGGAGTGCTGGGAGCTACTTATAGTGTATCTCCTTATGTTTTTAGATACAGCATTTGGAGATATATATATTTTCTGTATCGGCAAATCATACAACTCTGCAAGTTGTTTGCCTTCTTGCCCTGATAAAAAACATGTAATGCTCTTTTTAGAATGTGACATAGTTAGATTCCTGTTGAAAATCAATAATCTTCCCATAAAGCAAGTCTTACATCCTTTCTTAAATTCATTTAGAATCATTTTTATGCCTCATTAGCCCTATAATTTAGGAAAGAATAAAAGAAAAAGAAAACCAACCAGCCACCTAATATTAAACAGTGTATGTAATTTAATTTTTCCAACCAAAGGGGATGTTTATGACACTAAATATATCTGCTAGTCTATAAATACCTGTGTTTATAGTTGAACAGAGCAGTGGTTCTCAAACCGCTCCATCAGACACTTAATGATAATACACAGTGTGCCATAGGTAGTATTATGCCACTGCTACCTTTCTTCTTTCTTTCATCTGCTACAATGCTGTCATGGAAACTAAATGTACATGTACATGTACATTGAATGAATTCCTAAAATTTCACTATTAGAAAGTGGATGGTCAATGTGCATAAATACAGACATTGTTTTAAAGACAGGCCCTAGACTTAAGCACAGTCGACATTTAAAGCAAAAGGTATTAAGTTCCTGAAAGGAAAGACACTATACAATACAGAAGAATATTGTTTACTTCTATATAAAACTTTCAGTGAGTGTATCTGAAGTTCCTTGAGCAGATTATGGTGCGAGAAAGACTCAGGAGCTTTTATACATAGTTAGCAGCCTTTAATGACACCAAATCTTCAAAGTTCCTTGTAATAACCCCTTGGAAATTACACCAGATGAAATAAATGGGGTGGGGTTGATGATGACCTGCAGGAAAAAAAACCCAAAGGAATTGTTAGAGTTAGAAAATATATTGAATATCATATGTAATGAATATGTGAAAAAATAACATTCAGTGTTTATAAGTACAGTGACACCTACTTTATTGAGTGGTAAAATGTGCAGTAATACCAAAGCAGATGCAACTGTAATAGACATAGTTTTAAGAAGATAATTGAAAGCATTTAACACCTGTTCTAAATGTGTCTCTAAAGAACAAATATGCATATTTTTAGTTAAGAAAATTGTAGATTTTTTAACCTATATGAAGTTAGAACTTGACTTTTCTCGCTATATATGTTTTTTCTTCTTTTTAGGATAGCTGTGCAATTCCATCAGAATTGCCTCGCTGTATCTGAATGAAGTGTGTGCAAGTTATTTATAGACATTAGTATTAATAATTAAGAATAGGGTGCAAAGATATTTTTTTCTGAATAAGATCTGATTATATATGCCTTGGGGTTTTGTGTGTGTGTATTTGGGAGTTTGTTTGTTTGTTTGTTTTCCTTTTTTTTTCATTTGTCTTTTGAGTAGCCTGCCAGCTTTGGCTAAAGATACAAGGAGAACAGCTGTCAGGGTATTAAATGTGGCCTTGTTGGTGGAGAGTCGCATGAAAAAATGAGGCACACCATGTTCTTCTTGCATTACTGTAGATTTCTTACAAGCAAATTCTTTGGAGAGAGAGGGGGTTAATCTTGGAGGACATTTATTCTTATTGTAACTTTTTCTTGGATGAGGAGCAGGAACTCCATTCGGTGTGTTATGGTCATGGATCACAGTCTGTACATCCGTAGTATGGGAGAGTTTGGCTTTATGGCAGAAAGAGATGTAGCTGAATTGAAAACAGAAGAAAGTCAAGATGAGGAATTCGGTAAAGATGTGTATAAGATGTATTTCCAAGGGCTTTGTTTTCCCATCTTAGGTTTGAAAGGGCTAAAGTGAAGTGACTGGCCTCCAGCACCTGGAGTTGCTATGGCTAGGAAGATCACAGTTCAGATATCAGTCATAGCAACTACTGAAGATGGTTGGACTTTCGGGTGGATTTATCTTTGAAAAAAGACAAGGTCTGCAAGAGTTTCCATTGCTATATCTGGGATACTGAGTAAGCTGTTTTTCACAAAGTATTTGGAGAAAAAGAGCAGATTCTAGCTGTGTACCAAGGAAATTTTTATACACAGAGAATGTTTTGGGAATTAGCAGGCTGTTTGCAACCAGATGAGATACAGGGGGGAGAAAAAACAGATTGATGCTGAAATTATGAAATATGGCAACAGCTGAGAACGAGCAGAGAGAAGAGGTAAATAATGACAGAGATGCTTTGTTTCAGCACATCTCAGGCTTTGGTGTTTCAAGCCATAAGGAAGCATAGAACTTACTTGAACAGCAAGGGAAAAAGAGAAGGAGACCTGTTAGTAACTGTTAAAGTGTCTAAAAATAAGCATCACTGGAACTGCTTTGGTGGTTAAGTGACTGATGACCTCAAGTTCAATGCTTAGGAAGTAGTAAGGAAGTAGTAAGACCTGGGAGAGAAGATAGAGGACACAGAACTGACCCTTGCAGTAGTCCTTAAGGGAAAGGTTCTCTGCTTAGACAAAAGCAAGACGTTGAGGTATGAAAAATCATTTTCCAGATAAAGCAGTAGCAATAGATTTAATTTACAAAGACAGTGAGAAAGTTGAGGAATTAGAGAAATGTGTACGCATTACAAGGTGCGTATACATATGCATGTTAGAGGCTCACTTTTAATATATTGCAGCTTGTTGAGTTTATTAACGTCTCATTCTGTCTACCCTCTGCACTCTTATGGAATCACATCAGAGTAAACCTGATAAGAAGGAGGTACTACCCTGAAAAGTCACAGAGAAACACCAGCAATTTTTCCCTGCAACCTAATGTTTGAAAAACTGAAGCTGAAACAGTGAAAAATAGCTTTATTAATAACATTTCCTATTTGCAGCTGAATAAAGAATGTTGAATACAACTTTACAGCATAGTTAAACTATTTAATAGTCACAGGTATGTTAGGAATATCGGCATCAATATACTAATATTAGTACGTTACTGCTATCATGTGGCATGTGTGAATATTTGCATCAGTTCTGCACACTGTTTTGGATTTCTCCACTGACCAAACTTCAGTTAATTGAGTTACACCAATTTAACACTGTGATAGAAGGTAAAATGAATTTCATCATTTTCATTAAACATATTTTCATTGTGTGAAATTAGTTTTTTAATTCAGTGCTAACTGCCTTTGCATTTTGTTCCATTGAGGCAATTTTATGGGCTTGCCTAGCTCGTACCTCATCAATGGAACAGTATGGATACAGACAATTGCTTATTCTTGATTGCAAGAATTTCTTACAGCCACTATATGACAAAGTATTTTCTAACTGTAGAGAATCTCAGTTCATCCTTTTCTCAGTTCTTTTAACTTTAAAGTTAACTCACAGTTTGTGTATAAATATCTGCTACATAAGTGCTTTATTTTTGGTGTTTTCCAGATATTTGTTCCAAGGAAAGGCTTCATAATCGAGTCCTATGAGTTGCAGCTATTACATCTTACTTGGGGAAGCTTTAGCAGGTGGTGCTCTACACAAAGCTATTAAATTCATAGCAACAGAAGAAAAATGCATAGAGAGTTGAAGACAGAAATTGCAAAGCTTTTAATAGGCAGTATAAGAAAATGCAATAAATGTCCTAAATTTTGAAAAAAAAAGAAATTTGTTCCTCTCTAAGAGTTTTTTCAACTCTGAGATCCTCTACAGCTCAGTGCTTTGTGCGAAGGTATAGCCAGCTTAAACATAAAGGTTTTTCTTGCCTTCCTGGTCACTCAAGCTGTTAAATGGCTGAGAGAAAACTCAGATGAGCACGAAGGATTTCTTGGTGTTGCTATTACAGAAAATAATTACTGTTTACAGTAATCATAGTTTAGCAGCAGTAATTCTACCAGATATGTGACAATCTGTGTCCCCAGTTATTTGAACGATAAAATTTCGGCTGTTTGTATTTCATCTGAAAATCACTTAAGATCAAGAAGTGTATTTCACCCAAATCAGTGATTAACATTGACACTCCAATGTGCTTGAAAGGAGGTCTTGTTTTTATTAACACTTTCTCATTCGTCAGTGAGAGAGGTGATAGCACCTTCCTGTAGTTCGGGTTTACTTGATGAAGCAAAATAACTCACAGACCTTGTGAGAATGGGACCCATAGGATTGGCTGTGGTCCACTTTCTCATTTGTGATTTTCTCTTTTTCATTTTGTTTGAGATTGAATTTGAGAGAGAGCTTTGTTCCGGACAGTAGTTTATGGCAGTGGGCTGAAGAGATGAGATTTCACTGAATCATAGAACGAATACACAAAGAGAAAATATGTGAAAATTGAAATGACAAGGTAGAGTAGCTTGGTTGCTGAGGTAGATAAAAATAACTAGGTTCTCAGGGAAATGAGGTGAGGATTTTTTTCCTGAACTAGATTTAGTTTGAACAAGAACAGTTGAGATGGAAAACCTGGACACTATAAAAACTTCATAGAAACAACAACAACAAAAAAATAATCCTGCTTTTTCTTGTAACTTTATTTTGAAGTATCTGTAATGCTGTGATTTCAAAGAAAGCAAACCAGAATCCATCTATTGTCAATATAATGCTAAAAGGCTAATAAATAGATTTGATTAGAGTGGATTTCTTTTTACTTTATTTACTATAAACAGGAAGATCTCTATGTTCTGCCAGTTGGGTTTTTTTGCTTTGTTTTTAAATCTATAATCATAGTATATTTATTTTACTTCCTTTGGAATCACTCGGGCAAGCTGTGACTGATCCAAGACGTGAAATACACCTTTGTGAACAGAAGAATAAAGTTGGCTTGATGCAATCATGCTGCAGCATGACAGAGATGTGCTGGTTTGAGTTAGAAAATCCAGGCATGCTCTCCAATTTTCAAATGACTATCCCCTCTGTCATGTGGTTGGAAGAGAGAGAATTATTTTTACCTGTGATTAATGATTTAATTTCAGTAAAGCTTCTTGTAACTGTTTACAAAGGCTCAGGGAGAAAGCAGCCAGCAGTAGCCTTGGTGGCACACAGAGGAGTTCGCTGCACCTTAGGGAATGTGGAGCTTTGTCGTGAGCGGAACAAGCCAGGGCTAAACCCCCAAGCAGGACAGTGTTTCCAACCTTTTTATGTTGTTGCTTTTAGTACCTGAAAAAAAAAAATCTGTTACAGTCAAATCTCATTGACTTTGAACTTTCGAGGACTGTAATCAATTTGTCAGGATTTGCCAATTTGCCAGGTTTTCTGGACAAATGTGGATTTTCATATTTGTTTGTTTGCTTTTCAATTTCTGTGTTACTTCCACTAGATTCCCATGCAGTATTGCGTTACAACTACCCTAGATAATTTTTTTTCACTCTACCAAAATTCTCACTCTGGCACAAAATAGTCACATTCTTATCCTAGCACTTTCAGCTACCAATTACTTCACCAGCAAGGAATGCTTAACATAGTGTGACTTCACCGAGCTCTTAATTCTCCTGCGTGAACAAATGGTGACACTTTACACTATAGTTTCACTCTTCTGTTTTGCTGCCTCATAAGTCTTATGCTTTCAGTTGCCTCAATTTACAAGTTTCTATGGAGCTATGGACAAATATATGATGAGAAAGTTTAAAAGCCAGTAGCTTTATTTGCTGATTTGGAACACCCTTCATCTGCAGTTCAGAACAGACCCCAAACTGATCTGCACCATTGCTGGTTTTTGTATATTACACTGATACTTATTGGCCTCACGAGGCTGAATGCCTTTTGCTACCATAATGAAAAGGTAGCCTTTGCTCTAGGATCTTTAGCACTTGCTAAAGTATTATCTGGAAAGTTAATATTTGTACTGCAGACCTAGCTTACGTAGCCCCTTCCCTTCTTTATTTTCCAAAATAAATCAAATTGGACTAATTTTTCACGGGTACAATTTTCTGTCAGAGCCGTGTTAGATTTTGAAAAACAGTTTACTTAATCAACTTTTTTTCAGAATATCAATTTGCAAAGGAGGGAAAACTTTTAACTTTTTGGAAGTATTTTAATTTGTTGTTGTTGTTGTTGTTGTTGTTGTTGCTGTTGTTGTGTTTTTTGGCAACATTCCACACTCTGGGGGGGGATGTGTGTATATGTGTACGATTAGTTAGCTTTGAAGTCTTTGAAAATGCCAGTGCCTCTGTTTTGGGAAAGATGATAGCTGGATGTTTGGACACGTTAAGTAAATGTATAAGAGGACAGTAATGCATACATTTGACAATCAGTAGAATTTGATGAATACCTGCATTATCTGATATCTCTATAATAAATAAAACAAACATGGAAAAATAGTCCAAAGTCATATTTTTTAATTTGTTGATGACATTTTGCCAGTTCTGTCCCCCCACACTTCTTGCTGCCGCCTGCTGAGGTTTTTTTTTTTTTTTTTTTTTTTGGTGTTCATACGTGGCCCAAAAGAACTTAGCTGGAACTTCGGGGACAGCTGGTTATTTGTTAAACAACCAAGTGGGACTGCCAAGTTCTTTCCTTAAAAACCATGAAGTTAATTAGTCTCCACAGTAAGAACAAAAGGGTGATTAGGCATACTTGATATGAGTGAGAAGAATGATTGTTGTAAGAGATAGATAAGTTGACTAGGGTAATACTTTCATTAAGTTCACATACTCATTCTTACGCAGTATAAACAGCATAGTTGCAAACAGCTCTAGTACCTTCCCTAAGTCCTCCTGTCCTTAGGAGAATACTGCTGCAGTTCAGATTGCACTGAAGAGGCTGAAAGCAACGGCCATGGTACTTTCAAAGACAGCAGATGGGATCATTGGGAGGTACTGGTGAAGGACCATGACATTCACAGTAAAACTACTCTTGGTTTCATCCCAGATAGCAGGTAATAAGCTAGATCAGAATGGTATTTTCAAGCATCCACCATCACCACAATTTTGTATCAATTATTTTTTATTAAGTACCTCCTGATGTGTTTGGCAGTTAAACTTTGTGAAAGTAGAATGTTACTGTTGGTTCAATTACAAATTTTTCCAATATTTTCGTTTTTTGTGTATATGTATATATACATGTATACATACATACACATGTATTTTATGGGTGAATATATATATATGTATGTGATACATTACATGTTTCAGTAGGATTTTCACATTTCAATGGGGTTGAAAATGTGGTGGTCATTGTACAGTAATGAAAGAAGATGCAGCCCTTGCCCACAAAACATTTGATGAATGTTTTCAACTTACATAAAAAATTGTTTTCTACAGTTAACTGGTCTTCATTCTTATCAAAACTGTGGGGTTTTCCAATGTCAGGACACTTGGTGGGTGGATACTTCTCAGAAGAATAAAGGACTTATCAGTGTTTGCTTAGGATCTATTACATTCTCAGCCATAAAAGTAGCTATGCTGTCTATAGCACTCATAAATCTTCACCTAGTCAAGGCTACTGTCTCTTTCGTCATGCAAGTTCATGTTTTAAAAAACTGAGCATAATCGTTCTTCATTCAAAATGAGCATCAGGTAATTAAAATCTCAAAACACCTAATTTCTTCATTACTGGTTTTGAAAAATTCCATGATTCAGTTTGCAAAATTGTCCGAATTGCTGATGAGCTCTGGCACTAAAATCTCTTTACCCTTATAAGGCAAGCATATTCTCAGGCAGATTCTCACCAGGGGGCACTGTTACACATGCTCTTACAGACAATTTTCTTCTGGTGAAAATAATGTCTGGTCTTGGGGAAAAATGGTGAATTGGTGTTAGATTTTGATGCACACTTTTCATAGGGGAGCTGTTGCTAATAAGATAGTTTGAACTGTATTAGTCTCTTTATCTAAATAAGCTACATTTTTCCTATTGAGAAGTGGCCATTGCTACCAAAGATGACATTTCTGTAGACAGTCTGTCTTTATGTGTGTGAATTAACTACACTATTTCAAACTCCGTGTAATCTATAAAAACTCATTCTAAACAGCCCTGAATCTTTAGATTCCCACTGAAACAGCAGCAGAAGGGCAAAGACATTTTTTTTGTTCCTGTGGATTTTTGTTGAAGATAGAGGACAAGTACTATGAAGTAAAACCAGTAATTTAGCTTCAGATAATTATTATATCTGCTGTTTATTAATTAAAAGCATATACTCAGGCAATATGATTACACAAAGAATCTGCATATACGCAGTTACACACATTTGTATTTCTATTAGGTGAATAAAGACAGTTGAGAAAATAATGATAAAGTTTATGCTTCAGGATATATTTTGCCACATCTCTTAAGAAAAATCTTATTCCAGTGTCTTTTCTCCATGATTATGTGTCAGCTGAATTTTTGTTTATATTTTTAATGGAAAAAGGTGTTTCAAGTTCCCTGCTATCTGTTTGGGGGTTTGCATATGTGTTTTTACTTCACTTTGCATTGGTATTTTCCAAACCATCCTTAAACACTAAAATTTAATAGTATACACCATATAAAAATGGACCTTCTTCAGCAAATGAATGCTATTGACTATGCTCCAGCATCTGTTATTGGTGAATTTCCATGGTTATTTGGTCACAGAGCAGATTTTTTTGATTTTACATGAGCCTGTTATCACTGGTCTGTTTGGCAGTGGCTGCAGCGAACAAGCTGCCAGCAAGAGCCCAAGGTAGCTGGGTGACCAGCAGTGGAGTGGTTCCTGTGGTGGCATTGTAGCCATGTGCAGGAGATGTGAACCAGAATTCTTTTTGCTCTACTTCAAATGTTTTTTGTCTCATCTCTTTAACTTTTCCCCCATAAGTTCTTGCAGATAGTATTGGTAAAACTGGCATCACATTCATGCTGTTCACAAGTAGGAAGGTATTTGAAGGTATTATTATTTCAACTGTCTTGTTACAATTCATATTTACTAATCTGTCTCACAAGTCTGTTTGTCACCCTGTGCCCCTGCATCAAAGGGCCATGGAAGATGGTAAATACTATGCCTTTATTTTGTTTTGTTCTGTTTTTTGTAGTTTATTTTGTAAAAAGGGTTGCAGGTGAGATTTGTGGAAGTCGATGAAAAGAAGTCTAATAAAGAATTTTTGCAGTGAGATGCATGCTGCTTAAGCTTGCAGCTCTTCAAGGAATCACTACGTACTCAGAGATAAAGATATGTTATTGACAGAGGTGTGCCTCAGTGGCCATCCTTGTGGTGTGTGCTCCCTGTGTCCTGGTCTGTGATTGTCTTGTCTTGAGAGAGCAAGCAAATACCACAGCTGCTCTCCTGCCAACAGGGTTAATAATAAGGAAGCAAGGGTGCCAGTGCCCTTCCAGACCTCATCCCAGTGCAATATGTATCAAAGCCGGGGTACGTCAGGTTGAGGACCTTTCAGTGCTTTCTGGTTGTGATTTTAGACGTTGTCACGGTATAGTTAATGTTCCAAGAAGCCTTTGGCAAATTTCCCCAGAAAAGCCTGTTAAGAAGCAAAGCTATCATGGGTTAATATGGAAGATTTTTCCTGGATTAATGATTGTTTAGTAGAAAACAAAGGGCAGGGTTAGGATTAGGTTTAAGTTTAGCTTGGTAATGAAAGGAAATTGCTAAGGAAGTCACACATAGACTTGTACAGATAAGCAGGTATTCAAGGGGCTTCTGTTGTTCAATATATCCATCAGGACTTACTGAGAGTTAATTCATGAGGTTGCAAAGTTTGTAGTTACTGCAGACCTACTGCCACAGGGTACATCTAATGTGTATCCATATCTTACGTATTGGGTATGGACTTGGTAACCCATTTAAAAAGTTGAAAGAGAGCTTGCAAAGGTACCCTTACACTTCATTTTAGTGTCAGTCAAGATGGCAGCCACCCCAGGGATACTGGACAGGTTTCTGTAGCTATTTCCTTTGCTTTGGGTAAGGAGCAGGGTACTAAGGAGCACTGATGCTTTAGTTCTTTTCTTCGCAACTTCTGCACTGGAAATCCTAGTAAATCAGATGTGTTGAAAGAGCCAAACAACACTGAGTTCACTGGACTTCTAAGAATATCACTTCTTTTTCTGTTAAGTGTTTTGTAATTTCTGCTGATTTTTCTTCAAGCCCCTTGATTATACTTAGTGCAGTCTTGATGCAGCGCACTTAAATTGCTGTATCAGTGAGATTTGCTAAAGTAAGTCACACATGAATTGTAGGCCATTATCTATCATTAACTCATCTAGAATTTCATGGCAAAGTAAGTGCTATGTATAATGTGCTATATGTGTTTTGTCAATTGCTACTGGTTGTGTTGTCTTAGTATATCAAAATATGGCTGTTAGTAGAGTCAGATGCAGTTTAGGTACATGGAAACCAGTTTGGGAGGAAAAATGTTTTTAATTAATAGTTGCTAATATTTTAAATTATTTCAGTTTTTTCAATTAATTTAGAGGTATTTAAATTAAGATTTATAATGCATTTATTTTACAGTTGCTAGTTGCATATGGTGCCCATGAAATTCATATCCATAGAGAAGAAACAAAAAACCAGAAAAACAAACTTGGGCTCTTTTTGCAGGATATACCTACTACAAAAAAGGCATTTTCTGGTTAAGTAGTTGATGTTTTTACTTCCCAATACCTTGTGTCATAAAAGAGATTTCATTTTCACTTGAAACTTGGCCTTAAGAATGGCCTACTAGCATTTATGATTGTCTTTATCATTTGCAGTCAGTTGCCAACTGATGAGCACAAGACAAAAAAAAGAAAACCCAAACGGTTCTAGCAAATACAAACTCTTATAATCCTACTACTCTAGGGAACACATAGAACTGGGGGCAGATTTTCATGCATCAAAAGGTGCAATTCGATGTCTATGTGCAATTAGATATCATTCTACCTATCTTACATGATGTCTGCTATGTCATCTTGTCTGCCAGCAAAAACGAAGAGTGATCAAAACCATAAATAGGTGTGTTTGCTAGTTCTCTTTCCTTTAGAGAATGGTGGTAGAGTGAATACTGTTGGTCTGTGTGTGTGTGTGTGGTTTGGAGAAGCTGCTGAACAAAATATCTACTGTTATTCAACCTCTTCTAAATGCCAGTGATCCCGTACTTCCTTCCCTCTGTTATTCTTTCAGTTGAGAATATTTTTCAGCATGCTGGTTCCCAATAGGATGAGGCGAACCATTATCAAGAACCATGGGTTCTCTAACTATATTTTCATCTTAGGGTACCTGAATACTTCCGAAAAATCTCTGCAGCTCCTTTTAGTGGGGATACTTGATCTTCTGCTGATTTGTGTTTTGTTGATACTTCTTGTTTTGGTTTGGCCACTAATATTTTGTTGAGAAGATGAATTGCAAGCAGGTTTATGATCTCTTAGTTCACCACTTACAGTGTTTAGAACTAGTGGGAACAGAGTGTTTTCTGTGAAAAGAACGTTGGCAGACTGGTATACCTCACTGTTTCTTCTTGTTTCTGTTTGCTTTGTCTCATCTCATCTCATCTCATCTCATCTCATTTAATTTTCTGGAGACTAGATCCTGTTTTGCTCAATGTTTTCTATACCGTGTCTTTCAATAATTAATGGACTGTTTCCACTAAAACTAATGGAGGCCTATAAACACATTAGTGAATAGTTTTGTAGCATAAAACAATCGCAGAGTTTCCATTTTATGGCATAAAACAATGGAAAAAAATATTTTTCTGGTCTGACTAAAATTTGATTATCTTTTATCAGACTTGCAATCCAGCCATCATCTGAAGATCATCCTCAGACTCAAGTGAGCTTCTCTTTCTAAATTTATGTTTGTTTCTAGGTTTGAATTTGTCTTTTCTTGTTCTACTTTTTCCTATGAGTTCTAGTTAGCTTTCTTCATTGGCTTGTTTACAAGAAGTATGCTGAATGACGTTTTTTAAGCCTAAAAGCAATTGTGTCCTTTATCCCTTACTACTACCTGGGAGACAGTGCACGTTGCTATTGTTTGAGACGTAGTGGTGCTTTGTAATAATTTGCATGTTTTGTTTGTGGATTTGGTTACCAAGTAGTATACTTTATTACTGCATTCAGTGAAATGGAAATATTGGAAATAAATAGTTAAATATTGGAAGTTTATTGTGTGATCATATTTGTTTAGCTTAATGGCGATATGTTGGAAAATCAAGAACAGTGGCTTGATAAAGCACTGACCTACTAATGTTTCTTGTAGAATTAATACCACTTGATTTTACATACATCTGATGAGCAATGTATTTCACAGATGAACTTGTCAGAGTGAGAGGTAAAAGTCTGTGTTCATTAACTCAGGAAAATAAAAGCCTAAGAAGATTGAAAAGGGTAAGAAGAAAGAGGACTGACATGAAAGGGTAACGGAATGAAAAATTTCAGGGACTTGAGTGACTTGGAAGGTGAGACATGATTAATCTCACCTAGAGGTTGTAAAAACGCTGGTTGATCATTCTGCTCCTCACTGGTCACAAGTTCCCAAAGAGAAAAAAATTAATCTTGTTGGCTGACTGGGCAGGTGGAAGGCACTGTACTGCAACTCTGGACCTAAAATTCAGTTGGGTAGAGAAGAAGTAAAGAACTGCCAGAAATGGATGTACATATGAACCTGGGTTCAGTGTTGCATCTAACTATTGTTAAAGGCAGAAAAATTTTTAATTTGCTAAAGTTTTAAAGGACTTTTTTAAAACTTTAATTAAGAGTTTTTCATATTTGGATAAACTAGCATTGTATTCATTATGAGAACTAGATTGTTCCCTCTTTTTCATTTTTCAGTGTAATTGTTTTATAGATGCTTTTTCAGAAATTTTGTATATATTAATCAAATTTTTGACTTAGCCTAGTAGTTGTCATTTTTATCAGGTCTCTGATAATGTTACTGTAATGACTAAAGAATTAGCATGGTGAACATTTACAAAATTCTGAAAGTTTTCTTAAAATTCCACACTTAAATCTGCTATATTTGTATAAATGCATATTTTTCAACTTTTTGAGTTATCAGCACATTTCTCTAGAGATAATGGGATTACATTTAAACAGGAGTCTATCATAAAATTATCCCTAAGCCAAACTGCATAACCTTCTCTTTCTAGCTCTCTCTATACAAAAAAGCCTGTTATATATGTGTGTTGAAAATAAAATTGTAGTATAAATCTGTAAACATTATTTTTTCTATATATTTTGTTAATTACTCCATTAATCCAGGTATATTGGTATTGATTTTCATTCTAGAAACTAAAATTGTAAGTATTAACGTGACTATATTTGCTTATCCAAGACCTCAGTGCCAGCTTTTGCTATTAAGATTAGGTAAAGTACATCTTGGCTACATTTTAACTATGAGTTCTTACTGTAGTTTAAACTTGTAAGTAAACACACCACAGTGTATATATAGGCAGTGTAATTTTTTTTTAAAAGGTCATCTGTGTAAGTCAGCTACAAATCATTTTTTTTGTTGCCAGTAGTCTTGTTGCTACTGTTTATGTTACAAAAGTTCTATTTAAATATATTAAAAATGTTTTCTTTTTTTTATTGCTGGATAATTCAGACCCCATTATTAACACTTTTTTTTATTATTTATTTTTAACTTCTTTATTCAGAAATGTCTTGGTTTAGGGAGGCATTAAATTGACAAAAAGCTGCCGATGTTTTTCCATCCTTCTTCCCATTGCCTGACACTTTGTCAAGAGTGTAAAATTATGTATCAGAGAGTAAAATATGGATTAAGAAAAATTCAATCATCCTGAAAGGGGCAGTGTTTTGTTTTGGTTCTTTCCCATTATTTTCTCTCCCTCCCCCNNNATTATTTTCTCTTTTTTTTTTTTCCCCCCCCGCTCCGTGTGTCCATGTGTTGTTTGCCCCTGCTTTTAAGCAAAATGATGTGATTTATCATAGTGCTTTACTTTGGATCCTAGCTCACTGAAATAATTCAACACATAGCTCTTTTTTATTGTGCTTTTATTTCAGCAAGCCATTTTTTTGCACAATAGCATACTGTTTGGACACTTGAAAATTCAAATGAAAAGCAGAATTTTTACCCCAGAGTAGTTTTGGACCAGCTTTTCTACGTAGACAATGCAATTTGTAGAATGTTGCCGATCAGTATACATTTTCTATATATTGTATGCACTTGTTTGTGCAACCAAAACTTGTTTCATGTTTTGCTTACAATATTAATGCAGCATATTGCATGTTATGTGGGTCCAATCACATTCTGAGTAGTTGTTACTTTATGGCTCGGTTTCCACATTTGTGCAGCTCATTCCAGTTTGAAAGATGACAGATTCCCAGAGCTCACAGTAGAGAAAGAAACCACTGCTGAAATCTGTAGTAAAAGCAATCTGTCTGATAAAAGGCTAACCAAAAGAGTAAATATCTGGACAAGATGGAGAGAACAAGAGAGGAACAACCAAGGCAACAGATGTATCATACATCAGGGGAAATGCAATTTAACTCCTCCTCGCAATTACTTAAAAAAAAATCCAAACCTTCTTTTTTACACTAAAAAGGAAGGTATTCAAAGACCAATCCAGTTCAAATTGTCATAAGAAACATGTAACTTGCACATTCTATAAACATCTTTTATGAATGTTTTAAAGAAGAAAAAATGTCTTTTGACCATGACTGTAATTGTGACTGCGACCAATCACTGGACTGTGATTGGTCCCCAGATTTTTTTGGCTCTTTTTAAATCACAGTGGTTTCTTCTGAAGGACAACCACATATTCTTGGTCCATGATTGCAATAATTAGACAAAATTGCACTTTTCTGTGTTATTCACAAGTCAGTGTAGATTTTTAGAGTGTCTCCTTATGGGAATGATATTTTTTAAAGCCTATTAGAAAATAATGTAAATAGTGAAGTAAAGACAGAGGAAACTCTACTTAAATACTCAACAGATAGCTATAGCTCTTTAAATTGAAAATGTGGTATTTTAAAGGAATGGATTTTAAATTGACATAGAAATTATTCTAAAACTAATCAAAATATGCTGTAATTAGTACAATTTTAATTTGATTGTTGTTAAGTACTTTGTGTAAAGTCTAATTTGCCATTAGATTCACAAGTATATAGTTAGATTTTAAATACCTTTCTTACCTCAGAAATACTAAGCATATATCTACAGTCCAATAACAACAGCCACCAAACACCATTTGATATTTCCAGCTAATTTGGACAGTACATTAAAAGGCTAAGGCATGCATTACACATTTTAACACAGCCTCAATGCAGCTATGCAAATTTTTCATTGCATCTAAATCATATCCAAGTAGATTTGGGCTGAATTTTCAAAGCTTTCTGTTTTGTTTTGTTTCATTTTTTTCCCATAAAACTGATCTTTCTTTCAGGAAGGTTTTTTTTTCCTTGCACAGTTCATGTGAAGCAGGCTTTAAAACACTGGGCATGAGTCTGAGAGTAATGATAACTATGAATTTGAGGCAGAGGAGAATTAGTAGCACTCCTGGTATCAGTGGGTGCGAAGGTCTCTGTTATTAAGGACCACAACTAAATAAACATGCTAGGTTATGATTGCTTTATTGCTTTTTGCTCATTTTATGTCATTTTATTGCCATACTAATGACTATAGAATTAGGTGTGGAAGGGAGTTCTGAAAATGTAAGTCTAAAAGAGGTATATAGAAAAGTGTATGCTTCCCATAGAGATTCCAACTTCTCCTCGTCATGGGTGATAGGAGAGACTAATTTACCTTGCATAGATAAGTGAGGGTAGGGAGAAAGGCACAGAGGGACTTAAAGAACAGATCCATTTCTAGGCTTCATTCTCACTTTAGTACCCCTGCTTATTTCTATGTGCCTTTATAGTGGCCCCAGAGGGAGAAGCTGTGTCATTTCAAGTAGTGTGTTTTTCTTCCACTGTTAGCCAAATGGTGTATTTCTGTTCCAGGGCCTCTGCAAGAAAATATGCAGATGAGAATTAATTTTATATATGTTTAACTATTGAATAAAATACTCTAATTTCTGATATTGCCAGAATCAATCTGGCATACTGGTGTAACTGTATCACTTATGAGCACAGAAAGTACTGATGGGCTAATAATTTTACTGCTTCCTATTTTGCATGCACTGCAGTTTACAAGATCAATAAAGAATGTAGTACCTCAGCAGACTTACAGTTTAGACTGTAAGAATCTCTGTTCTTGACTAAAGTCCTGTTGTATCTAAATAAGGATAGTTTCATCCCTGGTGTTTAGAAGTGATTTTCTGTGTTGTCATTTTGTTTCAAGGGAAGAAACCATAAGGTTTCTAGTAATGTAAAAAGCAAAGCAAAGAATGCTGTCTTAGCTGAAACAGGTGGATATTTTTGAAATACAAAAACCTAAAAATGACATGCTTTTCTTTGGATCCTAATAGCATGAAGTTATATTTGGGATGCAAAAAATAAATTGTCTTTCAGAACTTTATGAGTGACTGGTGTATATTTTATTTGTATTTAAGAGTTGCTTTTAAAGGTACAGACTACACATATATAAGAATGTATAGAGTTAATAGGTAATGTTGACATAAATATACGTAAACCAATAAATAGATAGTGACTGCCTAGCTAAAGCTTAGCACCTTGAAGTGCAGTTCACCCAAGGCTGCAAAAGCTATAAAGTTAAAGACCTCAAGGCTACTACAAAATGCCATTTTGTTTCTTTCATGCCTTCATCCTTTTTGAAACTCTCTCTACGTAGTCAAATTAAAATTGTTTTTCTTTCAGGCTTTTCTACTACAAATCCTGTTTCACTATGTGGTTTACTCAGTACCTAAACATTAGTCATCCAAAGAGCAGGGGATTTTTTATTCATATGCTTCTGTGTCAACAATTTTAAAAACCATTTTGTCTCCTATTCCATATGTAATCCTTCCAGATAGTATTTCAAGACATTGTATAAATTCTATGCTTTTTTGTTCTACAAGTGGAAGAAAATCTGGCATCAGCGTTGTCTGATGACTTAAGCATTTTCTTTAATCTTCAGAAATGCCTTTGTACCTTGAATGAAAACACTGTATTCTCAACCTTTATAATCCAAATAAGAATTTTATTTAGAAGCATAGTTGGTTTGCATTGCAGGTAGCTTAGCATTTATTTTACTCTTACTGGCCGCAGGTATTACCTAGAGATGAGGATGGAAACACTGCCTAGGAAATCAGCCTTTCCTCTATGTATGGAGAATGGAAGCTTCTATGCTCTTCAGTTTTCTTTTCTGAGTGTAATTGAAGTTTTGCTACATGCTTCACTAATCGCCTTGCTTGCTAAAGGCTGTATCATTGGCTGACCTGTTTCAACATGCCACTCGCTCAGAAATTGATGAGTGTTTGGAGATGCATCAGTTGTAAAGATCATGTGCTTCTGAAAGCCATAGAAATGCCTATGAAATTGGAGAAGCTGGTGATAGGTTGATGGAACCAAAACCCCCCAAATTTTTGCTAAAGGATATTATTTTATCCACCCAACAGTGTGTGCGCTCCTCCTCAGGCAGATGTTTCCTCATCATATCTTATTACTTTCTCCAGTACAGATTTTCCAATAACCTTCTGGGAAAAGTTGAACAGAAGACCTGTGAACCACTAGTTGCTTCTTTCTCTTTTAAATTGGTATGCTTTAATCAGTTAATTACGGACTTTGTGACTCCAGCATGTATTGACCTTAAAGACCTCGTCCTTGAAAGGTGCTGATTTTTTCTACTGCTTTCATTACATGTAGAATGGTCAGGTATTCTTCAGTTTGGGACCTTAAATATACATGACTTCAAAAAATATTTTTCCCCTTTCCACTTTTTAAGTGAATTAAGAGTGTTTTCCTCTGTCTCCCAGTGAGCTCCATGATTTTTATTCCTTTCTACTCAGCAGCAACCCATGTGTTTTGAATTCAGTCCTGCTTGGTTCATCACAATGACTTTTTGGACATTTTTCCTGTTTATTAGCACTACTTTTGCTCAATTTTTGCAAATATCCTTTGGACTTGTTACAATTTGATTTTCTGTCAAGAATAGTCCAACGAAGAGAAAATGATGGGCAGAGGAAATGATGCTGGTGTATATCCTATTTGCAATTCTAATAACAGCTTTGTGAATTTGAACACATTACTAAAGAGCACTTCACTCAAGTGCACATTACTGCGGAACTTACTAAACATGCCTAAGAGTAGTGCTATTCCAATCTTGGCAAATTAGATGGATAACATAATTTGCAGCAGTTGTTAATTACGTATCAACTGTAATCACAGGATAATTCTGTTAATTGCTTATCACACTGAGGTTAACTTTGTGTCATTTATATTTATTTAATTTGTAATTATAATAATACACTTGATATTGTCCTTTGGCCACTTTTAAAAAAATAGTCACGGTTCAGCAAACATAAGACAAGAAAAGATCTGAGTCACCAACTTGGCTGACATTGCCAACCTATGTAATACCTTTCATAAATTTCTCTCCATGTCTTAAAATCAGTGAGGTTCCCTAGCTATCCAAATGGAGGAGTCTTGTTGCAGTGCCTTAACCCTGACATATTTAGAAGCTTTCCACTTGTCAGCCTCAAATTTATACCTTTGCACTAATGGCAATATTGTTTTATTTTCTAAATAATTTTCCCCCCTATGTACCTTGATTTATTTGTAGAATAAACTCCTACTCCCTCTTCACTTCCATGAGGTGGGCAAATCAACTCCTTTTAGTCTTCTTCAGTAAGATCCACATATTCGTGCCCTGAACATGGCTGGCAAGCCATTAGTGCTCCTAATTCCAGCTGTAATGGCAGCTTTTAACTCCCCTCCTTGTGCAGATGGAAGCTGAAATGCCATTCACTGTCATATGAATGACATATAGGAGGAGGTGTAGAAGAGTTCTGCTGGCTCTAGGAAATGTGTCCAGAAGTACTGATGGAAGTAATTGACTGGCTTCTTATTCTGGCTAAATGAATAGATATGGCAGCGCTTTAATTAAAACTGTTTGAGACAGCTAAGTCAATCTTTTGAAACCAAGTCCATCATGGTCCATAATTTAATTTATATATACACCTGAAAGACAGGGAATGCTGTAGTAATGTAGCCTGGGCAGGCTAGAAAGGTCTTGTGATTCTTAGTGAATAAAAATAGTATTGAGAATTGTGGCACTGGGGGATAATGGCAGAACAATCCTGTATTGGTCAGAGAATTAGAGGACTGGCTGGGAAAAAGCTCTGCTGTGAAGAACAGAAGGGTCTTGGTATAGGGCAAGCAGAGAGTGAGCCAGAGGACCAACAGCATCCTGGGCTGTATTAGCAGGATCAAGGGAAATTATTATTTCCTTTTACTCAGCACTTGTTAGATGGCATCTGAAATGTTCCATTCAGTTTTGTCCTCTCCCTGTCCACCCTTACAGCAAATACGATATCTTCATGTCTTTTTAGTATTCAATGATTCTGAATACTTCGGGGTTCCAAAGTAACTGTTTCTGCCACACTTCCTAGGAATGGATGGATTTCATGTTCCTTTTTTAATTGTTCCTTCAAAGATAACAGTAGACAACAGTGCTGTAATTTTGTT
>VYXB01007922.1:534148-595756 GCA_013397135.1 Pachyramphus minor
TGCAGATCAAATGAGACAAGTCACAGCAGTCTTCAACTGGAAAATATTTGTTATGTTTCCTATTCCTAACATTTATTATGTGTAAAAAAATTTAACAAAGAAGTTTCAGTGTTTGAGTTGTACTTACTCAAAAGCCCAGGCAACCCCAAATTTTACCAAGAAGTCACATCTTTATTAGACCAAGCAAGACTTCAAACAGCCAACAATGATATTCTCTTTGGTTCAGCTGTTGTGCTAATGTTCAGTATAGCAGTCAGTCACTACAATTGCTAGACTCTGACTCTGTACCATACATCATCTTAGAAAGAAAATCATGTTACCCCCATTTTTTCACTCCACTGCAGATGCTGAAAGTTTTCAAATGGCTTATTTGTTCTATGTGTAATAAAACTTTAACATAAGTGGTTAGAATACACCCAGTAGTGACCTTTCCATCACCTAGGTGAAGTCATCTTGGTTTCCTTGGGCACCATTGCTGCTGACTCATCCTTCCTGATTCCTAAACAAATTGTTCTTTTTGATTAGGATATTCTTTTCTACTGCTTCTTTTTTGAAGCTGAAAGACTAAATTTTCACAGAAAGTTACTTTCACCATTCTCACTAATCAGAGAAGGGTATTTGAATACTAATGTATTTTGAATGCCAATGCATTTACAGAACTCACCAAAAATGGACTCTCGCCTTAGATATTTTCTCGTGTGTCTAATTAAAGCAATGTTAGCTGGAAAATTAATCAATTTTAGGTTTTATCAGGGCATTTAATCAGTAGACAGTATGGTTCACAGCTGTTTTTGCTCCTTGTTCAGATGAAAAGGTGTATATCTTTTTTTTTTAAAGAAAGATTGCATTGTTTTAAAAAAACACCAAAACTTCGGAGGGCAACAACTTTTATTTGCCTTCTGAGATAAACGTAACATCTGCTGTGTTTTCTCCTTTTTATTAACATAGAGTGCAGCTTTGATAAGGCAGTTTAGCTTCCAGTGACTGCGTCACTGTAAAGTGCATCACAGTTCTGGCCCAGGAGATGCACTTGAATAATGTCACAGCAAGGTGGGGAAGTGACCTGTATCTTCCACATATCCTATATTTCTGGTTGCCCAGGCCAGAGAAGATATCAGATAGGAAATATGCCTAGGTGCTTGGTGCATCTTCTAAAGGAAATTGTAGAGTCCTGTGCTTTGGTCACAGGGATCATGGGTACACATGCACAAACCAGAGCTGCAGGCAAGATCATGCAGGACAACTGTCCCACATTTAGGTGCCGTAACTTACTTGCTTTGTCGCTGTCTATTATGAGGAATATTCTTCATCTAGCTTATTTTTGGGTTATATTACATATATCTCCGTTTTTATCAAGTGCAGCAATACCTGAGTCTGAGTCTGTTAATCCTCACTTGGGATAGTGTGTCATTTTATGATTTCACGTGTGGACATTTTTTTTAAGTTGACTGACTCTCTTCTTGAAGCTCATGTCCTCTGAAATGTATTTTAAGTTGGTGCAAACATTCATTATTGAACTGGGGGATAAAAATATTATGAATCTGTTTTTAAATGAGATAATGGGTGATTTTGTTGGTATTTATAAACTGTAGCATTTGTTCCTAATGATATATTTTCAGTTTTGAGGAAGTGCTCCAGTGGAGAGTGCAGAAGGTGGGTGTCCATCCAGGGTCTCCACTCTCAGCACTCTTCTCAGATTTTGGGGAGTTATTTGCATATATTTACCTCACCTAATTCTAGGTGTCTGTTGGATTTGTTTGAGCACTTTGGTTAGACAACCAGAGGGAAAAATGGTAGTTTTGAGAGGTGATCCAGTTCAACCTACGGTTGAAGATAGGTTTGAGGAATCTGTTTAGACAAAGGGAGTTTAGTTTGTATGCAGGTGACTGTATTGCAGACACGTGGATTCAAGTGTCGTAAACATTACCTTTAGTTGTCCTTTGCCACATTTCTTTATTCATTAAAAGGGAAAGATAGTTTATCCCTCTCTCACAGATAGGGAAATAATGTTACTGACTGCAAAGTTCTCAGTTAAAATGATGCAGCCTCAACACATTAAAAACAAGGAATACAGCCACATATTGTTGATGTCCAGAAAAATGATCCAGACACAGCTGTTATCTGTTGAAGGTAGACTTGATCATGTAACCTACACTATTGCACCTACATATAATTTTTCAAATTGCATCTTGATGATTTGTATTGCATTTTTACTCATAACTGCACCTATGCCCATTTATCAAAGTTTCTTCTTACTTGCTCTAAAGATAGAGACTAATTACAACCTTGCAGGACCACTTCTCTCCTATTTTCTATGCCAGTGAATTTTTCTCTGCTCAGCTTGATCAGTGTTCTGGCTTCACTAGTTAGAGAGATGCAGCCTCCCTTCTTTTTCTAATACTTATCATCAGCTTTTGAAAGGGACTTCTACTGATTTTGAGCTTATTAAATCACTGTTTAAAAACTGTTGGAAGCAGATATATTTGTATTTCTTTGAAGTCACAGTGGTCAATGTTTTGTTCCTACCTGGGAACATACCTAGCATGTTAAAACTTAGGAGATTACAACTGGGCAATTGAAGAGCGAATCTGTGTATGTACAGCGAAGCACAGACTTAAGCTTCTTCTCCAGAGGATTCTGTTTTGTGCTTACTGGGATCTGAATTTACTGTGCTTAGAATGTAGATGCCTCTGCCCATAAAGATATCAAGTGTCCCGGATGTCCCTGGTTCCTAGGATAGCCCTGTTTGTATTTTCAAAGATATACTGTTGTTAATTTATGTCTGCTGAAACCAGTAATGACTTCATTCTCTTAAGAAATGTAATATAATTATTTTAAGGAAAAGAGAAGGCTTCATGGAGACCTTAGAGCAACCTTCCAGTACTTAAAGGGGGTCTACAAGAAAGCTGAAGAGGGATTTTTTTACAAGGGCAGGGAGCAATAGGACAAGGGGGAGTGTCTTTAAGCCGAAAGACAGTGGGCTTAGGTTAGATGCTAGGAAGAAATTCTTTACTGTGAGGGTGGTGAGGCACTGGAACAGATTCCCAGAGAAAAAAGTCGTGGATGCCCCATCCCTGCAGGTGTTCAAGTCTGGGCTAGATGAGACTTTGAGCAACCTGGTCTAGTGGAAATTATCCCTGCCCATGACAGAGGAGTTGGAACTAGATGATCCTTAACGTCCTTTCCAACCCAAACCATTCTATGATTTTATGAAAATCAGAGTATTTTACACGCATGCCTTCCCAGGCTGGGAGTTGTTATAAAAACTTCATATTTATTTGATGCATAAAATCAAGTTCTTCTGGTACTTGAAGGAGCTGATCTAAAATATGGTTGAAACGAATCATATGCCTTTATGCTTTCGTGTTGTTCTTTTGTCCAGGTAGTGTTTTGAATTTTCTATTCCTTCGTCATACTTTCAGTTTAAACTGGTAGTCTTTAATATGCTCTGAACTTCTCATTAACTGATTTTTTTAACAATAAAAGTGAGAGAAGTTGTTAAGCTCAGCATAACCATGCTAGTGTCTTGGAAGAGTTAAGCCAAGTCTGTTGACACAACGTTCTTTCTGAGGGAATGTGATGAGTCAGTTTATGCTCTAGTTAAAAATTTTAATTTTAGACAGAGTAACTGAAAATAATGGCACTTGCCTGTTATTTAATTAGCCTTTTACGCAAGACAAAGAGTTACATAGTCACTAGCATGAGCAGAAGTGTATTAAGTTTGTTTTAAAATGTTATGCAGAATACATAACTTATTTAGCAGGAGGTAGAATATAGAAATTAGAGGACTTACTGTGATTAATTGATCACACAGAAAAGAAAGGTTCTAGCAAGCTGAAAAAACAGAATCCCAAACAAACCTTGCCTTGATACTGGTTAACCTTTTTTTGAACTCTTTTATTGTGTATGACAAAGGCAAGTGTGTTTATCTGAGAAAAAAAAAATCTCATTATATGGTATTTCTCAAGATAACTCTGGATAAATTGTAAGTCAAATTTATCTAACTGGCTATATAAAGCATTTTTTATGAGCAAGTTTGCATAAAACCTGCCAAGAACGCTTATTAAGAAATTACTAATCACTTGGGGATGACTGAACAGGAGTGCTTAGTCTTGCTTATCAATATCTTGATGATTTGGTTTTATCTTATGCCTGAACTCTTTCCTCTTAACTTCTCATTTCATTCTGCTCTCCAGGACAACTCTCTGATTAACTTTCTTGTGTGTAGCAGAAAAAAATAAGTTACCTGATTGAAGCAAATAATTAACAAGTGTCTCCAGTCCTTTAACTGTAACTCAGCAAACCACAAAATTCTATGCAACAAAAATCTTCTAAGCCCTCTAAACTGTCAACAGTTCATGGTTATTGTGAGTTTTCAAGAATAAAATAGAAATATTAAGTACTAATAGTAATTCACCTACATAAGAGCAAACCTGATCTGTTTTTATGTAAAAAGCAAAAGTATCCTATTTTTTATCCTTTCTCCCCATAAATATGGACAATTTTCTAATGGTACTTGCTAACCTCAGATAGGCTGAGCAAATTTACTGTAAATCTGGACACGAAACAAGCACAGAAATGGATTGAACTGGCAAAATACTGATTTACTATTAGTTCCCGGGGAGAATCTGCACGTGGACAATACATGTTAAGAATTACTAATATCCATTATGCAGGAGGAAGAGCTTCCATGTGTCAATTCAAGAGGCATATCCAGCCATCACAAAAAATCTGACAATAAATTCATATGTGTACATACTTATGTACATACATATGTATACATAAAACAAAATTTTAAATCTGCATAATATTTGATATTTACGTATGTTGCAGTGTACTATGATCATCCTCCTGGAATGGCTAGATAAAGAAATACAACTACTCTGTGTACTCCATATTTATTACCTAGCTCTTGTACCTTGTGTTCTACCTGAATAGAAACTATTAGAATACACTAGATTAGACTAGATTAGAATAGTATAGACTGTTTCAGTTGAAAGGGATTTACACTGACCATCTAGTCCAACTGCCTGATCAAGTCATGGCTGATCAAATTAAAGCCTTGATGGACATTGTCCAAATGCCTCTTTAACACTGGCAGGCTTGGGGTATTGACCACCTCTCCAGGAAACCTGTTCCTGGAGTGTTTGACCACCACACTCTTGGTAAAGGAATGCTTCCGAATGTCCAGTCTAAATCTCCCCTGACACAGCTTTGAACAATTCCCACTTAGCCTATCACTGGATATAGGGGCGAAGAGATCAGATGCAACTCTCTCCCTCTCCACTTGCTGTTCTCAGAAAGCTGTAAAGAGCAATGAGGTCACCCCTCAGCCATCTTTCTGAAAGACTGTTATCAAGCTTCCACTTCACCATTAGCCATCCCTGTAAATCTTCCCTTAGAAATGTGCATCTTCCAGCACCCACACACAATGTTCTCCATCAGGGTAGTTGTACAACTGGTTCTTGACATTTAGTGGTGGCCCATATACAATGGTTCATGTCTGACCTCTTGGCTACAAGATAGCTTTTCCTTGACTATTTCCTACTCTTCAGCAGTGGTGTTATTCAGTGAAAGGCTGTCTTATGCTAAGTTGAAGGCTGAGAAATCTCAGAACAAAGTTATTAGCTGCTGTCATACAGTTATAGGTATAATCCAGCTCACTTTAGTTGAAGATATTCACTGCATCATGAGAGTAATAAAGAACTGAAATAATAACAATAGCAAAAATTGTCTTGAATATGGTAGGTAATCAAGAGCTGGAGAGTGCAGCTGCAGAACAACCAAGCACAGATATGCCATGGGTTTCACTAAACCACTGACAAACAGTAGCAGAAGGCAGCTGCAAAATGGAGAAGATGTGTGCAGATTGTGGGTGAATACAATATGAGAATCATCCTCAAAACATTTTTCTGTTAAATAGAGTACAACTAAGGGTTTGCGAACTGGAATGTGTCATGTACTTTGTGAGATGCTACCTGGGTCACTCACTGATGTATGTGTGCATGTGTAAGTGATAAATAAAATCAGATAAACCAGATAGCTTTGTTTACCTTGACCCTAAGTAGTGGATGTAACATCTTCCCTTTGCATATGACACCATTATTTTGCTGTTGCTATCCCCTCAATGACACTGTGGTATATAAAGTGAATAAGTAAATAATTTACCCTTTTTGAATAAAACTGCGAGAATTATATTTGGATTAGGGAGGGAGAATGTGAAAGCGGGCTGTATCCTCAGTGAGTGTAAACTATCTTCGGAATTATCCTGCAGCAACAATTCTTCAGGCTCAAAATATTTTAGAGCTTTCATATTCCTTTGATATTTCCTCTCAAGTACTGACAGGGCGAAGACCGAGGTGTATGCAAGATTAAAATTGCAGTTGATAGAGTTTAGAGTATTGGATCTATTACTCAGCTTTGAAACTTTGTTGTGGACTACTTATTGACATCTTTGTAACTATTTTGGGATTATTCAAACTTGAGAAATGTGCTTTATGGTGAGTCCATAGTGTTTGACAAGTCAGAAGCCAGGCGTGTTCTTTGTTGTCTATGTTTATTCACATTCATGACTGTTGAAGTTGCAGCCAGTTGTTCTGAATGACAAATCATTTTTGAAGCCAAAAACATAAAGACAATTCAGACCTCACAATAATTGTCTGTTCCCTGTTATACCAAAAACTGAAACCAACCCTAGTCATAACATACTAAAATTATGTATGCTGTATGATAGAGTGGAACTCAACGAATGACCAATTTAAGTGAAAAAAGAGGCAAATTCAATATGTGCAAGAATGTCCATTTTACAGAAAGCCTGGGGTGGTCTAAGTGTCCAAAAATGTGTGTAATGAAAACAGGCTTAGCCTAGATTTCCCACAAAGATCTGTACTTAGGTTTCACCTGGCATGATTTGTTGCATGCAATCTTACCCCCTTGCCTAATAAGTGTGCTGTGAGAACCTCTTACTGAATTCTGGTACTGGCTTTGCTTTTCTAGCGTTTTATTTAATTACTGTATTTTTTAGGAGAAAGTCAAAAAGTGAGATGCAAGATGAAAAGGCACAGAAGCATCTAAATGCCATAAATTGACTTATAAAATCTCATAGTTGGTGCTGGCTTTGAGAAGTGAGTGTGAGATGATGCCTTTGGTCACCTTAGTGGGAGCAGTTGTTGTGCTATGCATTTACTCTCATGATTCACAAATTGTTCTGAAAAATCCTTTGGCATTAACCAGCTCAAAAGCAACTTTATCCTTGTTTGGCTCTGAACTTTTTGGAGGGGTGGGGGGACAGGGGTGTGACAACTTTAAAAGACTTGCTGTAGTATTTTAGAGTTGTAGAAGACTGTAGCCGTATTTCCATCATGTTACTTAGGTCTTCAGCACAAAAACCTATTTCTTTTCCGAGCAGCTTGGGAATACAGGTTTAAACTTTAATACACATTTGTGCTTTATCACCGATTTTTAGATCTGATCCTAACTCTGACATTTTTGTTTATTTAAAACACAAAAATCCAGCACTCTCTATCAAATAAAGCAATACCACAGTGTTACAAATCTTTCTGTGACAAGTACGTCATAATTTTATATGTTTTACAAGACAAGCAAACATTTCTGAGTAATTACTCACAGACCATTTATGAAATACTTGGGGGTGGATGTCAGCAGAGCTGATGGGATGGTAGCTGGCAGTGTTCTCCCTGGCACTGAGGGTGTGTTACAGGATAGGGAAGCCCAGTCTCTGGTATTACAAGGGTGTGTATCTTTGTAAGCCAAAGATGAGATTGCCCACAGGTGTGCTGAAATTACGCACTGCTTCTTGGTTAGCAAGCTTTTGGCAAATTCTGACTTGGAGATATTTGTCTGATTTTACTGTAGTAAGTAGACATTCTGGCTCAACTCGTATGTTTTCATTAGGGTTGGTTAGTACAGACCTGTCCCACCTGTGCCAGCAGACAAGAGGGGAAACAGATCAAAATGTGTGTTTTATCAACATGCTGGATAAATATGCCAGGTTATTGACAAAAATAGGATGTCTTCCAAGTGTGTGCACCACAACTCACTGTACTCGCAAACGAGGAAATACTGTGAAGATGTGTTCCTTACTCAGAACATGGGAAACAAAAAAGCTTTAAATTAAGGCTTTATTCTGGGGATCTACATTGCTTACTAAGCTGGAAAGATAAAAGGACAAATTGCTCCTTTAAAAAAAAAAAAAAAAAAAAAGAAGAAACCCATAACTGTTTCAGTAGTGATAGAAGTTTAAGATTTGTTTTTATTTTCAGGAAGACTTTTATGGAAATAACCTTGATTTTATTAGCTTGTGTTTTATGCCACAATCAGAAAGAATGATTACATTTAATATAGAGAGCTGGACAATTAACAGAGTTAATAGTCTTAAAGATAAGATAGGAATGCTTTCTGTATGTGATCCTGAGGTCATCAAATTTAAAGAAAAAAAGCAACATAACCATATGAGCAAAACCTTTATTGTGTAGCTTTCTCTTTCTTCCCAATCATTGCAAAATTTACTTTGAGAAATCATTTCTTACTCAAATATACATTTTCTCAAGGAAATGTTTCTCAGTTTGACTAATTACACAGTTTTAAAACTTTTGCTTACCTTCAGCTGATACTTCTTGGCTGTCAGTAGTAGATGATTTGAGTTAGAACATCTCATACTAGGAACTGCTGTGTCATTCAGAATTTGAAAAACAGCTCAGGTGTCCAGTATGTAAAGAAAACTGCTGAGTGGGGATCTGAATACTAGTGAACATTGTAAAACTTGGGCTGACATAGGACCAAAAGCTGTTCATCATTAAGTGTCTTTCATCAACTGCTCTAATTCCAGGACTGTATTCTAATCCACCTAAGGCTGAAAGAAAACATATTAATATTTTACCGTAGTGATTTAGTATACATTAATTGTTCATGATGTACTTCATGATGCTAGAAATCCCCCAGAAAGCAGATTTTTACGAGTGCAAGATTTGACTGTAAGAAGTTTCCTTAGCAAAACATGAAAAAAATAGTATAAAGAATGTATTTCCTACAGCGTACATTTTTCCATATTAAAAAATCAATTGAAATGAGTTTTTATATGACAGAAGTATGAAGGGTCAATTCATTCCCTCTCTTTAGCAGTCACTAAGGGACCTGTTTTGGCAGCACTGAAGAAGTTCTACTAACAGCAGAGGGAATAGCAGGATTTGATCATGTCATACATGATATCTTCCATTCATTCCCTTTCTTTAAATTAACTTATATGCCAGACTGTTTTCAGGACTGCAGTTTTGAAATAAAAATATGCATTAGATGTGTGTGTAAGCATACAATTTTGGAATTAAAAAGCCAGAGACTATTATAGAAAATCTTACAAAAATATGCACTAAGGAACAAAAGATAATTCTAGTTAACATGTAAATACTTTTATATTTTGTTAAGTAGCATATTAATGCAATGAATATTTTGTTATGTAACCAGTAATTAGTATTGTAGCAGATACTATACAAATACAACAGATTGTTGTAGCAAATAAACAAATTCTGCTACAGAAGAAACTTTTCAAACTGAGCCATCAGGTAATATGAAACTAATTCCATCTCATGAAGAAACTACAGTGATTTCCTAAACAAATATTGGCTGTCAGTAAATATGAATCTTAATTTAATATGCTTCTTTAAGAAAAAGTGGTAGGTATGGTTAAAAACAGTGAAACCTTGTACACATCTAGTACTGCGAATACTGAATAAAATTTTTTGCATGATTGTAGGCATAAAATATTGTAACATTTCAGTTGTATCCTTAAATATCTTTAAAAATTCCCATTTTTTATATGATTTGTCTCCTGTCTTGTATAGGAAATATTTGTGGTCACATCGGTTGTTAATAAACATACTGTTCTTGTGAAGGCAGAACATTTTAAGTTTGCCCTTTTTTAAACAGTAACTTCTACATTTTTTTGATATCTCACTAAATATAATAATGGATGAATGGTTTAAAGGAAAAGGAGCAGCAGCAGGTTGAGAAGGACAGCTCCTGTGGAGACCCTCCAAAATCTGCAGAGAATTTGTGCAAGCAGCAACACAATTGTAAATAGGCTTTGGTTTAGGGATAGTTCTGTGATTTATACAAGAATCCCGTTGCCATAATTATGTCACTAGACTCTGCTGGAGTCGGGAGAACTGGCCTGAGACTGCATGTGTGTCCACAAGGAGAAAGGATGATTTGTGCCTCTCAGGTAACCGTGGGCACGTGGAAATTAGAAGGATGAATTTTAACAGGCTTGTTTCTAGGTCTTTTCCTGTAAATTTTCCTTTTTCATTGGTAGCCTGTCTGCCATAAATTGCCGTTTGTTTTGTTTGTTTTTTTTTTTTTTTAATCAAGGAGGTCTTTTATTGTGTCCTTTTACAGCTATTTTTACTGAACAACAACTGCAGATGCTCTTTTCCATTCAAATAAGCATTTCAATGCTGTATATATAGTTACTGGCTCTTGTTAAGTAGACATGAACTGGGCAGTTTTCCCATATGTGTAATCTTTAATATAACTGTTTTTCAGCAGTGTAAAGGGTAGTTTTCTGTAAAGAATTTATTGAGAAATAATTTTAGAAATTCTGCTATCCAGCATTTAAAAGCACGAGATTAGCAAGTGAAATTCAGCTGTTCAGCTCTATGTTTGGCACAGATTCAAAGAGCTTTACAGGAGGGTTTTTAACTAGGGTTGTACACACCATGTCTACCAACTGATGAGCTGTGGACCTCCCCAGAGATTCTTCTTTATGGAGAGGGTGAATAATATTTTTTTTTCCCCTTGTGCATCTGGATGGTACTTGAAAACACCATGCTGCCATCACATCTTATATGAAGAGGGGTTAGAGCAGGAAGCCACTGTCTGAGAGTGTGCAGGGTCCAGTGCCTAGAGCCATCTCAACAGCACAGTGTGTGATGGAAGGGATTTATGAGCTGGCCTTACTGCAGACCTTGTGTGGCTTGAGGCCTTGCTTAAGGGTGCCTGTGCAGCCAGCTCATCAGTGCTGTGAAAGAACGCTAACAGTGGTACAAGTAGGAGGTTTTACAGCTGTCTGTTTAAATATGAAGTTGGATGATTTGGGTATAGTTTTGAGATAGTCAGTCCATAATCATTTCACATTTCCCTATTGTTCTGAAGAGAGCAAAATGGCATAGGAGCCTACAATGTCATAGGAACCTGTGTAGGACAACCAGAGCAGTTTGTTTAGAACTGTTTGTTCCACACATTGACAACAAAATATGTAGCAGGGCGTAAGAGACAGGAAGCTTCCTGCACGTCCTTGGGTTCACGCAAGAACTGGAACCAATACAACTCCTGATAAGGTTATTTCATAAAGCATTCCAAGATTATCAGAAGGGTTGCACTGTATCATAAAAGAAAAAAAATACCCAGGTAAAATACAGCATGCAGAAGCAGTTTTTCAGCTCCTCCCATTGCTGCACGTAAGTGACACAGTTATAGTTAACTTTGGATTATCAATCACTGTGAAACAGAATGGGAAGGTTGTACATTTGAACAGCTTTTTCGCTGGTTTTGCGTTCAATGATGAGGCTCTCAGAACCAATACTAGACATGGAAATGGCAAACTACAGTGAAGTTTTAGATCCGACGTATACGGCACTGGAGTTCGAAACTATGCAGATTCTGTATAATGGCAATGGTGAGTTCTGCTCTGTGAGGCAAAATCAAGCCAGTTAACAGAAAAAGTGAAGTTTAGTAATGCTATAAGGTGTTAGTTAAATGTTTCATTAATGAAGCATTTGGGGGTTGTTTTCAAACTACAAATCTGTTCTTCTACACTTCATCGCTAACTTTAGGTTAGTAACATTATAATTCTTTAAGGAAAATAAAAGAGAGGTTATATGTAATAAAGTAGATGAACTGTACTGTCACCAGTCAGTTAATCAAAGGAAGAAAATGGTGAATTCAGCAGTTGTTTTATTTACCGTACAACAAATGAATAACTAGTACTGACAGTTTGGACATGGAAGTATATTTTGTATATAACTTTTAGAAGGAAAGGACAAAATTGTCCAGAGGTTTGTGAAAAAAATTAGCTACTGTTTCTTGATGCCTAGTTTCTGATTGTTAGGCTAATATTTTATTTACTTAAGTATTAATCTAGCCTTCTAGGGAAGTGTGTATATAAACTAGAGTGATTAAAAAAAAATCAAAAACCACATTGGCTTTATAGAGGCTAATGTTTAGCTGAGAAAAACTATTTGCATTTGGCTAATGTAGCACTTCAACTTTAGGTAGAATTTTTAACTGCAATTTTTGAGAATTTATACCAATAATTTATGCTTGAAATAGGAAGCACACCATTTCATTCTGCCATCATTGAATACTGACCAAAAAAAAAGAAATGTCAGTCAAATAAAGTGAAGAAAAATATCAGGTAAATTAAACTACTCAAAAATGGCCTTCCAAATCTTCTAATATTCTAAAAAAGTTCGTCTATTGTATCATAAAGTGTGTGTATTTTTAAAAGGCAGAACCAATATCTAGTGATTTGCAGGAAAAATATTTAGCACGTGCATTTCCACATATTCCTGCCATATAGAACCTAATCAAGTTTTTATTGTTGGGCTCAAAGTTTTATCTGAATTTGTGATGTTATATTACAGCAAACTTAGTAAACAGAAAGGTAGACTTGGTTATTGATTTAGGAAGGAAAAAGAGACCTTTATGCCCTAAGTGATTTTGGAGCTATCAACAATGATTATATAACTTTTAGATGATTTCTCTGTTTTTTGTTCTAATATGGGTGATTTCATTGGTCATTTGTGGTTTTGCTGAATAGCAACCTTTTGGATCTGTTAATGTTAAATAAAATGGGAAAGCAGATTAGGGAGGTTGTGCTTGGTTGCATTATGTGTTGGCGATAGAGCTGGTTAAATTATTCACTCTAAGTGATTAGCTTGATAGTTATTAAATATTAGGTGTAAGCTTTTTCTATTTAGAGTTTGTTTTGAGTGTAGCTTAAGTACTTTTCTTATAGAATTTATTAAATCATTGTCGTGTTGTTACAGTGCTAGTCTGGAACTGAAAGCTGCCTCTTATGAACCTTCCTATGTATCTTTTCTAGTTGTCTAAATAAATTAGGAACATTCAGACAAGTTTAAGAAACCATGTTCAGGGAGATTTTGTAGTTCTGTTGAAATCAAAGAACTTTTCAATATCAGGTCAATTTCTCAGATATTTTGTTTTAGAATAACACCAAGAAAAATAAGTATGTCCTTATATATATATATATATATATATACACAACTTATATTGCTGTAAAGCATTTCATCATTACATTTAAATATTGTGTTTTTAATTATTCTACTGTATCACGCAAAATTACAGAACTCCAAAAGAAAGTTTTTATATTTTTCTAGAGTAATTCTGTAACACATTTATGAAAATTTCCATGACAAGTCATGACAAGGCTAATTTTAAAATAAAATTTTTACAGAACTGAATTCTTACTTTTAAGATTTTATTTAATTGATTTTTAATACAATTTCTATCAATTACAGCTCTGTAAAGCAAATCAATACAAAGAGGTTGTTTCTCTCTTTGTCTGAAGAACTTAGTTTAAATTGTAAACTCTGCAGGACACAATGAAAATTTTATCTTTGTGTCGCACATTTCAGTTGGATCAATGCAATAGGAATAATATTATGTATCAGTATTAACAGTTTTACTGTTCAGCCTGTTTGCTGCTCGTGAGCTCATGTACTCAACTTTTGAATCCATGTTTGAATAACTAATTAATGTGGCACAGTTTCCTCTCCTGGACAAAACAGCTACAAATGCTTAGGCATATTTCAAACAGTTTTCCTCTTATTTAAATCAGCAACAAAATAGCAAAAGCTATTTTGCAATTGTTTCTTTCAACATGTCTGTTAAACATTGTGACTCAAAAAATAAATATGTATGTTTTGATTTCAGGTGAATTTCTTCAGTTGTGTTTACCAGATTCAGTGACTAACTGTTAATCATACAGCTAATATTCTCTGTGCAACAGTATTGTCTGCAATGTTCATGTCAAAAATATCTTCAAGGAAATAACATTTAGACAGTCCTCTTAGCATGTGTTTTGTTTTCTTTTTTTTTTTTTTTTTATAATTAAATATTGTGCAAAACCTTTTGTTTGTTTGTTTAATGTCACAAACCTTTATAGGAGTTGCCAGTAATTGCCAGCTCATATGAAAAGTGATACATGAGAGTTATCACTGTTCTATGCCAAAGTTCCTCTTCATGTTAATAGGAATGTATATGTAATTATACAAGCAAAATTACAGTTAAATTTTTAATCCTTCCATTGGAAAGAGTTTAGAATACAATTATTTGTTGTTGTGAACATCATTAATTCTGTTAACATCTCTGTCATTTCGAAAGTGTTCATATGAGTAAGAGCCAGATGTAATTAGATAGGTCATTCTGTATAAATCTTAAGTGTCAATTAAAAGAGAAAAGACCAGAAAAAGCCTCCATTTAGGTACAGCTTGTTCATGTGCTGGTTGGTGGAAGTCTTCTCCATAACTATGTAATATTGTTCTTCCCTCTTGTCAGACAGTTCAGGAGAAGCTGTCAACATGAATGCTGCTGACAATGGGGTCAGTAGTCTCTGTGCAATATGTGGAGACCGAGCAACTGGAAAACATTACGGTGCTTCCAGCTGTGATGGATGCAAGGGATTTTTTAGACGCAGCATAAGGAAAAACCACGTCTACTCGTGCAGGTATTTCAAAAGTTCATCTAGAAGCACTAAATTAATTAATCAAAAATTATATTCAGACATTTTCAGAACTTTGTCAGGGTCTTTCCAGCTTTTTCTTAAGGAATGCTACTTGATATTGCACATCCCAGATACAATATTCCAGATGTCGGTTGATACTATCTTTTATTTATGGTTACAAAGGTCATCTCCTGGGGGGGGGAAAAAATCCCCAAAACAAACGAAAAATGAAAAGTGCTCATATTTTCACTGCAATATGAAAATTTTATTTCTTAACTGTATTCTAAGAATTCTTTTCTTAGGAAGGTAGCTTCTGAATAAAAGTCTAAGCTTTATGAGTCTTGTTTTAAGGGTTGTGCAAACATATCTGCACATATTCCAGGTTTGTGTGACACACTATTCTTTTGATTGAACATTTCCCCTCTGTCAGTCTGATCTGCTAATTTCCAAATGGTACCCTAATTATTACACTGCAGGTCTGTGCACCATATTTGACAAATTACTCTTGTGCATGCGCAAGATCATAAATGGTGAGTTTTAAGCTGTGCACAGAAGACATGGAAAACTCTGTGAGTTTAGACAGATCACTGAAGGTTTTCGTGGCAAGTTTTTGGTAGCAAGGAGGCTGCAAGAGTGGATTCTGTGAGAAGCTCTTGGAAACATCCCCTGTGTCTGGTGAAGCCAATATCAGCTGGCTCCAAGATGGCCAAAGATGAGCCCATCAACAGTGGTGGTAGTGCCTCTGGGATATCATATTTAAGAAGGAAAAATAATTATTGTGCAGAAGCAAATTTCAGCCAGAGAAGAGCAAAGTGGGAATATGTGAAAGAAGTGACTCAGCAGACACCAAAGTCAGTGGAGAAGGAGGGGGAGGAGGTGCTCCAGGCACAAGAGCAGAGGTTCCCCTGCAGCCCGTGGGGAAGACCATGAGGAGGCAGTCTATCCCCCTGCAGCCCATGGAAGTCCACAAGGAAGCGGATATCCGCCTGCAGCCCATGGAGGACTCCCTGCTGGAGAATATGGATACCCAAAAGAAAGTTATGATGTGGTTGGAAAGGCCACACAGGAGCATGTTCCTGGCAGGATCTGTGGCCCCACAGAGAGAGGCCCCCATGGTGGAGAAGGTTTGCTGGCAGAACCTGTGATCCCGCAGGGGACCCATGCTGGAGAAGCCTGTCCCTGAAGGACTGCACTCTGTAGAAAGGAGAGCATATTTCTTGCACCAAGGATTTCCCTTAAAAGGAAATCTCTCTCTTACAGACGTTCCACAGTGATATAGCATAGACATACCCCTAAAGCGGTGTTGCAAGAGCTGACATAAATGATTTCAGGAAGAGCTCCACAAAAGATAGGTCTGTTTATCTAACAAACACATGCAGATCAAAAAAAGGCAGACCTAAACAGTGAGAGGGGAAGAGGGCTCATATGCATTCCCTTTAGGCACACCTGTAGATGTACATGAAAGCCTGGATAAGCCTTCCTGCAGTGTCATGCTCTGTGTGTTTCCTTGTGTCTTTGTTTTACTGTGTTGGTAGAATATGTTCCTCTCATTTCCTCTTTAGGTTGCCACTTGTAATGATACAACATGTAGTTTGTTCATTGGTATCTCCATAAGGAGTAGACGTTGCCAGCCGAGGGTAATGGTTTTACAGCTAAGGGGCTCCTCAATGCCAGCAACATTTGGCATTTTCCTTGATTGGCCTTTCCATTTACTTTTTGTAGCTTTTCTTCTTTTCTTTTTCCACTGCCGTTTGATGCAGTCAGTTACTGACATACCTTACAAATCAGTTGAGGTATAAATGATGCACTTAAGTCCAAAATTTCCCACACTTGCCAGTTCCAATGCATATATGTGTCTAGACGCACACATATATTCCTGGAAATGGAGCACCTCTCAAAACTGATTAATAAAGAAAAATAATGAAAACAACTGAAGACAAAAGTCTGGTTATAGACATTATTCTGACAGGCCAGATTAGTTGATTTTCTTCTTTGTAATCAGAGTGCTGCTTTATTAATGCTATATACATTTCCCTTTTCTTGTCTCTGATAGATTCAACCGGCAATGTATCGTTGACAAGGACAAAAGGAATCAATGCAGATATTGTCGTTTAAAAAAGTGTTTTCGAGCAGGAATGAAAAAAGAAGGTAATGGAGTAATTTACTATTTGATATACAAAGAAAAAAATTTGGAGTGAGTTTTAAAATATAATAAAAATGCTAAAAAACTGCAACAGAGTAATTCAATGGAAAGTCTACTATAATGTCTTCATGATGGAGAAATGCTTTTATATTGAGGTGAAATGTACATCTTCTAATTTTCAGGTGGGTAAGCAGTTCTAACACTTTGATCATAAGCAATTCCATGAATTTAAAGTGAATTTGCAACTGTTTAATCCATGAGTCCTGGCACCAAAATTCATTGATTTCTACATATTGAGCCGTATGCTGGAAAAGTTCAAACTGTGAGATTTTAGTTTTAATTTTTCACAAAATCTCTATCTGGCATTTTTTTTCTACCCCTAGTAATGACAGTGCTAATTTAGTGGTTCTTCCATTAAATTTAAATGTAAGAATCATTTAAACCAGAGGAAGGACTGTGAAGTTGAGTGAAAAAAAAGTGGTGAGAAGGCTAGTGGTAGTTGTCATTGGAATGTCCACATTAATTAAAATAATTCTAATTTCTTTAGGGCTTAAAATGGGGAAAATGTTACTTAGGCATCTCACTGACAGGTATGAGAAACGTGTGTCACAGTGATCCTCCTATCAAAGTGGAAGGACCATATAACCACAGGAGCAGAGCGATAGGGAAAGAAGGGTGGTGGTTATATCAGAAGAGTGTTGTTGGGGCTGTTGCTTCACTGGAAGTTATGATGTAGAAGCAAAAGATGTCCTGATTTGTTTCAAATGCGCACTCAAAAGTGGTTCATCACAACTTTGCTACCTTTTTTGTTTGGAGCATGGTGTATCTGCCTGAAGGCCAGTCTGAAATGCGAGTGCTCACTTCTCCTGTACAATAACAAGGCTATCATTCTTTTAGTCTTTACGTAGCTTTCCTAAGATAAAGCAAGCTGCTTCTTTATGCTCTTGAGTATCTATACTGTAGTACTGCTTTGCTAGTGATCAAGTTATTGGTATGAGATAAAATGGATTTTTCTTCTTGAAGCTGGATGGGGATATTCTAACCAGTGTTACACAGTATATAAATGAAATAGGTTTCCTAGCTCTTATGGATCTCCTTTAACAAAGTTTAGCCTTTTGGAATTTGAGTCCTTAAAATCAGTAACATATTGTATATATATTATCAATCTGATGTGAAGAAAGGGGGAGACCTGTGTGTCCACAGCTGCCCTAAAACTTTTGCAAAAAGCAGAGCTTTACAGACTTTCAAAACCTGGAATTAAAGAAATTTATCTCAGAAGGGACATCTGGAATTCATCTAGTTCAGATCTCCATTTAAAGCAAGGCTAGCATCTAGGTTCAGTCAAGTTGTTTGGGACCCTGTCCAGACAGATTTACACAGTCCCTGAGAGGGGAGATTTGACAGTCTCTTTTGGCAAGTTCTTTCAGTGCTTGACCAGCCTCATTGGGAAGAGTTTTTAGTTTATAACTAATTGGAATATGTCTTACTGCAATTAGGGTAGTGTCCATTGTCTCTTGTCCTTTCACTGTGGATTTGAAAAGAATCTGGCTCCATTTTCTGTACAGAAAAGAAGACCCCCATCTCCATGTTGGTCCTCTCTTTTCCATGTAGGCAAAGGTGCTCTGCTTCACCTTGTGCACTTTGTGCATCTCCGTAGGCCTCCTCTGGGCACTGCCTAGTTTGCCAGAATCTTTCATGTGCTGGGGAGCCCAAAACAGAGAATTGGTCATTTCCTTTAATTTCCTGCATTTCCTAATGCAGCCCAGTGCATGGCACAAAACTTTCAACCTAATTTACACTGCCCTACTTTGGTCCCACTACCTCTAATTTTTTCATTGCATCCAATCCATGTTTATTCGAGGCTTACAGGTGCCAAAATAATTCAAAACACTGAACTGCTTGTATGTTGTTATATACCTTTTCACATGTTTCATAGTGTAAGAAGTGTAGCATAGTCTCTATGATTGCTTCTCCTCTTGGTTCTAGCGAATCTCTTTCTTTTCTGCAAGACAAAGGTAAGAAAGGCTTCAGTTGGTGAAAGCTATACAAGGCCTCTTTAAGCAAATATTCCACCTTCCTCATGGACTTTAAGGCAATTTTAGCCTGAATTGACAGAAAGGCTTTAGCCAGACAGTCTAGTCTAATAATCAAAAATTATGTATAAGTAGGAGAAAATTGAAGCATCCACCTATGGTTCTCAGTGTGCTCCACCAGTGACTTTCACTACTGATTGTCAGAATACCTTACTATTTTTGCAATACTAATCAGTGGTGACATTATTTTAATTATCTATGTAGCACTTAAGCTGCTGAAATTCAGTGGATGCTTTGGCATTCTTTTACAAGAGGTTAGGTTTTTGTTTCCTGTCTACATGAACGTATAGCACTTTGTGTTTATCACCACACAAAATTTCTTACTGTGACCTTAATAAAAGACCCATCAGTGAGTGTCCTTGCAAAAAGTTAGTACACCTTTGGAATAAACTATGTACATTGTTCGGATAAACTCTGAACCTATTCAGTGCATAGATTTTTTTACCTTTTTTTTTTTTTATTGAAGCCTCTCTTACTGCTCCTAAATTCTATAATGAAGATTGTTTCCCATAAAATAGCAAACATATCTTTGGAAATAAAACTGCTACTCTTAAAAGATGATGAGATTCCTTGTGCAATAAAAATATTTTGATCAGCATAATTCTTTTTTTTTTCCCCTTTTCTTTTTTCCTTGACCAAACCTTGGACATGATTTAGGTTTTAGAAATATCTGACTGATAGTTTTATTTTTAATTCTTCCTTCAGTTCAAAAGTATGTCCTGTTGCTTCATAAGCCTTGCGTGTGCTGAGTAAGGGTTCTTTATCCTAAGCCCTTTCAAATGCCTTTCTTTGGACCCTATTAGGCAAAACTTACTGTCCTGAAACTTTTTAAGTGAGTTAATATTCCATAAACTGGCTAGGAATGTAATGTCACCGGGGAGGAGCATGAGATTTAAGTTTCAAAATTATGTTACTGTTAGATTAAGTTCATGATTTGTTCCTCGTTCAGGGTTTCCCACAGCTGAGCAGGAGTAGGGCTTTCATACTTTCTCTGATGGAGATATTTTTTCAGTGGTGTTGCTGTACCTCTTGACCTGTTTGACAGTCTGGAGATGTCCATTTCTGCCATTATGATAAAAACCACTTAAATTTAACTACTTTAAATTGGTTGAAATAACAAAATGAGACCGTGTCTTCAGGTTCAAAGGAATAAAGAGGTTTTACAGTAATAAAGCCACTGGAAAAAGTGCTGATAATTCAGTATCTATCTATAATTAGTTATACATACTTTTTGCAGGCAAGTAATGTGCAGATAGAGACCATAAACATGTATTGTCATCATTACTCAGAGCTAAAAGCAGATTTCTTTGTCATACTTTTCAGTTCTTACAGTTATCTTCTGAAATACAGTAAACTTATGAAATTATACTGTGTGTCAGTTTTTACAAGTCAATAAATGAGATGATTATTCTTTTTCAGCTGTACAAAATGAACGGGACAGGATAAGTACGAGAAGAAACACTTTTGATGGCTGCAACATTCCTTCTATTAGCACATTGTCACAAGCCGAGACACTCTCCCGTCAGGTACTGAGATCTACCACAAAATGATTTAGTAACTTTAAGACTGCTTTTACTAAAATTAAATACTTTTCAGTTTTTTATTGTACTGAGTATAATTATTGAGATTGCTTTCTTCTACTTCCAAAATGCACCCAGCTTCCTTTTCCCAGTGAAAGAATCAGTAATAGAATACATTCTTGAAGCAAAGTCAATAAAAAAAATTCTACTTTGTCCAGGACAATATGTCTTAGGCACCTTTCTTAATAAAGCTTTATGGTTCTTACTGCTTTTAAATCAGTTGCTGTCTTAGGCAGCTTGTGGCATCTATCTATCCTTGAAGCTGGCTTTCCCATGAAACATTAGTGAAAAAATTGTCCAAAGCCATTACATTCAAAGGGGTGTGGACACTCATTTCCTTAAATTCTTTTGAAAATCCCATTTTTAATATCCTTAGACATTATAAGTAAGGCAAACAGAAACGTTCCAACTGCAGAGGCTATTCACATCTCACTTGTGAATTTTCTTTGTCTCATCTGAACTTCATTTTCTCTTTTTCTTTTTTTATCCTATCCAATCAATTGCTGCATGGAACAGTCTCCAGTCCTTTTCTGCAGCTCAGATAAATCATGGTCATTGATTCTGCATTCTTGCACCTCTTACTTGCTTAGAACTTAACTGCCACCTTTATGATTTCATGCTGACTGATTTATACATCCCCAAATGTTTTGTAATCTCATCCTTTATCAGCATCTCTCTTAGGTTGGAACTGTCTGTAAAGAATTGATTCAGGAATTACTGGGTGATACGTCTTTGGCACATATTGCATGTCTGGGCAGACTAGATGGATATAATGGACCTTCCTACCTTTCATACCTATACAGTATGAAAAATATAGCTATTTTTACCTCCTTAGTAATTTTTTGAAGTTGCTTATTGTGCTTTTTTTTTGTATTACTCTCTTAATCATTTCCGAGTGGTATATGCAATTCAGGAATAAGAACTGTCTTAAACAGAATCACATCCTCAGCTGTTTATGGTACAAAGTTCTTTTCAAACAGTAAATTCCTGACCTAAAACATCCCCTTGTGTACACATGTAGATTTATTCTAATTACTGTTTGGTACGACAGAATTAGTTCCACTGTGTCAAGCATATATGAAGATACAATCTTGGTTTCAAAGTCCAAGATGGACCATTAACATGGTGGAAAAGTCAAGTCTTAAAAGTACTTGTTTTTCTCTCAATTGAGTAGGCCTGTAAGATGAGTTCAGTCCTGAGGAGAGACTTGGAGGAGGTAGTGTCCCAAATCATTACCCAAGTCTTTCAGCTGTGAAATGAGGAAGAGAGTGGCATTCATTCCTTTTGAAATTTTTGTATTAAATAGAGCAAATTAATTGTTTTGTTCCTGAAGATCCCTTACAGGGGGAAATTGTCCAAGTACAATTTTTCTCCTACAGACCCAGTAGAGGCTTCCAGGATTATGTAAATATGAAAGGGACATGCTGGACTCTCGGAGGTGTAAAGGCATTCATCCCTGAAGGTTTTCAGGACAAGTGGGATATAGTGTTAAATTGTCATGTTCATCAAGTCATTAACAGGTACAAGTTCCACTGGGAAAGGTTTCATCTCAATATAAAAAAGAAATTTTTTACAGTGAGAATAAGCAATTACTGGAGCAACCTTTTCAGGGATGTGGTGGAGTCCTCATCCCTGAGGATCTAGATGAATCCATCATCTAGACTTACTTTCCCACAAAAGGTTGGATGAAATGATCTTTCAAGGTCCTTCCTAACCTGCACTAGTCTATGATTGTGTGAAGTCAGTGACTGCTGTGTTGCATCCCAAAAATGAGAGACAGGTTAAATCAATAGAGAAAAAGAAATAGGGAAGTTCATATCTTCATATCCTTCTCAAGAGATGAAATCTTAATAATGCATTCCATGGGAGTCATTCTATGAGTCCTCAGCAGAAGTTCAGCAAATAATTTTGGCATGGAGTCTATAGTTTGTAACGTAAGTCATAATTTATAAAGATGCACACGTTTGATTAAAAGATATTAGAGGGAAGACAATATTTTTTTCATGAGTTGGTATGTCTAACAGTTAAACAATCTGCCTTTTCTTTACCCTCTTCTTGTAGTATCTCATAGTTGGTGCATGGTGGTATCTTTCTAAGGTAGATCACAGTGCAACCCACTATCAGAAGTCTCTTCTTTGTACTTTTGAATCATGATCAAGACCTCTTCTACTCTTCCGGAAAAACAATGAAATGTGTTGAGTTACTTTACTCTCTTTCTGTACTGAAGGTTTTCTAGACTGAATCACTCTGATAGCTTTCACCTGAATGATATTCAGTATTTTCAACTCGTTTTTGTAGAAGAGATGCCAGAAATGGACTCATGATTGTAGCGTGAATTTCTCAAATGCTCTATCTACAAAGAAACAATATCTCTAACCGTTTTCGTACATGACAGCCTTTGAATATGTGTCTGAGGAGTTTTTCACCTGCCTGGCTGCTCTAATTTCCCTGAGAACTAATGTTCAGCTGGTTAACTGATATTAATATCTAAGCTGTTTTCAGTGTTTTACACTACTCAATTATGTAGGAAGCACTGAGCTTTAGTTCAGAAGTGCAACTCTTTTTGCCTACCCAAGGATAATGGGATTTCACTGCAGATCCCACTGTGGGTTTTAACATGGATATATGAATGAAGGGGAACTGATAGAAGGTCAACCTAAACTGCTTCCACCATCCTGAAATGTATACAGGTATGCTATTGGAAGATCAAACTATTACTTTTTTTTCCTGAGGAAGGTAATCACACTACATCATTTCCTGAGTATGCTTTCTGTAATAAAACATAAAGGGAAAGTCAACTTCATACGTCTTATACAGTGGTGGAATTTTGGTTTTGTAGTGGTGGGATCTTTTTTCTTTTTCTTTTTCTTTTTCTTTTTCTTTTTCTTTTTCTTTTTCTTTTTCTTTTTCTTTTTCTTTTTCTTTTTCTTTTTCTTTTTCTTTTTCTTTTTCTTTTTCTTTTTCTTTTTCTTTTTCTTTTTCTTTTTCTTCTTTTTCTTTTTCCTCTTCCTCTTTCATTCCTTTTTTAACCTGTTCTGTTTCCTCTTCCTCTTTCATTCCTTTTTTAACCTGTTCTGTTTCCTCTTCCTCTTTCATTCCTTTTTTTTTTTTTTTTTTTAACCTTTTCTGTTTCCTCTTTTCTTTTTTTTCCCTGATATGATAGCAGCTATAAACTGACCTTACCTTCTGACCTTATCTTCTCGGGCTTGGCTTTATCTTAAGTTGTCTTTCTTGCCTGGCTTAAGAACAAGCCTGGTTTTGTTCCTTTCCTTGAAAAGTCATTAAGAATTTCAGGATTTGGCTCAGTGATTATGTAAAAGTGTCCGAGTTTCAGGCCCAGAAAGATATTGCTCTCTTCCTATTTCACAGAACACTGTTCACTGCAGGTGGTCTAATGCACACTCATATCCTTTACATTCCCTCTGAAATGTCTCAGGCCTCTGCCTATACTGCTGTTTCATCATTACAAACTGTTCTCCTCTAGGCACTAAAACCCCCTGTTTTACCTTCTAAAGTTAATGATACTTATCTTTTCACTAGAAGAATATGCTACTCCTTTATCACTCTCTTTCTCTGCCCTTAATATTACTGCATGCCCCTATGAGCTCTTCTTTTTTTCTGAAATGAAGTAAATGTCAACCCTTTTAAAGAAAAAAAAAAAGGAACCACCTCCCCTCTACAAATTATAAGGGCTCTGGTATGTTTTAAAATAGCATTTTGGAATAAGAAGGTATTGTATCATGATATGAATAATTAAATACTGCAATGCACACTGGTAATAATGAGAAATAAAAATTTATAATTTACGTGCAGACTAATGCTCCATGTGGTCAAGGAATTTCTCAAGAGTATCCACGATTACTGCTGTGATTTTTTCTTAAATATGCTGTTAACCACTGAAAATGCAACTATATGAAATTTAACTTTGTGAATTTTTTCTCTCATAATGGCCAGATCTCAATGTCCAGTCCTGGTTCTAGCACTGATATAAACGTTAAGAAAATTGCTGGTGTTAGTGATGTCTGTGAATCTATGAAGCAACAACTTTTGGTCCTGGTGGAATGGGCTAAATATATTCCAGGCTTCTGTGAATTACCACTGGATGACCAGGTATAAGAGAACATGAAAGGGAAAACTTTAATTACTGTTCTGCTACTTCTGTGATATTTAAATGTCATGATTAAACACTCATTTTTTTGGTCTGATCAAATGGATCTGCATGCTACACCCACCATCTTTTTTTTTTTTTTTTTTTAGTTTTGAAATAACACCACTACATAAAAGATACTAACAAAAAGAAGCAGCAAATCAGCTTGTTTCTAAGTGTTTTGCTCTTTTTGTAGTCTTTTGGAAACAGAACTTTTTTCTGACCTTGATAAGTATTTATTTTGTGCTCACCTTTCATTATAATATGGCAGCATGTTGTTTAGTTTGAAGCAGGGCTTCTCTACTTGAAAAAAATAAAAACCATTAGAATCTTGAACAAATTCCAAATGTACTGGTATCAATCCATAGCAAATAATCTGTCATGTATTACAATATACTAAAATTGTATATAATGAATGTGGAGGAAAAAAGCATCAAGCCTTGAAAATGCACAAGGATTTTTGTGACAGAGGTCTGATCTATCATCACATCTGTAATATATCCTAATATATCACTGGCTTTCAGAGTAAGTTGTGTTGGCACTCCCAGAACCAGTATCCCCACATTGTGGTGAGCAGTTCTCTCAATAGGGGCCTGGGCAGGAGTTTAATTCGTTGCTTTGGATCTCTCAACTCCAGTCCACCAAAATCTGATACATCTTGAAAATCACTCTGTAACTTGAATTGTGTAAATCCTCCTTTTTGTCTCTTCAGTCTCTCAGTTTTTAACAAAATCCTGCAAGAAGAGTTAGATTCATCCTTGGTTTTGGTACTCAACTGAGTCGTTCTCTCTTATATTCCTCCTTGGGAATATGAACACGTTTCAGGCCACAGGAGACCCCCCAGAATAGGAGTTTAATGATGTCTTTGCAGACCCACAGAGTATGATATGTGTACACAAGCTCAACATACAGGAATAAGTTAAAACTCTGTTCATGTGAAAGAAGGAGAATTTTAAGTGCATTGGTTACACAAAGGCAACAAAAACAAGCAAAAAAATATTGCTGCTTTTACTACTAAAATGGCATGAAGGAAAACGGAAGGTATCAGACATCATTAAAAAGTTCCTGTCTGCATTTAAAAAAACAAAATATCATCTTAGAAAGACAGGCGGCAAACACCCTTGCGGTGCTTGAAGAGTACATGTTGAGAAAAATTCCTGAACCTTAAGTAGCTTAGAAAAGTAGGGACAAAGATATTGAGAGATGAAACAAATTCCACGTTTTCATTTGTGATAGCAAATTTCTAAGGAGCATTGTGCATTTAGTAATGAAATAAAACATCTGCTTTTGAACAAATTGTCTGGGAGTCAGCCTGATTTACAAACCATAAAGGAGGCCAGAGCAGCTAAGTTAACTCACTGAGAACCAAAAAAGTCTTAACAGATAAATATACCTAGGTGCTGTTTACTCATAAAGTATTGGCTTGGATTAGAATTACTTACCAAGAGACGAGTTCCTTGAGGAAATAGAGGTCATCGCTGAAGTTTCAAGAAGACATTAAAACCAAAGGAAAGTAAATAGGTGACGAAGAGTAAATAAATAAACACAAGTGCCTTCCCAGTATGAATTCCCAGGATTCTTTGTTGACAGTAGTGGCTATTTTAGCGTATCTGTCTTTGTTGTGGAAAAAGCTCTTTTAAGTACCACATACATTTTCAGTTCAAGTTAAGAAAAATGAAACACTGATAGTGCCAAATTCACTGCAGCAGTTCATTGAAACCCACTGCAGTCTTTCATGTCAACTTAAAATGACAAAGAAAACTTTGCAAGGCAATACACGTTAGTAAATAAATGCAGGTAGTGTATTTATTGGTAAGTATTTTGCAGAGCCTAACCTTTGAAATCTGGACCAAATGCTAGAAGTAACAGAGAATGACAATTTAATTATAGAGTGCTGGTTTTATGGTGTTAAGATTTTTACATTAGAATCTTAATTGTCTTAAACATCTACCTAACACATGGTAATATGCATCCTCTTTTCTTTTGCTCTTATTGGAACTTACTGCTTTATCATTTATTGAGTCTGCTGTTCTTTTCATGAGGTTGCCCTGCTAAGAGCACATGCTGGGGAACACCTGTTGCTTGGAGCAGCAAAACGGTCCATGGCATATAAGGACATTTTACTTTTAGGTAAATATTGGTTTTGTTTTACTTATTAATGATGATGTACATTAGCAACCATGTAATCACTTAAGTGGGACAACTGTTCTGGCACAATCAAAGCAATGCATTCTCTGAATGTTAAATAGCTATTAATGACGTAATGTCACATGCCTGTTACAGCAGAAGCAGGTGGATAGGTGAGCTAATATAGCTAAAAGGTTTGTTGGATACTAGAAACCAAAACTTAAGGGAGTTCCTGGCAATTGTCTCCTTACATTAGCATCCTTTCTGCACCATTGTCCCTTAAAAAACCAGAACAAAATAGCAACAAAAAAACTCCGTCATAAACTCCCCTTTGTTTAAGAGGGCATCAGCCACCCTGTTGCACGTGTACTGATTTCAGTTTTCATGAAAACCCATTTATCTGGAGTTTTCTCAAGAGTCCTTCAGATGCAGTCAGAGAAGACTCTATTGGCTAGAAAATTGGATAGCCTGTTCCCTGCAACTCGCTTTCCCAAGAGCTCTCTCACTGCTGCTTTGACAGTCACCACATGGCCATCATGTGAACAGCACACTTGCTGTCCCTGTCGTGTGGCAGATGGGTGCGTCCATGGCACGGTGAGGAGTTACACTTGCAGAGGCATATTCTTGGTCACTTGAAAGGGCTCCTATGCTGGGTTATATAAAGAGAACAAACAGCTGTTAGGCAAAAAGACATTGTTGCATGGTGGAAGCATGTCTTATCTTAGTTCATGCAACAGAGAGGCTCAGTTACCAGATGGGATGTGTGCCTGTGTGAACAGGGACTTGATAAGGCATTTATTGGCATTGTTCGAACCAGTGCTCTGCCACTCTGAAGTGTACTCTGCTGAACATTTAACATGTGCAGCATTTGGGCTGTTTTATGAGAAAGTGTGTAGGTCATCTTGTACAGGATTTTTGATGTTAGGCAAGACTATATGGAATATGGACTCAAACTAGTCTCTTCACTGGTGGTGTGGAACAAACACATTTTTAATAGTTGTTCTCCTCCCTCTTTGGGCCTGCCTTTTCACAGCTCTAAATCAGCTTGAATTTATTTTTACACCTATTATAACATCAAAAGGACAAGAAGGACTTGGTCTGGAAGTATTTCACCAGCAATCCTTTTAAGATAAAAGCTGTACAAATGCTTTCTTAACGTAGTTCTTTCTCTAGATACTGTTTTACTGACAAACTTAATATAAATAAAAAGGAAATATTTGCAGTTTTATTGGCATTGGTAGGTAATAAGGAAAATAATTAAAAATAATAAGCAGAAATTATATTCAGTGTCATAAGTGTCACCATATATATCAAAAGAAGAACAATTTGAGGCTTCAAGGCTTATTTATGGTACTTGGAGGCAGGTATCTGTAAAGTTTATGAGTCATTTTGGCATGGATCCCTTGTGATATAATCATCAGCTTTTCTTTCAAAAACTGCTTTGGTGGCTTTTGAAAGCTCTGTGATTTTGCCAGTGTTCTCCAGCAGGTGGATTAAGATGTCATGGTGGCAGAAATTGGAGGAAATCTCCAAAATGGAAATTTAAAATTAAAGAAACAGGGAAAATTATTTCTTTACTGAAAATTTTATGATGCTGCTAAATTTTGTTAGGAGTAACAGAAGCACTTATTAGAAAAAGAATCATTCCCCCTGTCTTCTCCTGTGTATTGACAAATCCTTCATTCATCTTGGGATGTATTATTTTAACTGGTGCAGAAGATGTTTTAAGATCAATTCACTATTATATTTATCTGTTATGTAAAGATAAAGGTCTGCTTGCTCTGTACTTGTGCATTCAAACATGAACCTTGGCCCTGTGGACTGATCAGTAACGGTGCATGCTGGTGTATTTACATGTACAGATTTTTTCCTGGGTGACAGCTATAATTTGCACATATACTCTCTTCAGAAAGAATAGTTTTGTATAATGCAAATGAGAGTTATTACTTAAAAAAATTATTCATTTGAAATGTGCTTTTGAGAATGGGCTTCATCTAGTATGTTACATCAAAATGTTTATATTAATCCACATGTTGGCATTCTTTCTCTCTAAGGCAACAATTACATAATCCATCGCAACAGTACTGAAGTGGAGATCTGCCGGGTGGCAAATCGCATTCTGGATGAATTAGTCCGACCCTTCCAGGAAATTCAAATAGATGACAATGAGTACGCTTGCTTGAAAGCAATTGTGTTTTTTGATCCAGGTATTTTTACAAAAAAAAAAATCTCAGAATTTTTTACACGTGATTGTACTGAAAGTAATTTTTGTTAATGTAGAATCTGTTCATGTTATCTACCTGAATGGAAAAGAATCAAATGAAAAAAAAAAAGGAAAATATTCCTTCCAAATCATAATCTGCCTTGACTTTAAATTTTTGTCATTTTTTAAGATGCAAAAGGCCTGAGTAATCCAATGAAGATTAAGAACATGCGGTTCCAAGTTCAAATCAGTTTAGAGGATTATATTAATGACCGTCAGTACGACTCCAGAGGAAGATTTGGAGAACTTCTTCTTCTACTGCCTACACTCCAGAGCATCACTTGGCAAATGATTGAGCAGATACAATTGGTCAAACTGTTTGGAATTGTTAAAATTGACAGTTTGCTTCAGGAGATGTTACTAGGAGGTAAACTAACAATTTGCTAAATTTACTATGTTGTATTATGTTGAATTTAGCATGCTGGGGTGTTGAGGGAATTGTGATGTAATCAACCACTCTGACTCATTGAGCTTTGGGTCGTGTAATTGTTAGCTAAAGCTTTCTTGTCTTGGCAGTTCATCTTGTTAACTTAGTCCTACAACAGATTGTTCCATGTACTTCTTAGCCACTGCTGGGTTGTCCTACAATTCCCTCAGCAGATGAAAGAATCCTTACAAATATTTCATGAAATCCACTGTTATTGCAGTCAAAACAGTGAAAATAAACACAGTACTTAATATGGTTGAAGTCTGGTATAATTGTTTAATGAATACCCGGAGGCAATTATTCAAATTGCCAATCAAAATATTTGCTCTGTGGAAATGTAATTACTGAAGTATTAGTTGCTGGCAACAACATGCTCTTTTGAATTGATATATGCACATGTTATTTTTGCAGGTACTTCTAATGATGCCAGTCATCTGCATCACCCAATGCATCCTCACTTAGCCCAAGATCCATTAACTGGCCAAACTATCCTCATAAGTTCAATGTCTGCTCCTGTACATACAGAACAGATTTGTAAGTAATTGCAAGTTAGCCTTCTGTCATAAGATTTCACTGTTTCATTTAAAAATATTAATTAGAGTATTGGCCTGTCAGTGCTCATAGAGTTATTTCATCATCATTCTTAAATTAAAATAATTGTGCATTAAAAATGTATGTATATAAATGGTGTTAAATAAGAGACTTTGACCTGAATTTAATCCAATTTTAAAAATTCAGCACCATTCTGATATATAATTGTTTTTACATGCACAATTTTTAATAAACTAAAAGTTCTGATAATTAAAATGTCCTGTTTCCCTAGCACGTCAAATGTAACTGAACTCCCTTTCAGCACAGTAGTATGCATTATGCAGAGCAGGCCAGACTATAAAAATATCTAATTCTTTCTATGCTCTTTTTCAGCAACTCCAGAAACTCCATTACCTTCCCCTCCTCAAGGCTCAGGGCAAGAATACAAAATGTCTGCAAATCAGGCTTCAGTCATTGCACAGCAGTCTATTTTGAAACAAAAACCATTGTGATAATGTTTCTGTCTCTGTCTTATCCTTCCTTCCTTCTTTCCTTCCTTCATTCCTTTTTATGCACTAGATAAATTGGTAGGACACTTGCACATTTAAAATCTCAGGTTGATAAATGAAATTATTTCCTCAACAGCCACTGCTGTGGGTGTTCCTTTAAACACCTCATGATTTGGACAGTAATGTGGTTCTGACTGCCACATACAACTGTAACTGTGGACACTGCAGTCTGACAATTATGTATAGGGATTGATATTATTTTTAGATCTTATAACTGCACAGATTCATGTTTTTATTTCCTATTTGAGTTGTTGTCTTAATATTATTGTTTTAGATGTGTATATATTTTTTTTTTAAAAAAAAAAACTGGTTAGTACTTGTTTAGCTGTGAATTGTAGAGAAGAAAAAGTGGGTTAATCAGGCAAAAGCCAAGGTTCGACTAATAGTAAAACAGTAGGCTACCAAAAAAGCACATGAATTAAAAAAAATAAAGGAAAGCATACATAATGGACAGAAATGCACAACTAATTTTTAAAAATATTGATTTAAAAAGACCATCTCATTCAAGTAAAATTTCAACAGAAGTGTAGAATCCTTCCTGCTCATCTGTTTGTATGAGTCAGAGGGCCTGCTGTGGGTGAATATGCTTGAGGGCTTTTTAAAATCAGTATAGACCATAATGTCTGTGTCAGTCAGTTGGATAGTGCCAAAGCATTTACATTGCTAAATAGTTAAAACAAGGACTGGTGTGCTTTTTGGTCAGGATTAACTAGTACTCCCCAAAAATTTATGGGTGCGCTTTGGGAATTAGGCCAATCTATGGACACTTTTCACCAGGTGCTTTGGATACAGCCCCCTCTTTAGGGGCACAGACATAGGCAGATCATGCCATTTGACCTCAGGACTGGAATACAGACTTTGTGCTGTTTGATTTACTTGTGTAAGTGTAGCCACTGGGTTTATTTACCTAACTGGCTACTGAATGCATGTTTCAGCAATCACTAAACTTCACCTACAGAGATGATGTAGTTAATGTAGCAGCTCTCTGTCTGGAGAGGTATAGCTAAGTAATTGAAGCGGTAATGTACCTGAGTTCAGCTTCAGGTGTTCCTGGTTTGAGCCATGGTATTTCAAGCCAGAAGACAGCCGGCACACGAAGTATTCATTCTCTCAATTTTTAGGAGTTTTCAGAAGTTGGGATGAATCAATTTTCTGTGATGAACCCCCTTCTTCTCTTCCTCCCATTACAGTTTGAGAGGATCCAACATTGACTAAGTTTTATGTCTGGAGTCTATAACAACCCACCTGGATTTGGACCCTTTGCGGGTTTGCACAAAGTGGACCATGTGACACATGCTCACTTGGGCATATATACTCAATTACAATTTGTGAAAACAATCTATGATATATTAAGTGATATGTTGTTCATGCAATAGCGACATCATAAGAAAATTACCACTTTGCATATTTTACTTATTCCAGACAGCAATGGTTTTTCTTTAGTACTTTAAAGTACTTTCTTCCCAGAAGAGATGTAAAAGAGAAACAGACAAAAAAGATATAATATAGTATTGCAGTTTACTGAACTATTGCGAAGAGAAAACATAGTGGAGTCAGAAATTCTGCAAAAAAAATTTTGATCATCCTGAACAACACCTTCACTAATCACAACATCTAAAGATGGTGTAGTTACACCTCTGGCTTGTAAAAGTTGCTCAAACAATCTGCAATGATTCTTCAAATACGTTTTTGTAGGCAGGAAATGCAACACAGTAAATGCTGAGCTGACCTGAACATTCAGAAGGCTTTAATGAGAATACACTACTACCAGGCAAATGCTGTGTTTCTTTGTTATTTTAAAGTAGTTGCTTTTGTAAAGTCCATGCAGTTACTCTTAACATTTGCCTTTTGCTTTATAGATGGTTTTTCTTTTTGCTGTTTACTGTTTGGTTTTTTTATCAAGGCATTGCTCTTTTTACAAGTTCCTTTTAGCATGAGTTTTTATGACAGAATAAGGTACTACAGTTTTGCCATTAACTTTAGGGGTATCCAGACTGTGTGATTTTTACAAGTTTGCCACCAACGCTTTAAGGTGAAACACAAAGGTAAAGCATGTGTGAGAGATACTGAGCAGCCCAAAAGTTTACTGGTTGGGCTCACTTGTGTACCCGTCACAGAAAGAGTGTTGGACTCAAGGTGGATCTACATGAATTTAAGGGGTCAGATTAATGAAGTTAGTTGCGTAAACATGGCAGTATTGGTCTGACTAAAAACATTTAACTGGAAATAAAAAGTAGTCCCCAAGTTGGCTACCCTTGCCTTATATAAGAGATATGCATAATAGCTTAATGGATTTATTTTTCATACTGTAATTTAGATATCAAGTGTACAATATAATGTTTTCACACACTGCCAAAATGTGCCGGAGGAAAAATATACTTTAGTGTTTTGTCTGACAATAAGTTGTTATCTATTTTGTATGATATATTACATTTTGGAATAGGAACACCACTGTAATTTATTGGGAAAAGCTGATTTATTTTATAAATGTAACATTATTTTTTTAAACTTAATTATGAAAAATCAGAAATTATTAGCTTTGTTAAATATTAAATTATAATGAGGTGTAACTTTATATGTTTGAACTCTGATACCAAGTTTTTGTGTTGAGCATTTGGAATTGAAATGGTTGCTGAAAATATTTCAAATGGACTGTTTTTCATCAAAGCTTAATAAAGAAAAATGAACGATCCAAATGACACATTTGCCTCTTGGTAAATTTTTTTGCTATGTCCATAAACAATGAGAATGCTTTGTATTGCTTACATTATGAATAAGTATATAACTAACATACTTTCATCTCTACAGTATTCACAGCATCACAGAATGGCTGAGGTTGGAAGGGACCTCTGGAGGACATCTAATTCAACCCCTCCCTGCTCAAGCAGGATATTGAAATCATATGAAGGAGTATGATGGCAACATTTTAGTTGATTCTGCTGTAACATAGCATAGTATACATAGGAATGGTTTTCAATTATTGGTTATGACTCAAAAAAGAACTGAAGCACATGTTTAATTCCATTTATGTTTAAAACGAACCATATGTTCAACAGCCTTTCTTTTTTCTGGACAGGCATAAGTTAACAAATCACTGCCTTTTGTTGCTTTAGTGTATTATTATTTAGGCAAATCTAGGTGTAGTTAGTTATTTTGCAGACAAAGACTTTGATAACTTTAGAAACACTGTTTATAATACATTTTTTTAGATAACCAGTATCTCCTTAGCCATGGAAATTACGTTTAGTTGCCTGCCTTTGAGTAGATTTTGAATAGAGTTGTGGTTGGAGGTTGTTTTTCAACTGGCTGATGGTAGTAACACAGTGGTTTGGGCTGCTTGCTTTTGCCCCCTCCTGGTGCGGGCGCTCTATTGTGGGATGCAGAGCTGCAGGGCAAAGCTGCTGTGGGAGGAAGAGGAGATTCCATTTCTTGAATGCTGGAGGTCTTCAGGTCCCTCTGAGGAACTTGTGTCAGTGGCTGATTACTGTAGATGAAGGAAACTTCTACTCATGATTGCTGGCTGGTGTGTAGGACGTTTATGATTGTAGGGAACAGAGGAGATTTTTTTTCAGCCTACAATGGAGAAAATATGGAAAACCCTCTACATCTTTAATGCCATGAAGTGCTGACGGACTCTTCTTCAAGGATTTCCATAAATCAGTTTTACAAGCAGCTCCAATGGGTGAATCAAGACTGTATGTCTTACAGACAGATGAACTAGCTTTCAGTTCGAATCACTGTCCAGAATTTCTTCCAACTAATGAATTCTGAAAGTGAGCAAAGAGATTTTCTGAGCTCCAGGAATCTTCTGCAACAGAAAATATAACCTTCTCAGAATGTAAGAAAATCTTATACAGCTCTTGGTTATATTTGTATACTTGGCAGGTCTATTTTTACCTCAAGGATGTCTGTCAGTCTGTGACTTTTTACACGTCTTTCCACAGACTATTTCTAGTTGCGCACCTTGAACATTTAGGCTACTTATGCTAAAGTATATACGAAGCAAATATTTAGGTCCACATTTTAGGTAAGTCTTTCAAAAATCTTCTGTATTGGTTTGCAAATAATTTTTACATATTTCATATTGGCCCTGATATAGAGCCACTAGCTTTATCTTCCCCTTTATTCTCCCTAGGAAAAAAACAAGAAATGGAAAAAAATTATTTGTCCCCAAATTTAAAGTCATGATGCAATTGTGCTTCCCTGTCTTCTGTTGTTTTTGTAATATAAAAAAATAGAGAACATCATCAAGGCTAGCATCAATCACTTCTTCCTTCTGCTTTCTTATTGTCTTGTGGCAAATCCATATATTTTCATGAATTGGAAAGTCTAATGAAATGCCCTCTATGAAATCAAAAGCTAAATTTGATTGCAGGGAGGATTTTAAAAAATTTATTTCATAAAAATTAAAATGAATGCCTGATTTTTAAACAAAATGCTAAATATTTCTATTATAGGGTAAGAAACTCTAAGACACAATGAAGTATAAAGATTTTTATATAAAGACAGTGAAGCGGAACTTCCATTTTGTGTCACAAGATATAATTACTTCCTTTTGAATACCAGCATATCTAAACAGTTTCTAAACAGGATGGGTAAAATCTCATCAGGACAGGGGAGCAAGCTGTTATATCTGAAAATGTCCTTATGACAATGGTCGCTATTCCTTAATGCTGTGGTGGAGCTGTGATTGCTACTGACATTATGTGGTAGTTCATCTGAGTGAAGTGGCAGTCAAAGATGCCACATCAACTCTAGATTTACTGGCGGTCCGGAGAGGGTTGTCACCTCCTCACTAACAGCAACACCTGCTCCAAGTCACATCGTTGTGGTACTCCCTTGCACCAGCAAAGAGCTCTTAATTACCCAGAGATTTTGAGCCTGAGACCACTTTTTCCTTTTGCAAGGGTGAATGTCACTGATGTCTAACATGATGAGGTGAACAGCAGCAAGTGTAGAAGATTTTCCTTTAGCCAGTCTGATCAAGGAATAGTTTCATCTAAAGCTTAGCACTGTGCTCTGAGATGAGAGAAGAAAGCCTAGAAATCCACAGTTTCAAAATGTCTTTGGCTTTGATCTGAGTAGCACTGGCTGATCTCTTTGAGTCTGATTGTAGCAAGAGTTGAACAGCTGAGAACCTCACGTGTCTGATTAGGCTCAGTGGCATTACGGGGTTTGGCCTCCCATGTAACCTCCTTTGCCAGTTTGTTAGTGGGTTGACCAAACAGAGAGCAGTTGCTATTTCAATTGCAGAATACTGAATGTCTTCAAGGAAACATAAAGATGGCATGGGCAGATGTCTCTGGGAGTGTAATTACCTTAAGAAGTTAAAGGAGATAGTGGTTGGTTAGAGAAAAATATTTTTACAGAGTACATAATTAGGTGTCCTTCAGTCTTTCAAGGGAATTCAGTGAAAGGAGGAAAGAAAAGAAGGCATGCAAAATTGGCTAACACTGTTGATTCCATGAAGAAATTATGAAAACCTCTACATTGGAGGTAGAAGATAAAACAGCTTTGCTCAATATAGTTTGGTTTGTGGTTCAGTATATCACCTGTAAATTGCAAACTTCATACTCTGTTGGAACAGATAATTCATTTACAATTTTTATTAAGCTGTTCATGAAACATATTCCAGCAGCTTAACATACCCTCAGGTGCCCACTAACAGCTTGTTGGCTCTTTACAGCACTGCTGTACAGGGCAGCCTGGGCATATTCTACATCATTGCTCTAGGATCCTTCCTCTAAGTGTTATTTAAACACATGCTTAATCAAGGGGCAGTAATGCCATGGGAGTGAAACAGTGTCCTTCATGTAGCCCATGGCAGTGCTTACTGTCAATAATCCGCTTTTAGCATCATGTCTTGTTGCATGTGACACAGCTGAACTTGCCAGTTGCATCACATGCACTAAATGTGCAGGTGTCCTGACCACTTTTCTTGGAGCAACTCTGCAAGTTCCCTCACTCAGGGAATTCTGCAAGATGTTTAACACCCAGATGATGCTTTGATGGCAGCAGTCACCTTGCAAAGTAACCATGGTAGCAGCTGACCCATTTTGCTATGTCACGATCTGTTTCATGCTTCTTATAGGCTAAATGAGATGAGAGAAAACCTTGGTCAAGTTTTTAGTTGAGTACAGAGTCAATATTTCACTTTGATACAACTTTGGAGGAAAAAAAAGGATGTTGGATCTGGGGATGTTCTCATCTGTTATCTTCACAACAGCCACCTGATATGCAGAGTGCTTGTGTCACCTATTAAAATGGCCCCTATTTCTTGTCTTCTTCAAATAAAAAAAGTAAAACATTGGGTTACAACTGCTGTCTAGCTAAAAGCATGACAAATTCATAGAAACACAATTTTGAGATCATATGCCACTTTCTTTTTTTTTTGAATTTTGCTGCTTAAATGTAATGGTGCAGCTTATGTTACATTTTGATCAGCAAGCATTTTTTTTCTCCCGGTTTTTTGACCCCTCTTACAATTGAATGAATTTTCATGAATATGACTGCCCAACAAAGCATCCCATTTTTCAGATGCCTGCCTTTTGTAATTTAAATAATGCAAGAATATGGACATAGAGATTTTAAATTAAGAGGCAAAGGCAATCTCACCAAAAGAGTTTATTCAATGTATTTCCAACATCATCTATTTCAAGATATAATTAAGATTACCATGGTCCAAGTTTAATTTGCTGTGGTTTCCAAAAAGTGGAGCAGATAGCAATTGTAATAGAGGACAAGAATTTTCTATATAAAATTTTTCATTGTCATATTAGATTTTTTAATGAGCATTAGTCTTGATCAGAAATGTAATAAAACAGAACAATACTCTAAAATATGCAGACATGTATTATAAAATAACAAACTTTATATATTTAATTTATGCACTGTGAAGTACACTTTTCTTTTGCAACATGAACATTAATATCCATTTTTTATCTCAACACCAAAATCACTATGTAACTGTGGCATGATCTGTCCTCTATTTTCATGTGGGCTTTCTAGCAGGTTGATTAAAATTGCATTGTGTGATTAAATACATAGAGGCAGATATTCCATCCCTGTGACACTGTGCCTCTTCAGAGATTGACAGCCTGAGGTGCTGCTCATTAACCAACAAATAATTTGAAAATGAAAAGAAGGATTGAGTCCTTCTGGAGGGCAGGAGAGAAATCCACATCTCCCTAATCATGAGGAAGACACTGTTGAAGCTTTCAGCTTTTGACTTACAGAAGGAGACACCTGCTTAAGTAGGAATTTGCACTTTGAAGATAGGGGTAGTAGTGGGAAAAAAATCCCTTAAAAATGTGGTGCTGTTCGTCTCAAGGGTACCCAGTTAGAGAGGATAGATTCAAGAAGGCTTGATGAGCTCAGAAGTGCAGTCAGCCACGGAACTAACACAATACTATTGCCTTTTGCAATGCCTCAGCTTCTTGAGGTATATCAAGATGTGAAAGTGGATCTTTCTTTTGTTATGGTCCGAGTAAGCTTCAAGGCACCATAGTTAACAGAGAACCTCCTCAAACAATGAAACTTACACACAGAAAAATAATATTTTCATTTGGAAATAATTTAGCTTATTGATTTTTATACTAGTCAATCTTTCTGGTATTTTGAGTGCTCTTTTCAGATTTTTAATGCTTGGAATTGACCATGCTATGTCAGTTGTTATCCTCGTGTTCTGCTTAGCGGGGGAGAGTGGGGGCAGTGAATGAAGATATTAAAAAGTCAATAAAAACCCAAACAGTGGGAACTCTCATATCCAAAGAATATACCTTCATCAGCACACTAAATAAACTGATGGGACCTACTTCAACTAAAGCACGTGAATAGAGCTATTTGTTCAAATTACTATCTTCAACCCTAATAATATTGTTTGCTGGTGATAAAGGTTCTTTGGTGTAATAACTATTAATTGCATTGCCCTGTTCTCTCTCTCACCTGAATCTTATCTTTCCCAGAGTATAAGTTCTTATTTATTTACAGCTTAATTTATATTGAATCTTATGCCTGAGAATCCTTGAACCCATCAAGCTTACGTCACTTGTGTTGTCACACTGCCAACCCCATTTCATGTGAACTCAGGCTGAATTTCCTGCAGCAACACCCCCCCGCCCCCCGCCCCCCATAATATCTAGAAAGGGAAACAGCAGCAGACTTAGAAGGCTGCAGACCATCTTGTCATTTCTGTTACTTGCTGCTACTGAAGTCACTACCTACTGTGTGTGACCTCTGAGCATGTTAGCAGCTGCACGGTAGTTCCTCACGTCACTGGGAGACATACAGTGAAACGAAGATCTATGTGCTGCCACTCATTTTCTCTGTGGAAGCCACATCTGGCTTGTTACAGGGAGTGTTTGAAAGGATGCAAGCAGCACAGCTGTTTCATCCCATTCTTTTGTTTAAGAAGCACAAATGTATGCATCATCCTTTTGCTCTTTGCACTTTATTTCATTCATAAATACTGATGTTGATGTATTAGTAAAAATGCAACATTTAGACCAGACCTTAGCTGATGCATTTCACTTTCTCTATCACCTTATCATTTTTGTCCATATTTATCTTCTAAGATCACTCAATTTTATTGTAAGGTAGTTTAAGATTTTAATCTAAGTTTATGATGTGACTGTGGGGGAGTAATGAGGTATACTAGTGTTTCCATAAATGAGGCATCATTGCAGTCAGAGTGTGTGCTACAATGCTTTAAAGCAGCTCATCTCTTAAGTTCTGTAATTTGGGTGCAATGTGTATTGCAGGTTAATCCCCAGTACACACAAGCCAATTCACCAATTTAAACCTTATTATTTCCTGTCACTTTGTTTTAAACTACAGCCAGTGCAGGACCAAAGCTGTGCCCATTGTCCACTGTCATTTGTTTTATATATGGAGACACTGAGAGTTATTTGTTGACCTTTGAAGTAGAATGTCAAGCTCCTTTAATATTCTTTCATTTCAGATGATGAGGAATACAACTGAGAGTGCTTGGTCAGTCCCATGTGACTCATGTCCTCCATGGGAATGAGGCTAAGTGGCACAAGTGACCCCTAATGGAAGGGAGCAGCTGAGTGCCTGCCCAGCATGTCTGTAGGGTTGCATCATCCGGTAACTGAAAGGGAGTTAGTTTCTTTTTTTTTCCTGTGGAATAAAGGTAGCTCAGCCTCCACTAAAGCTGCTACTACCTTGGAATGATTCTTATCCACATGCTAGGCATTTTGTTTCTTTATATGAAAAATATTGCAGTGCAATATTATTACGCAACACAGTGTCATTATGGTATTATTGGAAGTAAAATTTTACTAAAGGCCATAGCAAGTATGTAGAAAAATAACACACAGGTACCTCCAAAATGCCAGGCAGTGGAAGGATTGCAGAAAAATTTATTTCTGAAGTTGAGAACACTAGACTTAAAGAACATTATCCTTAATGGCATTTCAAACACTGGGCCTGGGGAAAGACACAACCCTTATTCTGCTCAGGGAAGAGATTGTGCCTGGCACCCCCTCTGTGGGGGTCTTCAAAGATGTCTGCAAGGGCTTAGCTTTTTCTCATACCAGGGAGAATTTCTCTGGAATGCAGGAGGACAAAACATATAAAACTATCTCTGGGAAAGGTATCTCTTCCAGACAGGAAAGTCTTCTTAAGCGAAATAAGCCCTGATCTCCTTGTAATAAATCTTCTGGAAGGTTCTTCTACCTTACAGAAGGCTTGCCTTAGAGTTTGATCACACTCTGTTGTATGAGCAAGCAAACTTGAGGAAAAATAGGAGGGGTCCTGTTTATACAGAAATTGGGAATATCTGGGTATCACTCACTAGTATAATCTAGTGTATAAGCATCTCCCATCAGAACATAAGATAGAGCTCTTTAGGCTAAGACATTTGAGATACAATTTAAAAAACCCAGTTAGCACTCTGACCCGATCCAACAGATCACTTAAGGAATGCTTAACTTCAGAGTCATGGCTGACTTCATTGGAGCTGCTTATAAGCTTAAAGGCTAGGGCACTCTGGCATGCTGTACTGTGTAGGGACGGGCAGTTTGCCACTGCATGCCACCCTGTGGAATGGAAAATACTGCAGTGCTGGAGCGCATCATACAAATTATTGCTGCTTCAGCCACAGTATTTTAAAAAGCTCACCCACTTTCAGCAGAATGGATGTTCTCTGCTATTCACAGGAAACAATGTAAGAAGACAAGTGTAGACTGAGCTAAGTGTCCTCTATGAATTCCAAAGGCTCCCCCACCTCCTTGTCATTTGAATACAAAATCAATCACAGAGGGAAATTTCTGATTCTTATCCCTGTACATTGGTTTTAAAGGGAGCATGCAGCTCTTTACATCCACACCTAGGAGTGCTGGTCAACAGCTGACTGAACATGACCCAGCAGTGTGCTCAGGCAGCCAAGAAGGCCAGTGGTATCCTGGCTTGCATCAGAAACAACGTGGCCAACAGAACCGGAGCAGTGATTGTCACTATGCACTTGACAGTAGTGAGGCTACACCCTAAATCCTGTGTTGAGTTCTAGGCCTCTCAGTACAAGAAGGACATTGAGGTGCTGGAACATGCCCAGAGAAGAGCAACGAAGCTGGTGAAGGGTCTGAAACATGAGTTTAATGAGGAGTGGCTGAAGAAGCTGAGGTAGTTAAGCCTGGAGAAAAAAGGCTGAGGGGAGACCTTATCCCTCTCTATAACCACCTGAAAGGAGGTTGTGGCTCTGTAGGAATCAGCCCCTTCACAAGGGGAATGGCTTCAAGTTGCTCAGGGTGAGGTTCAGGTTGGATATTAGGAAAAAATTCTTCACTGAAAGAGTGGTTAAGCATTGGAACAGGTTCCCCAGGGAAGTGGTAGAGTCAGCATTCCCAGAAGTGTTCAAACTACAAGTAGACATGGCACTTTGGTATATGGCTCAGTAGGCATGGTGGTGTTCAGTCAAAGGTTGGACTTGGTGATCTTGGAGGTCTTTTCCTACCTTACTGAGTCTATGATTCCATGATCTATGTGAGAAGTATTGGAACTGAATGCTCAGCCATCAGCACAGTAGAAGCTTTTGTCTGATCACAAAGCTGTGCTCACAAGTAGAGTTATACTCACATCCTTGCAGCAAGGTTGGAGACTGAATGAACTACAGAGCCTGCACTATGTTCTAACACCTTTAGACACAACCCCCTTCAAAATGGATCTAGTGATGGGAACTTTGTGCTATAACTAATACATGAATCTAAACTTTGGCACCGATCTTCAAAGATATTTTGTCACCTAACTACTACAGAAATCAATGGAAACTGGCTACCTAAATAGTAATTAAGTGTGCATGTGTATCTGAGGATCTGTGCCTTTGATCTCAAAATCTGTCAGTCTAGCTCATTACAAGCTGTACACTTACTTTAAAAAAATATGTGAGTTATGAATTAAGGATAAGATTAATTAATAGTGATATTAGCTGTAGAAAACCAGAGACAGATTGCCCTGACAGAGAAACTAGAAGGGATAATGGATTTAATGGCATGTGTTCTAATGGAAAAAAATAACCTATTGCATGAGCCTGTCATATCTGAAAAAAATGTGGCTACCATTTGCAGTTCATATAGGGACAAAAAGGTTTATACACTAGTAGTATATAAATCACTGAAAAGAGTAAGTTGAGATCTTTATAGTAGCAGTGATATATTTTCCCGTGTGGAAACCCTAGCCCAATTTTGTATCTACAGAATCTCTCTCTGGTACAAGGGGCTGACCTATCTCAAACACCCAGTGCTGGGGAAGGATGCATCCTGAACGGAGACGCTCATCCTCTCTGAGCAAACACCCACTGAGGAACAAGCATGAAACCTCTGTCTTCATTTACTACTGGGTAACACAGGGATCTCATAATTTAGCCTACTAGGCTGCTATGGTTATCATTTAAAGTATGTTCCCAAGCATGGTAAGAATGCAGGACCTAAATCAAAAATGAGAATTTGACCACTGGCCAGTGAGCTTGACAGTTGAATGTTCCTAGTGCAGATGTATCTCATGTGGGAATCCACATGTGTGCCTACCACTGAGCTGGCAACTAAAAGGCAGAACAGGATGTGGCCTTCTTCTTTGTCCCCTTTCTTGAGCAGGCTGTGGATCTCCATGAGGACACTTGAATGAGTTCAAAGCCACTGAGGCTAATGTCCCAATTGCACTTGTTCTGCCAGTTCCAAAGTTGTGAGGGGAATAAAAGAGAAAAGAAAGATAAGGGTTTGAAATTATAGTAAAATGAATGGTCCCATGTCTCTTGATTTAAGACTTTGGATAGTGAAAAGGTGGCTAAGTAGCAAAGTGCTAATACATGAGCCAGGTCTCCAGATATGATGGCTAAGTGCACAGTCCAGTTTTGGGATGGAGGAAGGGAATTCACAAGAAGAGGAACTCTTACCTAAGCCCTCCCCATGTTCTGGGTTGCTGGGTTCAGGGCCAGCCCTCAGGCAGACATTAGAGCAACCCTTAGGCTACCTTGCTAACAGACAGATCTCTCTGCAAGTGCAAGATTACTCCCAAAAGAATGTTAATGACTGCTGAATTCAAATTGGGTTTAAATGATTCATGTGCTAACTGAACTTCTACTAGTTTCCAGCTGAAACATCATTTGACCTACCTGTTAGGGAACTCAGTCTTGGTCCAATGTCCTGACACTTGTCATTATATAATTGACCACCACCACCCAAAAACAAATTAGCAGCTGCAGACCCAATTCTGCTGGTTGAATTTGCTGTGTGAGAGTGATTGGGTAAATATTACAGCTTATTTTTCAAGCAACAAAACTGCAGAATACTTCAAGGCACCAATGCAAATGGGCAGAAACCAGAACCTAGAACACATTGGGCACAATATTCCCCAGTGATTTACTTGTTCAAATGCCCTGGTTCATGATAGTAATAGAAAAAATAACAGCATATGATCCTCTTCTGAACAATTTACTAAAACCCAGAATACTTGAAAGATGAGGTAACAAAGGAACAGGCTGGTGATTTAAAGGATCCTTGCCAGAATCACTCCAACAAATACTCAGTTGGCTGTATTTCCAGTAAGTATATACTGACTGAAAGAATATTTTCTTTCCCTCCTTTTTTTTTTTTTTAAAATATTTAATGCATCCTAAACCACTTTGTTATATTTGAGCACCTCATCTTTACAAGCATTCATTTGTGCCACAAGGTGTTTGACACAGATCCTTTTCTTTCCAACAGTTACTTATCTTTTCCTAGGGTGTAGGTTTGTTGCGTTGGTGTCCCAAATGGTGATAAAGTGCAGAACAAGTAAACTAACCTTTAAAACCTTAGAGTGCAGGGACATGGCCCCAGTGTCATCTAGTGGTTGTCCTGAAAAACTAAGGGGACATTTGTTGAAATAACTGGACAGAAATCTCAAAGTACTAGAAATGCATTTTCAGTGTCCTGACATCTTCCTCTATTCTTTCTTCAGAAAGAAAGGTCAGATCTAGATTTGTGCAATACTATATTTGTCCTTATGCATTCTGCCAGCTTCAATGTGAACTTCAGTGTGAGCCTATGAGTTTCAATACGAGACTGAGCTCCAGATCTTGGCCCCTCTTCCACCCATGGAACATTTCCCAGAGGAAGTGTTCATCTGATCCTCCAGGGTTTATGGGAGTTGGACATGCCTTGGGGAACAGCATAGGCAACAGATTGTTCATTCCTGCTCTGGAGGCTAGAGGTCAGGAAATCATCTGGCCACAAATGCTGAATGACTGCACAACCCTAGTTTGCATGTGTTACTCAGAGGTGATCAAGGCAAAATAAAGATTACATTAACCGAAAGATAAACACATTGGGGTCAATCAGTTTAAAGCACTGACATTATCAGGAGACACTGTTGTTCTTTGTATTATGCCTTCCACAACTGACAAAGAGACAATATTCCCTTCTTCCAAATAAACTGTATAAAATTACATTGAGTTTTGCAGGCATATTAATCTTAGCAGCCACACCAAAGAAAAAAACCCAAAACACTGCAGAAATTAAATGAACAATTTTGAACCAGTTCGATGGTCCCTTCATTTTATTATAACACACATCGCTTTCATCAAAGAAAATCACATCTTGAAGAACTGACTCAGTGGAATACCCACCTAATTGTGTGTTTCAAAAAGATTTAAACCTGGGATTAAGTGATCTGGCGAATCGGAGCTTTATGTACCACAGCACTCTTGAGCATACTAACAAAACACTGAAAAAGGAAAGTAGAAATACATTTGGTCTTCCAAAAAAACTTTTTTATTCTATTAAGTCAGTCAAAAGTTACAAGGCTGAAGGTAAGAAACAGTTTCTGGGTTTTTTTCTCTCAGTAAAAGGCAAAAAAAAAAAAAGAGAAATATGAACAAACAAGAATTTCAGCACAGTTAAAAGGACAAGTAAGAAAACACTGCTCATATTTTTTGGTGATGATGCCTTGAAGTTTGGATTTTTTTAACTTCATAGATTTTAAAAGTAGTTATATAGCAAATGTAGAGCTTTGTGTAGTAGAATACAGGCTTTTGCCCTTTGACACAGCACTTACACACACTAAACCCTGTTGCCCATTTCCCCCATCAATTCCCCTGAATTCCAGTAATGTGTTTAGTCTTATTTTCAAGGTAGAATTATAGAAAACACCCCAAAATCTGCGTAAGAAGATATGGACATAGACACAGCAACCTTCAAGCCCAGAGCTTTGGAGAACCTCTAAGAAGAACACGTGCTCCAAGGAAGATGAAGATGAGGAAGAGGGGGTCCCAAAAAGACCCCAGCCCCAAATTCCTGAGGAGGCGTGCCAGGGGGCAGAACTCAATTGTGGACTAATGGGATTGGATAGAAATCATTATAAAAACTGTAACATCTGTGTTTGGGTAGTGCGTGGAACTTAGTATTTCCTGGAAGCTTAGAAGCTCATTAAAACCTTTTATTCCTTATCTTACCTCTACCTAATTTGGCTGGAGGTTTTTTTCTCCCAAACCATTTTAGGCAGCAGTGATATGAAAATGGGAGGAGAGGAAGAAAACTGTAATTATTATCTTTGGAAACTATGATTGTAAAACTAAAAAAAGTTTACCCTGAGGGAAAAAGAGGAACAGCTATCAGAATGGGATATTTTTTCTATAAATATATTTGTCTCCCACTCACTTCCATGTGATGGCCACTTTTCATCTCTGAGGCTCAGCATGTTTGTTAGATGCCTGCCTTGCTGGCCAGCACTGATGGGGGGTCCCACAGGTGGGGAGGGCTGTGGAAGTGCAGTGGCCATGGAGTGTTGGACCATACTGCAGCCCAACACCCAGTGGAGCTCTTATGTAAGGGACAGTCTTTCCTACTTTAACCTTTGTTAAAAAATTCCTAAAAATTGTATGCAATTGTAACCATTAGAGAAGTCTAGGGCCTGAAGGATGCATACAGCTCCTACCTCCAGTTCTACAGTATTTTTCTCTGACTTTTCTCATTAACACAATGGCACTTTTGACAGTCTCTATTTTTCATGATATCTTTCTGGCCAAAGATAAAAAAGAGATTTTTAAATTTGCTGCTTTTGATATTTGACTTATTCATGTTAAGATGTCAGATGGATATTAACAATCTAATTTTTTTTAGGTTACAACCCAAATGTTTCATAAGAACTTCACGGGACAGAGATTTGTAGAGGTGATGAATATGAAATCGAGATGCCATATTTCTAACACATAACCCTCATACACACCAGCACACAAAATAACCCACAGCTCCAATTCACTTTAGTGGGACAAAAGCAATCTAAAAGAGAAGTAAAAACTTCAGTTTACCAGAAAGAATTGAGCTGTGATGTATATTGATGTTCAGACCCTTCAGAATTATATTTTTTGATAGAAAAGGTTCAGTTGCAAAAGTTTCAGACATTTATTTATTTTAAGTGTGTATATTTGTGAGATTATTTAAATAAAGTCTGTGGTTATGTTGTATACACATATGAGTTATATTTGTATATATTTTTATATCATATTGATCAACTGCCGTATGCACATAAAGGCTGGAACAATGTTCTAGGAATTCTTAGCAGATTCAACTTCTTGGTTCTCTGTCAATTATATAATAAATATTGAATTATTCCAACTTCTTTATCAGCCTTCAGAAGAAACTGCCTCTTGCAGTATCATCTTACATCTTATGTATAGCCAAACTTAGATATGCAAAATAAGATAAATGTGTCTTCCTTCTTCCACAGTTGTGGAAAGATATACAACAATACTGTTGGTATTCAGGAGGGTATATTAAAATGCAAAAAATCTTCTATTGGTTATTTGATCTTGCACACTACAATTACAGTAGTTACAATATCTGTGAGGATCTAAGTGACCATACTACACTTAACTTGCACAGGTTAACTAAAAAAATAGGTATAAACAGTTTTTAAAATTGTGACCAAAAAGCTCACCAAGAATTGCTTTATTTTGTCATTGAATTTCATGGCCAGTTTCCACAACTTAGACTTTGGGGATGAATCTGAACATTTAAGGCACAAAGAGAAGAAGGCAGATAATGTCTCACAGAAGAAAAAACTGATACAGAAATAGAGTACAAATATAGCAAGATTCAAAAATGACCTTCAAAAATGTGTCACAGAATAAACTTTTAGGTTATTAAAATGTAAAACCTCAGACAAAACACAAGTTTCTTTAGATTTTTCCCAGAACTCAATTCCTATAGCTGTTTTTAGCATTGGTTTTCTGTTTGTTTCCTTGTTGTTTTTCCTTAACTTCTGAGGTGCTGAGGAACTGATACCTCCACTCCTGCCCAACCCAACAGGCAATAGGTGCTCAGAAGATCCAAAAAACAAAAGCCATCTGATTTCAAAAGGGAAACATACATATTGAAGAAAGTAGAATATGCTATGTCAGGAATTTGCTGATTTTATAATAAAATAATAATACAATTACATAACATCACACTAAAACACTGAAATAACTGATGCTTTAACAGTGAATTTATAAAAAGTTATATGTTAAGAAATCAATCTTTGTTCTGTGATAAGCCATAATTTATTATAATAGTTGAAGCACGGGTTTATATAGACAAACAATTACTGCTGATATAAAACCAATCCAACACACTTTACAGAATGTTCATTTTCTTTGCAGATATTGCAGACCATATGACTCCCAGAATCTCTGATAAGCATTCAGTATCATCATGTGAACCTTAAACGACCAGAATCCAATCTAAGGTTTTAATACCTTGTTTCCTCTTCTTGTGTTGGAAATCAGTCCATGAACTACCTTCAAGTCATTCTGCTGTATAAATTATTCAACGAATGCCATTATTTTTCTGTGAAATCAGGGCATTTGTCCTAGATATAAGCTACAGGGGATCTCTTTAGGCTGTTTCCTCCCTTGTTTCTCAAGTATGTAACACTGAAAGAAGAGTATGTGAAGCAGTCTTGCAGCTCACCAGTGCTACTTCTGGACTGATAGAAACTGATGAGGTTTTATTCAATGATACTCCAAGGACTGGTTAGACAACAATGAAGGAACCTCATGTCTATGCAGAGAGCAGTCTGTTGCAGTGAGTCAACCTTTCAAGAAACATTTTCTCTGATTATTGCACTCCCATTTGATATTCTGTTACTTTCTGCAATCTCAACATCATGAGGGGAAAAAGCTTTTTAGGAATGGTCAAGAAAGTATGGAACTTATACGTTTCAAGTCTGAAATTTGCTCTGTAGCTGGACTCCATTGTTTGTTGTCAAATGTCATTACATCAGGGTGCTGCTTTTACTTTGTAATATATGTTTAATCTCTGTGCAGTTCTTCCAAAACTAGTGTTCCTAACACCTAAAATAATTCACTCGGCTCCTAAACCACTTTTAGTAATCACATTAGAAAGCTGCTGATATGCAACCAACCTTATTTAGAATGCTTTGGGACAGGCTTAGTAAAAGTGAAAATCTGAAAGGTTGTGTTAACCTTACTTGCAAAGACAGTCACACAGATAGGGCCACTGTGTGGCCAAACTTTTGTGCTCTACTTCTGTACATTAAAGAGACTTCATAGTGATTTTGGTACTTTAAATGAAGATTGCTAGCTCAATTATTTTCATTTATTTATTTATTTGTTATTTAAACAAAAGCAGCAGACCACATTTTTACTACTGTCCTAATTCTGAAGAATTTTTCTTACAGTGTGTATAAATATACTCACATTCAAGTGTGGTTAGTATTATTCTACGAATCAAGCCTTTTACTTGAGGTCTTCTGTCTGTAAAGTGTGATTATTTTAAATTAAAGAATGACCCAAACAGCACTTGAGACTAAACTGAAATGTTTTATAAAATGTGTATATTGATTATGACCAAATGCAATTTTTTTAGATAAAAAGACCCTTTGATCCATATTCAATGCACCAAAAACTTTGATCATACAAAGACATAGAGAAGACCTTGTCAGATATGAAATACAGAAGTAAGAAGAGTGGAAAAATGAATGAAGTGACATAACACTGGTTGAACTTTGTTGTCCTTGCTGTATTATACTAGAAAAAACACTTCCTACTAATACAATGGAACAGCTCAACAATTTTCAGACATGAAGACTACTTGAGGGAAAATTCAATTAATGAAGAATACCAAACTGTAATCAGACCTTGGGGAAGAAGCAGTATTGAAACACAACTTTTTTTGACAGTTTTGAGTGTAGCTCTGGTGGTCTGTTTCAAAAACTGTCAGAACGATGATAAGTGGTCTTGGGAGTCTAGTTTTGATTCTTACACCAAATAATCTGGCTGCCTTCTTGGTATTAGTGCCATTACCAATTTAAGTAGTCTGCTTTTTGAAGGAGAAAAGATGCTAAAATGGAAAAAATACTATGCTGAATGGAGAGTAATTACTTTTCATGACATCCTCATTTAAATCAATAGGATTGACTAATTAAGACATCTAAGCTGAAATCAATCGGATCTGACAGCTAACACCTCTCTGTAGCAATAAGCCAGAATCAACAATTTTGCATCTATACTGATGTGAAAATTAGGCAATCCTATTTTGATTGTTATTCAGTACTTGATGTTTTCCTGAACAACTAAGCCATTCCATACCTTGTATACTCCCCATATTTGAAAATAAAAGCTGGTTAAATTGATATACATTCTGCCTTGCAGTACACACTTGCAGCTTGTTACAAAAGAGCCTTTATGGACCTCATGTTCGTGTTCTCATTCTTAAGATGCTAGTGGATAAAAAGAGGCAATTAAAATGCATGTCATAGCCAGGAACACCAAATACAGAGCCAGCAACCCAGAATGAGATAATTCTTTCATCATTGAGACTTTATTGGGAAAGTCTTTGGGTTGATAGTTTCCTGACAGTTCTTCCTCTGAGGGTTTTCTCTGCCTTCCCTCAAGTTTTCAGTTTTCCTTCAGGATTTCTGGTGATTTATGCAAAGTCTGTGCTACATTACTCCTGAAACTATCCTCAGTGAACAGTAGGACAGGTTCGTGGAAATCATGGCACCTTGAAGCTTTCTGGTGTTGGAAAGGAGAGAGAGATAATGAAAGAATCAAAATACATTGCGTGCTATCAAGTAGATGTGCAGCCTAAGGTTAGTTTCTTCTGCCAGATAGATTTTGAGTCCTGTTGAAGTTTGTGTTTCTTCTGAATTTCTAGGCAGAAGTGATAGTCAATGTTTTCCTTCTTTATTTTGCATTTGAGGCTGTGATTGCCCTTCAAACCATGCTGATGAGCACGATAGCCTTCATTAAAGCAAATCCACTTGACATTATACATAAATGACCTTGAAGACAGATCAGGAAATTCAAGGAGAACAGTACACATCAGAAATGTCTTCTGAATAATACTATTGTCTCTAGAATTCCCTTAATATCTGTTCATTTCCTAATACTTTTCCTTCCAGTTGTTGTTGGGTTTTGGCAAAGTTTATTTTCCTATTCCATTCATGGCCAAATGAATATTATTGATTGTAATGTAGTTATGCATAGCAGAGTAGAAGCATGTCTTCCAATGACTGCAAAGGTCACAGTAAGCAGCCATTTGAAGAGATATTGAAAGCTCACTGAGGACCATATGTATGATTTCCTTTTTCTCAACTACAGGCACATTTATTTGGAGGTGAAGTACCAATTTAAGCACGCTTGCATGTGGCCTGTGTACTTCAATTCATGAATTTTCAAGATAAATCTCAGAAATTTTTAAGAACCCAAAGTAGCAGCATCCTGTCACAGTTATAAAATAAAAACCAATTCAAAATACATAACAAGTTGCAATCTTTCATACCAAACTTTTTCTTCATAATTTCTAAGCCAAAGCACTTTCATAATTTCTTTTTCTCCAAAGGATTTTGCAGATGCCAAATATCAACAAAAAACAAACCAACCAAACAAAAAAATTACTGTAGGCACAACTTTCCTTCCAAGTAATTTCTTAGTAACTGTGTGCCATATTTGATTTGAGAAGAATTAAGCAGTTTAAATTTGAGATGAGTTGAATGTTATATCCTGAACTGGGCTGTCAAGAACATCTTTGAAAGTGGCTATTTTTCTTGTTTATATAATGTCTGCCACAGCTTTGTCCAAGTCAATAGAGTTTTTCTATTGGGTCAGGGCCCAGAGAGTTTAATCACCTCTGCTGATCTCACTTGCAGCAACATGGCTTAGAGGGAGAAGATGGTATTCAGGTTGAAAGTTCCAGCCCACTTAGGAAACCACACTAAACCTGATTTAATGTTCTCTGAAATGTTATTATCTGCAAGCAGAACCACGAAACAAACAAAAAAGAAACTTCAGAATGTTATTCAGCAGACTGCGGCATTTTCTTCAAAGCTTTGGCTAAAAAAGAGACAAAAAGCAGGGAAATGTGAAAAGATTTTAGAGTAGCAAAATTTCTATGTGGCAGGAGACAAATTGCTAATGACAAGAAATTATATAACAGGTCTGTCTTAGCAAAAGGGAGTTTCATACATGGTTTATGGACACTTAGAAGCAATTTTTTCCAATGCGTGTCTTTGGCAAATGTTTTGTCCCCGGTAGGTCTTGTTTTCCTCAAAAAAGACTTTAAATAGTTCTCAGGTAATATCCTCTATATCACTGTGCAAGGCCATGTAGGAGGATACAGACAGAGGTGCATAACACCTAACACTTGACCAGAACAGACACATTGCTTAAAATTGGAGCTAATTAAGCACACACAAAAGATGTTTCTTGAGCAATTTTTTTGACTTGTGTATCCAACACAAGAGTGAATACATGCTAAGATCACTTCCTTTGGGATGGGAAAAACTGGATTCAGCTCCCTTTTCTGCTTTTTTCATGGCACTGGTGTAACATAAGACCATCCATGTGATAGATGAATATTGCTGGAATACAGAGATACTCCCTTTTTTCTTACTAAATCATTTATAAAGCACAGAGTAAAACCAATAAAATAAATTTACACTTCAAGTCAAGTATTTGCAATTAAGGTACTCACATGGAAACTGGCAGACCAATGCTGAAAATTCTTGTTCTAGCTCCAGCAGCAGTAGAACTTCATTGCAGACCTCTCTGTGAATGCTTTAGTTTACTCTATGCTCTTTCTGTAATTTTTTTTGCAAAAGGGTAAATCAATTTTAGGTTCATGAGTTTTATGGAGGATTAATGACTGGGGATTTGACAATGTGATGTCTTAAATTTTACAATACCTCATGCTATTACTTTTAAGGGACCAAACATTAAAGTTTCTCTCTTTCTCTATTCCATTGCCCGTAGAGAATGTGAGGTGCTCCCCACATCCTATGAGTGTAATTATAACATTGCAGGAACAAGGTTAATGAGACCATGTAAAGTCTGTGCATGGATATCTAACAAAAAAATAGCACATGAAGATAGTGAACTGGTGATTCTCAAAGGCTGAAATGAGAAACTAACAAAAAAGAAACACCTCTGGCATACAGACTCCACTAAGTGCTTCATTTCTAGAGGTTCTAGGTATTCAGTGTAAGATGAGACATAACAGAGGTGCTACAGAAAAGTAATTTCTGTATCAGGAGTGGGAAAGGATTTCTGTAACAATTTAGCCCCCAGTATGTGAGCTTTGTAATGATAAGGCTATTGTTAATCTCTTCTTCCATCTCTGTGATATCAAGGAAGGAGTTTCTTACTTTGATTGCAATATAAATACTACTAATAAGGTAACAAAAATTTTTACATCTACATCCTATAAAGTATTTTCATCAATTCAATAAAATAAGTCTATAAGCAAAGCATTATATAGATTAAATAACATGGTTCAGATGCCCTGGTTTAAGCCTGCAGAGCTCTGTGATACTTCTCAGGAGAATACCTTCCATTTTAAGTGTATTATATTCATTATTCCTTTCCTCTCCCTCCTTTCTTCCTACATTTTAATTCATTTTGTGGCTTTCTCTTCATCACATGGGCTTTTATTTTCAAAATAAGCCATTTGTGCAGTATCTTTTCAAATGCCTTTGGAAAAATTAAATATATAATGTAGTTACATTCTCTTTATCTGTCATGCTAGCAGTATCTTCAAAAAGTCTAGTGTATTTGTAAAGCAAGCACAGCTCTCCTAGCATTCTTACTGCATCTTGTTAACTAATCCCCTTGTCACCACCTTACTTTCACTTTCTTCTGTCACAAATTAATCCATCAACAATCATGTAATTCGAACTATCTGGTTTCCTTCATTTTCCATGAAGTGACATTAACTGATACTTGAGTTGTAAGAAGGGTGCACAATTTTCACTGAACAAAATATAATCAAATCTTACTACTTTAAAATTCTACTGAGGGCTTTGCTAGCTACTATTAACTACTTTCAAAGATATATAAGAACGTAGACAGAACTAAAATGCAGATTGGTTAAAATGTGGGATCCAGACCCTTATGGACCCAGTGTAAAGTTTCCCATTGACTTGGCTGCCAAGGCACTGACATCTTCCTGTCCTGGGTAGGAGCAACTTCATTTTCCAGTATTCTGTGGAGATGAAATTAGAGCTCCTTGACTCTCAAGTTAAACTGAGAGGGGAGAAATAAGACTGGTATTATCCCATTAAAAAAAACCCAAACCATCAGAAACAAATCTCCCCAGTACAACAGAACTGATTGTGTACTGGTGTTGAAAATGATACATGAGGGATTGGGGAGCCACCTGTAATTAGGCTTTTAGGTTTTCTGGACTGCTACAAACTGGAATAGGCTACTAGTAAGCAGAAACCGTAAAAGTACAAACTAAAGCCATAGACAAATGCTACAGATTTGTTTCAAATAGTAAACAAAGGACTGTGGAAGCAATAATGAAAAAAAGTGTAGTTCCAATAAGAAATCCCATTTTCCAGCTGACTGGAATAACTTGACTTTTGTCCTTGCTTTTTATATTGTATCCCAAATGAACAAAGGTTTCATGCTACACATACCTTGCTAAGGACTCTTGCAGATAGAGATAAGGGACTTGTATTGAAGTTCATTTAGCTGTATACACCAGTGCAAAATAATTTTAAATATTTTCCAACTCAACTTTATGGCCAGTTATATGACTCTTGCTTTTTATGATGAAGCACATCTCACAACAAGATCTAAAAGACAACTGAGAATTCACCTAAAATAGCAGTTAAACAACTTTTCCCCAACTGACCTACCCAAAACCTCCAAACAATGTTTGAAACCTTTAATTTCTTTAACCTCTTTCGTCACTTCAGGATTTTTAAAATTAGAAACTTCAAATAGTTTCACATAAAAATTACATCTTAAAACTCTGTGGAAGTCTTTAACCAGATCCTTTGGAAAAGAGGAGATTTATAGTAAGGAAAAAAATACTAATATGATTGCACATAAGAGTGGTGAATCTAACTCAGTATAGAACCCTGTGTCATCTTTTATGAGTAACATGGAAGACTCATTAGTGTGAAAATTAAATGCATTATAGGCTTTTTAAGATGCCTATACTCCCCTATCCTGCAGATATGACAAAGTACAAAGTTAAAAAAGCTAATATTTTTTTTTTTTTAATGTGCAGTTTGAGGACTAATTTATATACTGTTCCTCACTCAGCTCTTGTCAAGAACTACTTGTTTCTCAATCTCTTTAACATTTAAATTTACAGGGCTTTTTTTAATTCCTGTTTATATGTCTTTCTGCTAACACTTAGAAATAGCTGGAAAACTGTTACAGCCTAAATAATTTCATTTTAGGAAGAACCAACACTCAGGTAAATTCAGACTGCAAAACAGGAATGTCAGGAAGCAATAAAAGTCTGAATTTGCTATGATGAACATGAAAAGGTTTGCTATTGATGTTGTATTGTAATGGAGTCTGTACCAACAGTCTCCCATGCTGAGAAGGAAGACTCATGTTTTATACATCTGATTCATACGATGGCAAGAAAGACATACTCTTGAAGACAGAGATGTTTTATAGTCATGCAGTTGAGTGGGGGGGATGCATAGAAATTTCTCTGAGAGAAAAGAACAGTGTCTGGAGTTAGAAGTTAAAAGATGTAGAGCTAAGTCATGTTTCTAGCTAGAGCTCTCAGGTAGAGACCATGCTATGTGAGGGACTTTGTTAAAGGTCACAGCTAACAGTGGGGTTCAACAGGGAAGTCAAATGGTGGGGTCACCTAGGGACGAGTGAGGACACTGAGCTGTAGACAAACATTTTGGGAAACCTCACAGCTTGCAGGGGCAACCCTTCATCCACCAGAACCAAGGGGCACTGTACCTCCTTGCCCAGGAAGCACTGTTGTGAGCTATTTTTTATCTTAAGGCAGAAAATCCCTTCTACAACCTGCACACCTGGGGATAGGGACTTGGCTTTTTTTGAGAGAGAGGATTTGAATATAACCCACTGTTAAGGAGGCTCAAACAGCACTGTTTCTTCCCTGCTCTCGAGGGAGTTCCATACACAAGTTCTGCTTTCTGTATGCCTCAGTTTCCTCATTGGCAAATGGAGAACTTTTAGTTCATGCTGTTTCCACAGACCTTGAAGACATCTGAAAATATGCAACTGTGTAGTGGAGGTGTTTCCTAAACATTAGTGCTGTTAGAAGCAGTTTATAAAAACTGTGTAGACCAGCTCCAGAAATGTGCTTGGGCAGGGGCAGGGATTTGCAGATGCAGAATGGGCACACAGAGAGAAGGCACACACAGAGGGACCCAACTGTTCATTAATATTTTTCATGTTATTTTTCTGGTTTTATAGCTTCAATTTTTTATTTCAAGCACTAGTCATTGAATGTAAAGGCAATAATTGTCCCTGCATGAAAGTTGTGCTTTTTTCATATACATCTCTTTTATTGTGGCAATTGAATTCTCATCACTGACCATATTTATCCTTATGCCTATAGGATACAGACTTTTTCAGTTCCTGTCTCCATCGCTGTGCTGTATTGATCAAGCAATTTTCAACCTGTCTTTCCCTTAATGTCATTTCCAAACTTCCATCTATCTAGCCTCCTATCTCTCCCAGGCAAATATTTGGTAGATGCAATCTTCTGCAATACAGCATGGCATTACTTCTGTATTTGAATGCCACATAATATACATAAATGAATACATGTATGCAGAAATTCATGAAGAATCTCCCTGTAGGTGTTAAGCAACCCTATTGTTATTATTAAAGAAAGTGAGATGGAAGGATGGCTTAAAAATAGACAAACAAATAAAAATGATAAACAGAAATTTAGAGAGGGCTGTCCTAATAATTGTCTCCTTCAGCAGTCAAAACAACAACAAAAAAGCCCAAGGAGAGAGAATAATCTACCCCTCTCTAGGAGAACACACGTTGATTCCATTTCTCCTGAAAAAGCTTAAATGGTCAAATTCGGATCACTTTTGTATTGATGTAACAGAAGCAGTTTCAGAAAAATGATTTTCAGCCTGTGGAAGTGATATAAAAGCAGATCTGTAAAGCAAGGCAGTTGTTTTTACTTTCATTTTAACACAACTGTTCCCTTAAGAAAGTTTCTCCATCATATGCAAGATGGATCCTAAGACCAAAACCTTCTGATAAGTGTCTGCTCTTAAGGAGAAAGAGTTTTTATGTCACAGGAAGATAATTTTCAATCTTTTTGCAAAGTAAAGAGTTTAGTTTGCATTGTAGAGTGTATTAGACTCTCTAAGAAAAATTACTCCTTAGTCCTTTAAAAAGGATATAGAATTTTGAGAAGATCTTTCTAAAGAAAGGAAATATTTGAAGGCTTCTAAGAGCTTTTCCAACTTTAAGTTTTCTAGAATATATATGTATTTATAAATATTTATATATACAATTACATAAGAATTTATAACTATTTAATATTTTGTTGTTCCTATTTTATGTAGACCTCCTGTTTTAGATACCAAGTTAGCATCTGAAGTGTTCTTGCTATGCTGTTCAACTTTCCATAGGTCTCTGCATTCCTAAAGCTGGGAAGGACTACAAAGAGCTGATCACAGAGGCTCAAATGCAGGACTGGGACCTTGATATATAGTACATATGAGCTTGCAAAACTCTAGTCTGTTTCCTATAATTGAATTTAAAGATTCCGCATGAAGCATTGAAATAAAATTTGTTCCTAGCCTTTGATAACAAGCCTTTTCACACAAATTTGCACTTGACATCTCTGTAAGTTTGCACAGGAGTCAGAGTACGTAAAATAGATGAGGAGCAGTCGTGTGCTCCCACCTGATGTTGGTTTAGATCACTAGAAGGATGTTCTTATAAACAAAGAGTTACAGGCCATGTCAGAGCCCCTTTCCTCTGCCTAATCCACATCTCAGTTAAGAAATAACACGTTTTTCTTCATTCAGGACATCTTTTATCTTTTCTCCTTCTCATGTGTCTGTGGGGTGGTTTTTTTTTATTCTCCTCTTTGCTATCACACTGCTGCAGAATGTTGATGAGAGTACTTAGGCCAATTCTAGAGTGATTTTGTGTTATTGTGGGTTTTTTTCCCCTTCAGGTCTGGCAATACCTGATCCCAGCCTTTAAGAATACCATGTGGCTTAGATTGTCTGAATACTGGATATTGTCTTTATGATGACAACTTTCCTCACCTCTCCTGAGGAAAGGAGATGCTTTAGAAGACAAAGCAGAAATGTTTCTCTCATTGAATCTTGCAAAAGAACAAAAACTACCTGTCTTCTCTGCCTTGTGAGCAAAAATCACAGGATGGAGTCGTATTGGAGAGGAGAGAAAACAGAAGTTCTGCAACGGTGTTCAGGGTCAGTAGGTTCCAAATGTACACTTACTTTTACATCTGTTGCACTGATTTATATACAAGGTGGAGGTTAACTGTTTTCTGTTTTCCTTTTGTTACAACTTCTTCTGGGCTCAGAGCATGTGCTTTCTTGATAGTATTTAAAAGAACTCTTCGGTTAGTTTTTTTAGGGCATGGAAATTTGACTAGACCTGGTGAAAAGCCCCATTTTAACATTGTACCTTCTATGCTTACTAAAAATAAAAAGAAATCATTTCCATTTTGCATTGTTTTCTAGGATGTAGCTGTGTTTTTAGCAGCAGTTCTTAATAAAAAAATACACGCCAAAAATCCTTGTTCCCCCTGTACCTGTGGCTGCTGGGGGTGCTTGATGGTTGATGATTTTCTCTGTTGGATTGAGCTAGAGAGGTGAAAACCATCTCTGTAGAATGAGAGAGAAAATGAGGCATTGCTTTACAAAAAATTACCAAGAGAGAGTTTGCTTAAACCAAGGGAACTACTGGGAATTTTGTACCGGGCAGGGTGAAATTTAGCTAACATAGAAGCATGTACAAGCTCCTGATTCTGTCTTACATTGATGCACTTCTGCCACAGGTAGAGAAAGCATTGGAAAATAGTTGCCTTTCTTTGTATTATCTCAACAGTCCTTGTAAGTTTACATCAACCACAAACCTTTTCATAATTCTGTCGAAGAACAATGTGTATAGGAGTGAGACTTTCCCAAAGCCGTAAGGAAATGTGCTGGTAACTGTCAGCAGGGCAAAATGTTTACCCAAGGGTTTTGTAGTAGGGCAGATACCCTGATGTAGCTTTATTGATAGAACAAAAAGTCTATTGTACACTACTTATGTGCATCCTTAACCGAATGTATGCAAATCCATTGGGCTTAATGGCACTATTCATGTATGCAAAGTTGGACACGTGCTTTAGGCCTCCCAGCCAAGCTATTTTGTTGTTAGTTCAACAAAAAAGCAAAGCATTTCCTCTAGTTTTTTGCTTGGTTAAAGTTATGAAAGTAGTGCTAGCAAAAATCTGCAATGAAAAGATAGTATTAAATATTTATAATGAAAAACATTCAGGCTTTGTCACCAAAAGTGTTAATAGAAAATAATATTTTCCATGGAATTTATTTTTGGTAAGTTTTTAAGAATGCCAAACCTTAAAAAACCCTGCAGTAACTGTGAACAGCAAAAGCTTGCTGCAGTTCTAGATTTACATGGCCTTTACAAAAAAAAAAAAAACCTCAAAATCAGGGGACCACTTATAGGGTGCAAAGACTTCTGATTAAGTTCAGTCCTCTGAGTAAGATATTGTAAAAATCATGCTTTGTTTGAGCGATGGGGGCTTAAAGAATACGATTCATACACAGTAAAACATTGGAATCAACTATGAAGTAGGCAGCAACAAACATTTCTTAGTGGAAGTGTGTAAAAATTCAGTGATCTGTTTTGTAATGGATATCTATGTCTGACGTAATTCTTCCATGTTGCAATTACATGCCTAATGACATTAATAGTATAAAGCATATCTTAAAAGTAATTGGTAAACCTATTAATTTCTACATCTCCAAGTATTTGTCATTTACCATGAAATACTTAAATGTCTTTTGCATTGTTTCAAAAAACGTGTCCATATTTAAATAAAAGCCTCCTTTAACTGCCCCCATGTTTTATTTTGTCTGTATGAGAACTGTGAAACTAGGGAATTAATAATTATTTCACTTGGAAAGGTATAAAGCAAATTCCATTGCCTTTGTCTGATTAGAATCTTCCCTGCTGGTTTAATTAAAAATGGCCATGTGACAAGCAAAGAAAGCATCTCTCCTTTGGGGTGGAGGGGGTGGAGGGAATGCTATTGTATTTTCCAGTAAACAGTGAATCCTGAAGCTCCAGAGTTGTAAAATTTAAATGCTTAATGCAAATGAAAAATGCAGACTCAGGTCAGCTATAGACAAATGTCACTAGACTGGATGCAAAATGCACTGCAGGCAGAAAAGATGACATTTATCAGTCATCCATACATCAGTAACTAAAACAATTTTAGGGTTGTCTAGACAGGCATCTATTATTCCTTAAATTTAAAAGCTTTAGTAGAAAGACAACAGCAAATGCTCTATTTATATTGTGGGCTTTTTTTTCTTTTTTTTTTTTTTCTTTTTTTTTTCTTATTATTATTTTTAGACAAGACAAGATAAGGAAAGGAAAAAAGATAGTTTTCAAAATGAAAAGTACAAATTTGCTTTTCTTTCTCTGACTTTTTAAAAAAATATCTTTCTTTGCTGTCTGGGTTAAGGAGGTTTTCTTGGCATGTTCAGAAGGCAATTTAAGTGAATTATCAGAGTGTGCATGCAATGCTGGCTGTAATTATTACAGTACAGTCCTGTAATATTGAGCTTAATTACTGTGTACAGTGTTTGGCCTTTATGTTTTCTGCTTAATTTACCCTGTATAGTTAACGTGAATTTAGTGAAATTATTATGCACCTTTCAGGTTTCTTCTTTGGGAAAAAAATATTTATATTCTCAGGACAAACAAACTAGAATAGATACAAATATTGAAGTATATAATTCTGGTGGATGGATCCCTTCCTTGCTTATGTCGCTTTATTGCTTATGTAGAGCCACAGTTCTTCAAATATATACTGATATGCTGAATTAAGGTCTGTGAACTGTCCCACTTCCTGCAACAAGAATACTTGTAAACTTCAATTTCAACTAAATATTTTCACTACTGCTTTTTTAATTTTCATTTTTACCCTATAGAGTATAAGCATTTTTGTAAGAACATGAACAAAATTGCAGTTCTTCTCTTTACCATGCAAAATGCATGCTACACTTTTTGGAATTAATGAAATTATTTGTATGATGAAATTATTTATGATAAAAGAAATCAAGTTAAAAGTGCTTTAAAATTAATCTCTGTTAATACTGTACTTAAGCAGAAGCAGTATAGCCCAGCTCATCTGCAGTCTGTTCTCCATTAATACTTCTTGTGTTTGCAGACCTTGCTTTTATATCACCTCCTCTAGTAGGAGGAAACAGCTCAGTGTCATGTTGCCCCTCTGGTAGCAGGACTGAAGCATTGACTAGTCAAGCCCTGGACTTTAGTGCCCGTGGTTTAGAGCTCCGCAAATGTAAGGTCATTTCTATCTTTTCCATGCAGAGCAGAGAAACTGAGTAGCAGAGGAACTTGGTAAAGATACAGAAGCAAATAAAGCTGCTTGCACAGTAGGCCTTAATAGAGTGTGCTGACTTTTGAAAAAGATGTATACTTTTAATGGGTCAAGATGAAACACAAACTGCTTGTGAAAGAAGATGTAAGAAAAAGCTTAAAAAATGAAAAATAAAAATAAATCAAGGGGTTCAGCTGTGAACCTTCCATCACATTCACTGCCTTTCAGAAATGGTGTAACACCTATGCACATTGAAAGGGCTTGGGGGCTTAGGTTGGTTTTGTTCTGGTTTTTCCTGCCAACAGCTCTTGTACGTTTCTTACCTTCTGTGTCTCCAGGAAGAGGTGATGCATTTGTATGACATCATGATTCTCATATTTTGTCAACTTCGGAATGTCAGACAAAGGTAAAGAAATTGACACACTGAGGGATTTCAGTAACCATGCATTCACTCATGTCTAGCTGCATGTACAATACCAACATGTGTCGTGGGTTACCAGCCCCCCCCGGGTTGAAATGGTCAGGCCCAGGTATAGTTCCGGAGAAAAAGCCAATCAAAAGTTATAGTAACGCCTCTGCTAATGACATATTTAAGAAAACGGAAGAGAAGG